>CM074782.1:2011368-2514952 GCA_037355745.1 Pseudo-nitzschia multiseries | reverse complement strand
AGAAGTGACTTATCTGTCATAGCTAGTGTGTCAGAACCTAGTAAGTGCATTTGGGTCCTGGATTTGGAGGAAAAATACACACTAATTTGCAATTAGAAAATAGAAAATTAGATATTTTGTGTGATTGAACCATGAATATTGTTCCTATTATGGATATGATGAATCATGAAAGAAACAGGAAGTGACTTATCTGTCATGGTTAGTGTGTCAGAACCTACTAAGTGCATTTGGGTCCTGGATTTGGAGGAAAAATACACTAATTTGCAATTAGAAAAATAGAAAATTAGATATTTTCTGTGATTGAACCATAAATATTAATCCTATTATGGATATGATGAATCATGAAAGAAACAGAAGTGACTTATCTGTCATAGGTTAGTGTGTCAGAACCTAGTAAGTGCATTTGGGTCCTGGATTTGGAGGAAAAATACACACTAATTTGCAATTAGAAAATAGAAAATTAGATATTTTGTGTGATTGAACCACGAATATTGTTCCTATTTTGGATATGATATGATGATCATGAAAGAAACAGAAGTGACTTATCTGTCATGGTTTGTGTGTCAGAACCTACTAAGTGCATTTGGGTCCTGGATTTGGAGGAAAAATACACACTAATTTGCAATTAGAAAATATAGAAAATTACATATTTTTGTGTGATTGAACATGAATATTGTTCCTATTATGGATATGATGAATCATGAAAGAAACAGAAGTGACTTATCTGTCATAGTTGGTGTGTCAGAACCTACTAAGTGCATTTGGGTCCTGGATTTGGAGGAAAAATACACACTAATTTGCAATTAGAAAATAGAAAATTAGATATTTTGTGTGATTGAACCATGAATATTGTTCCTATTATGGATATGATGAATCATGAAAGAAACAGGAGTGACTTATCTGTCATAGTTGGTGTGTCACCACCTACTAGTGCATTTGGGTCCTGGCATTTGGAGGAAAAATACACACTAATTTGCAATTAGAAAATAGAAAATTAGATATTTTGGGTGATTGAACCATGAATATTGTTCCTATTATGGATATGATGAATCATGAAACTAACAGAAGTGACTTATCTGTCATGGTTTGTGTGTCAGAACCACCTAGTAAGTGCATTTGGGTCCTGGATTTGGAGGAAAAATACACACTAATTTGCAATTAGAAAATAGAAAATCTGTTATTTTGTGTGATTGAACCATGAATATTGTTCCTATTATGGATATGATGAATCATGAAAGAAACAGAAGTGACTTATCTGTCATGGTTGGTGTGTCACCACCATAGTAAGTGCATTTGGGTCCTGGATTTGGAGGAAAAAATACACACTAATTTGCAATTAGAAAATAGAAAATTAGATATTTTGTGATTGAACCATGAATATTGTTCCTATTATGGATATGATGAATCATGAAAGAAACAGAAGTGACTTATCTGTCATGGTTGGTGTGTCACCACCTAGTAGTGCATTTGGGTCCTGGATTTGGAGGAAAAATACACACTAATTTGCAATTAGAAAATAGAAAATTAGATATTTTGTGTGATTGAACCATGAATATTGTTCCTATTATGGATATGATGAATCATGAAAGAAACAGAAGTGACTATCTGTCATAGTTTGGTGTGTCACCACCTACTAGTAAGTGCATTTGGGTCCTGGATTTGGAGGAAAAATACACACTAATTTGCAATTAGAAAAATAGAAAATTAGATATTTTGTGTGATTGAACCATGAATATTGTTCTATTATGGATATGATGAATCATGAAAGAAACAGAAGTGACTTATCTGTCATAGTTTGGTGTGTCAGAACCTACTAAGTGCATTTGGGTCCGTGGATTTTGGAGGAAAAATACACACTAATTTGCAATTAGAAAATAGAAAATTAGATATTTTGTGTGATTGAACCATGAATATTGTTCCTATTATGGATATGATGAATCATGAAAGAAACAGGAGTGACTTATCTGTCATAGTTTGTGTGTCAGAAAACCTAGTAAGTGCATTTGGGTCCTGGATTTGGAGGAAAAAATACACACTAATTTGCAATTAGAAAATAGAAAATAAGATATTTTGGGTGATTGAACCATGAATATTGTTCCTATTATGGATATGATGAATCATGAAAGAAACAGAAGTGACTTATCTGTCATAGTTGGTGTGTCACCACCTACTAGGTGCATTCGGGTCCTGGATTTGGAGGAAAAATACACACTAATTTGCAATTAGAAAATAGAAAATTAGATATTTTGTGTGATTGAACCATGAATATTTTTCCTATTATGGATATGATGAATCATGAAAGAAACAGGAGTGACTTATCTGTCATGGTTTGTGTGTCACCACCTAGTAGGTGCATTTGGGTCCTGGATTTGGAGGAAAAATACACACTAATTTGCAATTAGAAAATAGAAAATCTGTTATTTCGTGTGATTGAACCATGAATATTGTTCCTATTATGGATATGATGAATCATGAAAGAAACAGAAGTGACTTATCTGTCATAGTTGGTGTGTCAGAACCTAGTAAGTGCATTTGGGTCCTGGATTTGGAGGAAAAATACACACTAATTTGCAATTAGAAAATAGAAAATTTGATATTTTGTTTGATTGAACCATGAATATTGTTCCTATTATGGATATGATGAATCATGAAAGAAACAGAAGTGACTTATCTGTCATGGTTTGTGTGTCAGAACCTACTAAGTGCATTTGGGTCCTGGATTTGGAGGAAAAATACACACTAATTTGCAATTAGAAAATAGAAAATTTGATATTTTGTGTGATTGAACCATGAATATTGTTCCTATTATGGATATGATGAATCATGAAAGAAACAGAAGTGACTTATCTGTCATATTTGGTGTGTCACCACCTACTAAGTGCATTTGGGTCCTGGATTTGGAGGAAAAATACACACTAATTTGCAATTAGAAAATAGAAAATTAGATATTTTGTGTGATTGAACCATGAATATTGTTCCTATTATGGATATGATGAATCATGAAAGAAACAGAAGTGACTTATCTGTCATAGTTGGTGTGTCAGAACCTACTAAGTGCATTTGGGTCCTGGATTTGGAGGAAAAAAACACACTAATTTGCAATTAGAAAATAGAAAATAAGATATTTTGGGTGATTGAACCATGAATATTGTTCCTATTATGGATATGATGAATCATGAAAGAAACAGAAGTGACTTATCTGTCATAGTTGGTGTGTCAGAACCTACTAAGTGCATTTGGGTCCTGGATTTGGAGGAAAAATACACACTAATTTGCAATTAGAAAATAGAAAATTAGATATTTTGTGTGATTGAACCATGAATATTGTTCCTATTATGGATATGATGAATCATGAAAGAAACAGAAGTGACTTATCTGTCATAGTTGGTGTGTCAGAACCTAGTAAGTGCATTTGGGTCCTGGATTTGGAGGAAAAATACACACTAATTTGCAATTAGAAAATAGAAAATCTGTTATTTTGTGTGATTGAACAATGAATATTGTTCCTATTATGGATATGATGAATCATGAAAGAAACAGAAGTGACTTATCTGTCATAGTTGGTGTGTCACCACCTACTAAGTGCATTTGGGTCCTGGATTTGGAGGAAAAATAAACACTAATTTGCAATTAGAAAAAAGAAAATTAGATATTTTGTGTGATTGAACCATGAATATTTTTCCTATTATGGATATGATGAATCATGAAAGAAACAGGAGTGACTTAACTGTCATGGTTGGTGTGTCACCACATAGTAAGTGCATTTGGGTCCTGGATTTGGAGGAAAAATACACACTAATTTGCAATTAGAAAATAGAAAATTAGATATTTTGTGTGATTGAACCATGAATATTGTTCCTATTATGGATATGATGAATCATGAAAGAAACAGAAGTGACTTATCTGTCATAGTTGGTGTGTCAGAACCTAGTAAGTGCATTTGGGTCCTGGATTTGTAGGAAAAATACACACTAATTTGCAATTAGAAAATAGAAAATAAGATATTTTGTTTGATTGAACCATGAATATTGTTCCTATTATGGATATGATGAATCATGAAAGAAACAGAAGTGACTTATCTGTCATAGTTGGTGTGTCAGAACCTACTAAGTGCATTTGGGTCCTGGATTTGGAGGAAAAAAACACACTAATTTGCAATTAGAAAATAGAAAATAAGATATTTTGGGTGATTGAACCATGAATATTGTTCCTATTATGGATATGATGAATCATGAAAGAAACAGAAGTGACTTATCTGTCATAGTTGGTGTGTCAGAACCTACTAAGTGCATTTGGGTCCTGGATTTGGAGGAAAAATACACACTAATTTGCAATTAGAAAATAGAAAATTAGATATTTTGTGTGATTGAACCATGAATATTGTTCCTATTATGGATATGATGAATCATGAAAGAAACAGAAGTGACTTATCTGTCATAGTTGGTGTGTCAGAACCTAGTAAGTGCATTTGGGTCCTGGATTTGGAGGAAAAATACACACTAATTTGCAATTAGAAAATAGAAAATCTGTTATTTTGTGTGATTGAACAATGAATATTGTTCCTATTATGGATATGATGAATCATGAAAGAAACAGAAGTGACTTATCTGTCATAGTTGGTGTGTCACCACCTACTAAGTGCATTTGGGTCCTGGATTTGGAGGAAAAATAAACACTAATTTGCAATTAGAAAAAAGAAAATTAGATATTTTGTGTGATTGAACCATGAATATTTTTCCTATTATGGATATGATGAATCATGAAAGAAACAGGAGTGACTTAACTGTCATGGTTGGTGTGTCACCACATAGTAAGTGCATTTGGGTCCTGGATTTGGAGGAAAAATACACACTAATTTGCAATTAGAAAATAGAAAATTAGATATTTTGTGTGATTGAACCATGAATATTGTTCCTATTATGGATATGATGAATCATGAAAGAAACAGAAGTGACTTATCTGTCATAGTTGGTGTGTCAGAACCTAGTAAGTGCATTTGGGTCCTGGATTTGTAGGAAAAATACACACTAATTTGCAATTAGAAAATAGAAAATAAGATATTTTGTTTGATTGAACCATGAATATTGTTCCTATTATGGATATGATGAATCATGAAAGAAACAGGAGTGACTTATCTGTCATGGTTTGTGTGTCAGCACCTAGTAAGTGCATTTGGGTCCTGGATTTGGAGGAAAAATACACACTAATTTGCAATTAGAAAATAGAAAATTAGATATTTTGTGTGATTGAACCATGAATATTGTTCCTATTATGGATATGATGAATCATGAAAGAAACAGGAGTGACTTATCTGTCATGGTTTGTGTGTCACCACCTAGTAAGTGCATTTGGGTCCTGGATTTGGAGGAAAAATACACACTAATTTGCAATTAGAAAATAGAAAATTAGATATTTTGGGTGATTGAACCATGAATATTGCTATCACTCACTACATTCGTGATAGCCTCAGTAGCCAGCCTACTTGTAGTACTGTATGTGCAATGCTTGTAGTTCATGGGTGTGTTGGTGGGTTAAGCAATGCTAGAAGGGGAGCCGGGAACTCCAGCCTGTTGGTTGTTTGCAGGCTGTAGTCCGGTCCCTTAGTTTGCTGTGCCCACACACACCGGCGCACAGCCTGGCTTAACAGCTTGGGCAGTTAAGCCTTTGGCTGTTAAGCCTTTTCTGCGGGCGGGCGTGGTGGGCCAATTTATTCTACTACTAATCGTTTTAGGAGCAAAAGAGTGAGCTGCTTGCTTTGCGGGGAGGGATGATCCTTTACCGGCTTGTTCTAGTGCTAGCCTGTAATTTGGTTGATACGAAGCTCGTTCTTGACTTCGTACGCGTCTTTCGGTCGCAAGCAATCAATTCCTTTGGGCCTTTCAGTGATACAGTGACACAGTGATACATCTTATCCGGTGATACAGGGAATCGTCGTATTCTTTCTGGTAGGAAGTGTAGGCTTGCGCTTTGCTGGGTGAATCCTTTGCCGGCTTGTTAAGGCTACACGAGGTTCAAGCGCGTGCTTAGAAGCTGGTTTTAGTGATACAGGGAATCGATCGTGCGTGTAGATCGTAATCTGGTAGCGCGTGATACAGGGAATCAATCGGTGGTACCGGTAGGCTTTCGCTTTGCTGAAAGAATCCTTTGCTGGCTTGTTGAGGCTATCGGGGGTCTAATCGTGTGCTTAGAAGCTGGTTTCAGTGATAGTGAAATCTACTAGATTTCTGCTAGATTTCTACTAGGTTTTCCCCCGGTCTGGCTCTCTACCGGTTGTAGGAAGTGCCACGTGGCACTACCATTACTTTCATTCGGCTCGCTACATCAACTATCACTCACTACATTCGTGATAGCCTCAGTAGCCAGCCTACTTGTAGTACTGTATGTGCAATGCTTGTAGTTCATGGGTGTGTTGGTGGGTTAAGCAATGCTAGAAGGGGAGCCGGGAACTCCAGCCTGTTGGTTGTTTGCAGGCTGTAGTCCGGTCCCTTAGTTTGCTGTGCCCACACACACCGGCGCACAGCCTGGCTTAACAGCTTGGGCAGTTAAGCCTTTGGCTGTTAAGCCTTTTCTGCCATTGGGCCACAAGCCACAGGGTGGGAGCGAGATGGAGACTGGACCTGGAAGGGACATGGAGGCCAGACTGCGAGGGTGGGAGATTCCCCAAGAGGAATCAGAGAGAGCTGCCAGTGGGAGTGGGGGCTGCCGCCGGCACCCACTCTTCTGGCAGGAAGGAGTATGTTCCATTGTTGAACATTACAGAGGCAAGATTCTGGAAGATGGGGAGGGACTGCTGGTGCAAGTACCTCATCATGCAGTCACTGTGCCATCTTGCCAGAAGCTTGATGACAGTAGAATCACATTTGCCCTGGAGCAGGGCCATAGCCCCTCCCGCTCGAAGGGACCGAGCAGAGATTGCTGCAGGGGAAATGCCGGTGGTCTGATAGAGGGTCTGGGCATAGACTCTCATGGAGGATGTGACAGTTGCCGCGCGAACGAGGGTGAGAACCCCATTGTCAAAGTAACTGGCAAGTTTGAGATCGGGGCTGAAGGGATGGGTGCTGGTGCAGCAGCCCCTGAGGTGGAGCACTTGGCGCGCGCATGCTGCTACAGGGCAGCATAGGTTGTCGCCACTCCTTGCATGAGCAACTACCTCACCTTTGTCCCCATTCTTCTGTGTGGTGAATGTCAGGGTAACAGAGGTAGCAGCCAGTAGCTCATGTTCAGGGCCATCATGGTGGAGAAATTTGGAGCCAAGGTAGAAGGAGACCTCCTTGAGGTGGAAGGCTTGGTCGTCCCTGGTAGTACCAGTGTACTCACCAGGGCGCAGACAGAAAAAGAAGGCTATGCAAATCATGTTTGCAATGGCCTGTCTGGTAGGGGAAGGGGAGTCATAGTATGCAAAGCGAAGGGCATGCATGACAAGGGTGATGGGGACTGGTTTGACCCGGCACGGGGCTGGGTCTAGCTTGGCATAGGCCTTGAACTGGGCAGTTAGCCTGAAGTCAAGACTGCCGGTAGAGTTGGTTCTTGGGTCTTTGGACCCCAAGCGGGCCAGCGTCTGGCCCACTGACCGGAGGGTGTCCGATACTGTGCGAGATCTGATGGGCTTGCCGCTATGGGATAGTCGTCCGTCATGGAGGCGCTGGGCAAAGACTTGGAGGATGGGGATTGGATCTGTAACAGAGTGGAGGGTTGGTTCAAAGCCTTGAGACACACAGAATTGAACCCATTGATTCCAATGGGCATCCTTGCGCTTGGCATAGAGCTCAGTGACTGAAGCGCGCATGGTCTTCTGGATAGAGCCAAGGTCAGAGCAGAATGCATGGGAGGCTGCAGGGGACATAAGATCCAGGGCAAGTCCTGGGGGTAGTTGGTGTTGAAATGATTGAGAAGGGCAGTGTCAGAGAGGTCAGAGCGAGAGAGCAAATCAGCTAGGTGATTCACAGGTCCAGGGATGTAATCCCTGAGGGGGACATATTGGTGGAGCCGCTGGTGCAGGGACTGAATTCGAAGGAGGTAGGCTGCAGGCCCAGTAGTAGTGGTGGCGCCTTTCCGTTGCCAATAGACTGCTGCTGTGTTGTCATAGCAGTTGTGAGTGGTTCTGGATTGGACACAGGCAGCTTGGGCAAGGATGTCATTGTGGGCAATGGAACCAGCGAGCTCAAGGTCACTGTTGGTGATGGTGCCACTGGGGTTGTCAAAGGTGACTAGTTGGGTGGAGACCCACTTGGGGAATGCATGCCTCCACATGATGGGCTGCACCGCGCCAGTGGGAAGGGGGACAAAATGGATGCCCCCCATGCCCATACCAGAGGCATCACAAGCGCCGAGGGTGGCTGGGAAAGTGTCAGGGACTAGTTCGGCAATGGAAGTAGGCCTGTTGGATAGGTCATTGGCCAGCCATTGGAAGTCGCGAAGGAAGCTATGGACGCGCTTGGTGAGCTGGAGGCGCTGCCTGCCCGGTTCCTGGTGGCGGAAGGCTTCTTGGAGGATGGAGAAGAGGCCAATGGCGCCAGGGATGGCAAGGGCCATCGATCGGAGTTCCCCCAGGACTTGGTGCCATTGTTTGATAGGGACATGGCGCTGGTTGGGGGAAATGGAATGAAGAATCTCCTGTAGCTGGGCCACTCGATGGGGAGGAAGGCTGATGGTTTTGTTGATGGAATCAATGAGCCAGCCCAGGATGACTTTCTTGGTGGTCCATCTGGCGTCCCCTTGGAGCATTTTCTTGAGGGAGGCTGGTTCCTGTCTGAACGGAGTGTCAGAGGCCTCCAGGGGCCGGAAGACTTTGTCCAGAGACTGGAAGAGCACCCTCTTGATTGCGCGTCGGGTCCATTGGTTGCCTTGTGCAAGGCCACAGAAGTCATCCACATAGACATCCCAGTATCGCACCGGCTTCTTGGTGGGATTGGTACTATGAGGAGTGGGCAGATGGGGCACCCTAGGGGTAGTAGCTTCAGGGGGAGCTGGAGGCGCGGCGGGCGTGGCTTCAGAGGTGAGATCCAGTCAATGGGGTGTGATCCTGGCCTCTGCCAACCCTGTGGAGAGGGTGGCATTGGCCAGGTCTGCAATGGTTTCTGTAAAGGCACAGAAGTTTGGTGGGCTGGATTTCCACCCCATGGGGTTGGTGAGGGGGATTCCAATGAGGGGTGGCTCGCCCTTTCGGGAAGGGAACAGCACTCCTAGCTTCATGGTGTCTTCTGGGTTCAACTGGACCCGGTAGAATCCATCCGCGAGGTCAATCTTGGACATGTAGACTGGGCCAAACTGAGGGTTCGCCCGGTGCAGCTTGGTGAGGAGCCGGGGCAGGGTGTGGCCAAATTGCATGGCTTCTGCTGGGGCGAGAGGGATGGTGTCTTGGTTAACTTCAGAGTAGGTGTAGTCTGAGATCATTCGGGGGCGCCGGCCTCGCTGGGGGACTAGCCCCAGTGGACTCAGCCGGAGGTTTGGAAGGTCGTTGAGGAGACTGGCAGGGAGGACAGTCCATTGTTGCTTGTCCATCATGTCGGCATACTCTTCCCGCAGGAAGGCAATGCCCTGGTGGGAAGATTGGTGAGGCCCCCTGGAGAGGGCACTGGCAATCCTAGCAGGGGTCCAAGGTTGGCCTGTCATGGAGGCCGGAGTGCCTTCTTTCCGAAAGTGGGCTAAGAGGGGGCCGGCTGGATGGGGGATATTACCCACATCGGGGTGGATGTCACCTTGTCCCCGGATTGTCCGGATGAAGTTCCCCCAGCTAGTGCTGTTGTTGTAGACCGTGATAGCCCGGTTGACGTGCACGTCGAGCCTGTCAGTGTGGTACCGAGGCACAGTGTTGCTGGGTGAAGCGGCCAGCAAGTTGCTGGGTGGAGAGGCCAGCGCGTCGCCGGACTTAGACAGGAGGGGGGTGACTTGGGGCTTGGACCGAGGCACGAATGCTGCAGGGACTAGGGGTTCGGGCCTAGGCAAAGCTGTGGGAGGGACTAGGAGCTCGGGCCTAGGCAATGGGTTGGCCGGGACTGTAGGGGGCCCGGTAGGGACTGTGGCAGGGACTAGGGACTCGGACGTAGGCCTTGGCAAGGAGAGAGGGGTTGCTGCCCCCATGGGGGGCGCTTCTGTGGCATCTGTAGAACTGGTGGAGATCTGGGAAGGCACATACAAGTTGGGAGGGGTACATGCGCGCGCGTGCTGTTTGTGCTTACCTAATTCATGTGTGATTCGTAAGTGAGGATTAGATTCGTGATTAGATGATGGATTGTTACTTAGGATGATCCCCCCAAGGCCCATGTGGGGTGGGGAGGGCTCCGCGCCCAAGTGAGGGCGCGTGCCGACCGGTCAGGCATATGCCTCTTGGCACCATTCCCAGAGTAGATCTTGCTCGGTGGGAGTGATGGCCACATGGTCATATATGTGCTTGCAGCTGCTGAAGCAGGCACCCTTGATGTGCCACGAGTGGCATCTCTCTTGGCCGTCTGGTCTGGAGAGGGGGCCTTTCCCTTTGTCTCTCATAACTTGGATGGCTTCCCTCATTTTTGCTGACTCCAGTTTCTTGACAATGGGATGATTGCTGTCTTGGAGGCGGGAGTCCCGGTGTGGATTGGTGAGTCGTGTTTGTTGTGTCCCCACGGTTGGGTTGCGGACTCCCGGGCTGCTAGAGGGAGTGGTGCTGTTGTTGTTGTTGTTGTGGCTACTCCCCTTGGCGCCCGCCTTGGTGGGGGATGGAGGAGGATCCGGCCGTCGCAGTAGTCTCAGGGCAGCCACATTGGAGACATTGGGGAGCCAGTTGAGATTTTGGCTCATCCTGAAGGTGTGGAAGTCCACCCCAAAGTCCGGGGAGGGAAGGATGGAGGCTGCTTCCCACTGTTCCTCAAGCCATCCCCTGACCCGGATCTGGAAGTAGTAGACTACAATGGCAGGGGTGAGGAATTCTCCCACCTCATCTGCAATTGCTCTTCGGAGGGGCATCTGCTGGATCTTGAGCCTGCGGAGGCCTTGTTGGTAGCTGGTGACGACATCATGGTTGAGTCCTAGGATGGTGGCTAGGACGGCCAGGTAGCTCTCCAGCTGGGTGGTGGCTTCAGTCCAGTCGACAGGGATGTAGGCCTTTGTCTTCTGGAGCTCCAGGGAGTCCTTCAAGGTGAGGGAGTTGCCTTCAGTGGAGATCATAGTGTCATAGGCTGCCACAGTGGCGGCTGCCTCCTGCTCCCTTTTCAGGGTGGCGGCAGACCCACCCGGGGGTGTGAAAGCCATGGGGAGTATTCCATCTGCCACATCAAAGGGGTCAGTACCATGGAAGTTGCCATCCTGGAACCTCTTGAGAGCGGCGGTGGTAATCAAGGGGGCTTGGATCCCCAACTCAGAAGCCCTGGCTGCCACTTGGCTTTGGAAAATCATGTGGGTCCTTTCGTGCTTGCTCTTTTGAGCCCAGGCTTGGTAGATAGGGGGGAGGTTCGCTTCTTCCTGTTTACCACAGAGCAGGAGCAAGCGCTGGGTGTACAAGGGGCCCCAAGTGGTCTTCACTGTCTGCGACCGCTTGTGGTCCATATTCTCACTTAGCTTTAGTTGGTGGTCTGTGAGGGCCGTGACTGCTGCTGTGAGCTTTGGGTCTCCTGGTGGAGCCCCAGTTCGAGCCAGTTCTGGCAGGTCCCGGTACATCACCTTAAGCTTCATGTAGCTGATAAGGCCGGTCTCGTTTCTAAAGAATGGACCTGGTTGCTGGAGCGTGGGGCTGCCACCGGGTTCTGTAGCTGTAGTCCCGGCTACCCTGAGAGTGTTAAACAGGGGGGTGCAGGACTCCATTAGCCCAGCCATGTTGGCCCAAGGATGGAGGATCTCCAGGGCTTGTTTTGGAGAGAGCCCTTTTCCCAAGAGAAAGTGCACCAACTCAAAGGGAATGAAGAAAGACTTGTGGGCCTGTATCAACTCAGAGTGGGCGGTCCCCTCTGGTATCACTGGGAGGGGCGTTGCGGGGTGCGCCTCCAACTCTGCCAGGTGATGATCCAGGGTTAGCACCCGCGTGGCTGTAGTGGGGGACAGCATGGCTGAATCCACTAGCACCAGTTCCCCAGCTTCCCCTTCATTGTCGTCCAGGTACCCAAAGGCCTTGTTTTTGTTGGGGCTGTGTTGAGCCAAGGGCCCCGGGTACTTTCGAAGGCCATGCACCAATCGGAGGCAGGGCAGGCCTTGGGCGTCAGCTACAAAGATCCCCAGCGCGCCCACAGCCTCAGCCTCAAAGAGGTTGAGTAGATGTTCCAAGAGGACCTGGGGGGGGGAGTCCAGAGTGAAGTAGCTGAAGATGGTCGAGTAGGCCTTGTCGCGCTCTGCTGTGCTCCCAAATGGGCTTGGAGTGGTCCGGAAGTACTCCGAGTAGGTCAACATCTCTAGGTCAGGAATCTGAGGCACGATGATATCTCGCACAAGCTAGGCGCTGAGTGTGATTGGAGTTCTACTCGCCGCTAGGGAGGTGCGGATAGAGGTGCGAGGAGGCGCCGAACGGTAGACCAATCGATGCGGCTGGACGTTTGCCGAGTAGATTGACGGGTGACCAATCGATTCGCTGACGCTTGGAGGTGCTGTATCTATCAAGGCCGGGCCTGCTGTAATGACAAGAGGGAGCCGGTGATGACAAGGAGCTGTTGGTGAGTGTGTTAGTAAGAGACTGACCGCTGTAGGAGTACGCTAGGCCAGGCTAGGGGACCAACCGGTAGACTGCTGTACGGGTACACTAGGCAAGGCTAGGGGACCAGGACAGATAGGCTTGTCGTACGGGTACAATAGGGATGACTATTGGACCTGGACGCGTTTACCAATTTATTCTACTACTAATCGTTTTAGGAGCAAAAGAGTGAGCTGCTTGCTTTGCGGGGAGGGATGATCCTTTACCGGCTTGTTCTAGTGCTAGCCTGTAATTTGGTTGATACGAAGCTCGTTCTTGACTTCGTACGCGTCTTTCGGTCGCAAGCAATCAATTCCTTTGGGCCTTTCAGTGATACAGTGACACAGTGATACATCTTATCCGGTGATACAGGGAATCGTCGTATTCTTTCTGGTAGGAAGTGTAGGCTTGCGCTTTGCTGGGTGAATCCTTTGCCGGCTTGTTAAGGCTACACGAGGTTCAAGCGCGTGCTTAGAAGCTGGTTTTAGTGATACAGGGAATCGATCATGCGTGTAGATCGTAATCTGGTAGCGCGTGATACAGGGAATCAATCGGTGGTACCGGTAGGCTTTCGCTTTGCTGAAAGAATCCTTTGCTGGCTTGTTGAGGCTATCGGGGGTCTAATCGTGTGCTTAGAAGCTGGTTTCAGTGATAGTGAAATCTACTAGATTTCTGCTAGATTTCTACTAGGTTTTCCACCGGTCTGGCTCTCTACCGGTTGTAGGAAGTGCCACGTGGCACTACCATTACTTTCATTCGGCTCGCTACATCAATTCCTATTATGGATATGATGAATCATGAAAGAAACAGAAGTGACTTATCTGTCATGGTTTGTGTGTCACCACATAGTAAGTGCAATTGGGTCCTGGATTTGGAGGAAAAATACACACTAATTTGCAATTAGAAAATAGAAAATTAGATATTTTGTGTGATTGAACCATGAATATTGCTCCTATTATGGATATGATGAATCATGAAAGTAACAGAAGTGACTTATCTGTCATAGTTAGTGTGCCAGCACCTAGTAAGTGCATTTGGGTCCTGGATTTGGAGGAAAAATACACACTAATTTGCAATTAGAAAATAGAAAATTAGATATTTTGTGTGATTGAACCATGAATATTGTTCCTATTATGGATATGATGAATCATGAAAGAAACAGAAGTGACTTATCTGTCATAGTTGGTGTGTCAGAACTTACTAAGTGCATTTGGGTCCTGGATTTGGAGGAAAAATACACACTAATTTGCAATTAGAAAATAGAAAATTAGATATTTTGTGTGATTGAACCATGAATATTGTTCCTATTATGGATATGATGAATCATGAAAGTAACAGAAGTGACTTATCTGTCATAGTTAGTGTGCCAGCACCTAGTAAGTGCATTTGGGTCCTGGATTTGGAGGAAAAATACACACTAATTTGCAATTAGAAAATAGAAAATTAGATATTTTGTGTGATTGAACCATGAATATTGTTCCTATTATGGATATGATGAATCATGAAAGAAACAGAAGTGACTTATCTGTCATAGTTGGTGTGTCAGAACCTACTAAGTGCATTTGGGTCCTGGATTTGGAGGAAAAATACACACTAATTTGCAATTAGAAAATAAAAAATTAGATATTTTGTGTGATTGAACCATGAATATTGTTCCTATTATGGATATGATGAATCATGAAAGAAACAGAAGTGACTTATCTGTCATAGTTGGTGTGTCACCACCTACTAAGTGCATTTGGGTCCTGGATTTGGAGGAAAAATACACACTAATTTGCAATTAGAAAATAGAAAATTAGATATTTTGTGTGATTGAACCATGAATATTGTTCCTATTATGGATATGATGAATCATGAAAGTAACAGAAGTGACTTATCTGTCGTGGTTTGTGTGTCACCACCTAGTAAGTGCACTTGGGTTCTGGATTTGGAGGAAAAATACACACTAATTTGCAATTAGAAAATAGAAAATTAGATATTTTGTGTGATTGAACCATGAATATTGTTCCTATTATGGATATGATGAATCATGAAAGAAACAGAAGTGACTTATCTGTCATAGTTGGTGTGTCAGAACCTAGTAAGTGCATTTGGGTCCTGGATTTGTAGGAAAAATACACACTAATTTGCAATTAGAAAATAGAAAATTAGATATTTTGTGTGATTGAACCATGAATATTGTTCCTATTATGGATATGATGAATCATGAAAGAAACAGGAGTGACTTATCTGTCATGGTTTGTGTGTCACCACCTAGTAAGTGCATTTGGGTCCTGGATTTGGAGGAAAAATACACACTAATTTGCAATTAGAAAATAGAAAATTAGATATTTTGTGTGATTGAACCATGAATATTGTTCCTATTATGGATATGGTGAATCATGAAAGAAACAGAAGTGACTTATCTGTCATAGTTGGTGTGTCAGAACCTAGTAAGTGCATTTGGGTCCTGGATTTGGAGGAAAAATACACACTCATTTGCAATTAGAAAATAGAAAATTAGATATTTTGTGTGATTGAACCATGAATATTGTTCCTATTATGGATATGATGAATCATGAAAGAAACAGGAGTGACTTATCTGTCATGGTTTGTGTGTCACCACCTAGTAAGTGCATTTGGGTCCTGGATTTGGAGGAAAAATACACACTAATTTGCAATTAGAAAATAAAAAATTAGATATTTTGTGTGATTGAACCATGAATATTGTTCCTATTATGGATATGATGAATCATGAAAGAAACAGAAGTGACTTATCTGTCATAGTTGGTGTGTCACCACCTACTAAGTGCATTTGGGTCCTGGATTTGGAGGAAAAATACACACTAATTTGCAATTAGAAAATAGAAAATTAGATATTTTGTGTGATTGAACCATGAATATTGTTCCTATTATGGATATGATGAATCATGAAAGTAACAGAAGTGACTTATCTGTCGTGGTTTGTGTGTCACCACCTAGTAAGTGCACTTGGGTTCTGGATTTGGAGGAAAAATACACACTAATTTGCAATTAGAAAATAGAAAATTAGATATTTTGTGTGATTGAACCATGAATATTGTTCCTATTATGGATATGATGAATCATGAAAGAAACAGAAGTGACTTATCTGTCATAGTTGGTGTGTCAGAACCTAGTAAGTGCATTTGGGTCCTGGATTTGTAGGAAAAATACACACTAATTTGCAATTAGAAAATAGAAAATTAGATATTTTGTGTGATTGAACCATGAATATTGTTCCTATTATGGATATGATGAATCATGAAAGAAACAGGAGTGACTTATCTGTCATGGTTTGTGTGTCACCACCTAGTAAGTGCATTTGGGTCCTGGATTTGGAGGAAAAATACACACTAATTTGCAATTAGAAAATAGAAAATTAGATATTTTGTGTGATTGAACCATGAATATTGTTCCTATTATGGATATGGTGAATCATGAAAGAAACAGAAGTGACTTATCTGTCATAGTTGGTGTGTCAGAACCTAGTAAGTGCATTTGGGTCCTGGATTTGGAGGAAAAATACACACTAATTTGCAATTAGAAAATAGAAAATTAGATATTTTGTGTGATTGAACCATGAATATTGTTCCTATTATGGATATGATGAATCATGAAAGTAACAGAAGTGACTTATCTGTCGTGGTTTGTGTGTCACCACCTAGTAAGTGCACTTGGGTCCTGGATTTGGAGGAAAAATACACACTAATTTGCAATTAGAAAATAGAAAATTAGATATTTTGTGTGATTGAACCATGAATATTGTTCCTATTATGGATATGATGAATCATGAAAGAAACAGGAGTGACTTATCTGTCATGGTTTGTGTGTCACCACCTAGTAAGTGCATTTGGGTCCTGGATTTGGAGGAAAAATACACACTAATTTGCAATTAGAAAATAGAAAATTAGATATTTTGTGTGATTGAACCATGAATATTGTTCCTATTATGGATATGATGAATCATGAAAGAAACAGGAGTGACTTATCTGTCATGGTTTGTGTGTCACCACCTAGTAAGTGCATTTGGGTCCTGGATTTGGAGGAAAAATACACACTAATTTGCAATTAGAAAATAGAAAATTAGATATTTTGGGTGATTGAACCATGAATATTGTTCCTATTATGGATATGATGAATCATGAAAGAAACAGAAGTGAGTTATCTGTCATGGTTTGTGTGTCACCACCTAGTAAGTGCATTTGGGTCCTGGATTTGGAGGAAAAATACACACTAATTTGCAATTAGAAAATAGAAAATTAGATATTTTGGGTGATTAAACCATGAATATTGTTCCTATTATGGATATGATGAATCATGAAAGAAACAGAAGTGACTTAGCTGTCATGGTTTGTGTGTCACCACATAGTAAGTGCAATTGGGTCCTGGATTTGGAGGAAAAATACACACTAATTTGCAATTAGAAAATAGAAAATTAGATATTTTGTGTGATTGAACCATGAATATTGTTCCTATTATGGATATGATGAATCATGAAAGAAACAGAAGTGACTTATCTGTCATAGTTGGTGTGTCACCACCTACTAAGTGCATTTGGGTCCTGGATTTGGAGGAAAAATACACACTAATTTGCAATTAGAAAATAGAAAATTAGATATTTTGTGTGATTGAACCATGAATATTGTTCCTATTATGGATATGATGAATCATGAAAGTAACAGAAGTGACTTATCTGTCGTGGTTTGTGTGTCACCACCTAGTAAGTGCACTTGGGTTCTGGATTTGGAGGAAAAATACACACTAATTTGCAATTAGAAAATAGAAAATTAGATATTTTGTGTGATTGAACCATGAATATTGTTCCTATTATGGATATGATGAATCATGAAAGAAACAGAAGTGACTTATCTGTCATAGTTGGTGTGTCAGAACCTACTAAGTGCATTTGGGTCCTGGATTTGGAGGAAAAATACACACTAATTTGCAATTAGAAAATAGAAAATTAGATATTTTGTGTGATTGAACCATGAATATTGTTCCTATTATGGATATGATGAATCATGAAAGAAACAGGAGTGACTTATCTGTCATGGTTTGTGTGTCACCACCTAGTAAGTGCATTTGGGTCCTGGATTTGGAGGAAAAATACACACTAATTTGCAATTAGAAAATAGAAAATTAGATATTTTGTGTGATTGAACCATGAATATTGTTCCTATTATGGATATGATGAATCATGAAAGAAACAGAAGTGACTTATCTGTCATAGTTGGTGTGTCAGAACCTACTAAGTGCATTTGGGTCCTGGATTTGGAGGAAAAATACACACTAATTTGCAATTAGAAAATAGAAAATTAGATATTTTGTGTGATTGAACCATGAATATTGTTCCTATTATGGATATGATGAATCATGAAAGTAACAGAAGTGACTTATCTGTCGTGGTTTGTGTGTCACCACCTAGTAAGTGCACTTGGGTCCTGGATTTGGAGGAAAAATACACACTAATTTGCAATTAGAAAATAGAAAATTAGATATTTTGTTTGATTGAACCATGAATATTGTTCCTATTATGCATATGATGAATCATGAAAGTAACAGAAGTGACTTATCTGTCATAGTTGGTGTGTCAGAACCTAGTAAGTGCATTTGGGTCCTGGATTTGGAGGAAAAATACACACTAATTTGCAATTAGAAAATAGAAAATTAGATATTTTGTGTGATTGAACCATGAATATTGTTCCTATTATGCATATGATGAATCATGAAAGTAACAGAAGTGACTTATCTGTCATGGTTTGTGTGTCACCACATAGTAAGTGCAATTGGGTCCTGGATTTGGAGGAAAAATACACACTAATTTGCAATTAGAAAATAGAAAATTAGATATTTTGTGTGATTGAACCATGAATATTGTTCCTATTATGGATATGATGAATCATGAAAGAAACAGAAGTGACTTATCTGTCATAGTTGGTGTGTCACCACCTAGTAAGTGCATTTGGGTCCTGGATTTGGAGGAAAAATACACACTAATTTGCAATTAGAAAATAGAAAATTAGATATTTTGTGTGATTGAACCATGAATATTGTTCCTATTATGGATATGATGAATCATGAAAGAAACAGAAGTGACTTATCTGTCATAGTTGGTGTGTTAGAACCTAGTAAGTGCATTTGGGTCCTGGATTTGGAGGAAAAATACACACTAATTTGCAATTAGAAAATAGAAAATTAGATATTTTGTGTGATTGAACCATGAATATTGTTCCTATTATGCATATGATGAATCATGAAAGAAACAGAAGTGACTTATCTGTCATAGTTGGTGTGTCAGAACCTAGTAAGTGCATTTGGGTCCTGGATTTGGAGGAAAAATACACACTAATTTGCAATTAGAAAATAGAAAATTAGATATTTTGTGTGATTGAACCATGAATATTGTTCCTATTATGGATATGATGAATCATGAAAGAAACAGAAGTGACTTATCTGTCATAGTTGGTGTGTCAGAACCTAGTAAGTGCATTTGGGTCCTGGATTTGGAGGAAAAATACACACTAATTTGCAATTAGAAAATAGAAAATTAGATATTTTGTGTGATTGAACCATGAATATTGTTCCTATTATGGATATGATGAATCATGAAAGAAACAGAAGTGACTTATCTGTCATGGTTTGTGTGTCACCACATAGTAAATGCATTTGGGTCCTGGATTTGGAGGAAAAATACACACTAATTTGCAATTAGAAAATAGAAAATTAGATATTTTGTGTGATTGAACCATGAATATTGTTCCTATTATGGATATGATGAATCATGAAAGAAACAGGAGTGACTTATCTGTCATGGTTTGTGTGTCACCACCTAGTAAGTGCATTTGGGTCCTGGATTTGGAGGAAAAATACACACTAATTTGCAATTAGAAAATAGAAAATTAGATATTTTGTGTGATTGAACCATGAATATTGTTCCTATTATGGATATGATGAATCATGAAAGAAACAGAAGTGACTTATCTGTCATAGTTGGTGTATCAGAACCTAGTAAGTGCATTTGGGTCCTGGATTTGGAGGAAAAATAGACACTAATTTGCAATTAGAAAATAGAAAATTAGATATTTTGGGTGATTAAACCATGAATATTGTTCCTATTATGGATATGATGAATCATGAAAGAAACAGAAGTGACTTAGCTGTCATGGTTTGTGTGTCACCACATAGTAAGTGCAATTGGGTCCTGGATTTGGAGGAAAAATACACACTAATTTGCAATTAGAAAATAGAAAATTAGATATTTTGTGTGATTGAACCATGAATATTGTTCCTATTATGGATATGATGAATCATGAAAGAAACAGGAGTGACTTATCTGTCATAGTTGGTGTGTCACCACCTAGTAAGTGCATTTGGGTCCTGGATTTGGAGGAAAAATACACACTAATTTGCAATTAGAAAATAGAAAATTAGATATTTTGTGTGATTGAACCATGAATATTGTTCCTATTATGGATATGATGAATCATGAAAGTAACAGAAGTGACTTATCTGTCATGGTTTGTGTGTCACCACATAGTAAGTGCAATTGGGTCCTGGATTTGGAGGAAAAATACACACTAATTTGCAATTAGAAAATAGAAAATTAGATATTTTGGGTGATTGAACCATGAATATTGTTCCTATTATGGATATGATGAATCATGAAAGAAACAGGAGTGACTTATCTGTCATGGTTTGTGTGTCACCACATAGTAAGTGCATTTGGGTCCTGGATTTGGAGGAAAAATACACACTAATTTGCAATTAGAAAATAGAAAATTAGATATTTTGTGTGATTGAACCATGAATATTGTTCCTATTATGGATATGATGAATCATGAAAGAAACAGAAGTGACTTATCTGTCATAGTTGGTGTGTTAGAACCTACTAAGTGCATTTGGGTCCTGGATTTGGAGGAAAAATACACACTAATTTGCAATTAGAAAATAGAAAATTAGATATTTTGTGTGATTGAACCATGAATATTGTTCCTATTATGGATATGATGAATCATGAAAGAAACAGAAGTGAGTTATCTGTCATAGTTGGTGTGTCACCACCTAGTAAGTGCATTTGGGTCCTGGATTTGGAGGAAAAATACACACTAATTTGCAATTAGAAAATAGAAAATTAGATATTTTGTGTGATTGAACCATGAATATTGTTCCTATTATGGATATGATGAATCATGAAAGTAACAGAAGTGACTTATCTGTCATGGTTTGTGTGTCACCACATAGTAAGTGCATTTGGGTCCTGGATTTGGAGGAAAAATACACACTAATTTGCAATTAGAAAATAGAAAATTAGATATTTTGTGTGATTGAACCATGAATATTGTTCCTATTATGGATATGATGAATCATGAAAGAAACAGAAGTGACTTATCTGTCATAGTTGGTGTGTCAGAACCTAGTAAGTGCATTTGGGTCCTGGATTTGGAGGAAAAATACACACTAATTTGCAATTAGAAAATAGAAAATTAGATATTTTGGGTGATTGAACCATGAATATTGTTCCTATTATGGATATGATGAATCATGAAAGAAACAGAAGTGACTTAACTGTCATGGTTGGTGTGTCACCACATAGTAAGTGCATTTGGGTCCTGGATTGGGAGGAAAAATACACACTAATTTGCAATTAGAAAATAGAAAATTAGATATTTTGTGTGATTGAACCATGAATATTGTTCCTATTATGCATATGATGAATCATGAAAGAAACAGAAGTGACTTATCTGTCATAGTTGGTGTGTCAGAACCTACTAAGTGCATTTGGGTCCTGGATTTGGAGGAAAAATACACACTAATTTGCAATTAGAAAATAGAAAATTAGATATTTTGTGTGATTGAACCATGAATATTGTTCCTATTATGGATATGATGAATCATGAAAGAAACAGAAGTGACTTATCTGTCATAGTTGGTGTGTCAGAACCTAGTAAGTGCATTTGGGTCCTGGATTTGGAGGAAAAATACACACTAATTTGCAATTAGAAAATAGAAAATTAGATATTTTGTGTGATTGAACCATGAATATTGTTCCTATTATGGATATGATGAATCATGAAAGTAACAGAAGTGACTTATCTGTCATGGTTTGTGTGTCACCACCTAGTAAGTGCATTTGGGTCCTGGATTTGGAGGAAAAATACACACTAATTTGCAATTAGAAAATAGAAAATTAGATATTTTGTGTGATTGAACCATGAATATTGTTCCTATTATGGATATGATGAATCATGAAAGAAACAGGAGTGACTTGATGAATCATGAAAGAAACAGGAGTGACTTATCTGTCATGGTTTGTGTGTCACCACATAGTAAGTGCATTTGGGTCCTGGATTTGGAGGAAAAATACACACTAATTTGCAATTAGAAAATAGAAAATTAGATATTTTGGGTGATTGAACCATGAATATTGTTCCTATTATGGATATGATGAATCATGAAAGAAACAGAAGTGACTTATCTGTCATAGTTGGTGTGTCAGAACCTAGTAAGTGCATTTGGGTCCTGGATTTGGAGGAAAAATACACACTAATTTGCAATTAGAAAATAGAAAATTAGATATTTTGTGTGATTGAACCATGAATATTGTTCCTATTATGGATATGATGAATCATGAAAGTAACAGAAGTGACTTATCTGTCATAGTTGGTGTGTCAGAACCTAGTAAGTGCATTTGGGTCCTGGATTTGGAGGAAAAATACACACTAATTTGCAATTAGAAAATAGAAAATTAGATATTTTGTGTGATTGAACCATGAATATTGTTCCTATTATGCATATGATGAATCATGAAAGAAACAGAAGTGACTTATCTGTCATAGTTGGTGTGTCAGAACCTAGTAAGTGCATTTGGGTCCTGGATTTGTAGGAAAAATACACACTAATTTGCAATTAGAAAATAGAAAATTAGATATTTTGTGTGATTGAACCATGAATATTGTTCCTATTATGGATATGATGAATCATGAAAGAAACAGAAGTGACTTATCTGTCATAGTTGGTGTGTCAGAACCTAGTAAGTGCATTTGGGTCCTGGATTTGGAGGAAAAATACACACTAATTTGCAATTAGAAAATAGAAAATTAGATATTTTGTGTGATTGAACCATGAATATTGTTCCTATTATGCATATGATGAATCATGAAAGAAACAGAAGTGACTTATCTGTCATAGTTGGTGTGTCAGAACCTAGTAAGTGCATTTGGGTCCTGGATTTGGAGGAAAAATAGACACTAATTTGCAATTAGAAAATAGAAAATTAGATATTTTGTGTGATTGAACCATGAATATTGTTCCTATTATGGATATGATGAATCATGAAAGAAACAGAAGTGACTTATCTGTCATAGTTGGTGTGTCACCACCTACTAAGTGCATTTGGGTCCTGGATTTGGAGGAAAAATACACACTAATTTGCAATTAGAAAAAAGAAAATTAGATATTTTGTGTGATTGAACCATGAATATTGTTCCTATTATGGATATGATGAATCATGAAAGAAACAGGAGTGACTTAACTGTCATGGTTGGTGTGTCACCACATGGTAAGTGCATTTGGGTCCTGGATTGGGAGGAAAAATACACACTAATTTGCAATTAGAAAATAGAAAATTAGATATTTTGTGTGATTGAACCATGAATATTGTTCCTATTATGGATATGATGAATCATGAAAGAAACAGAAGTGACTTATCTGTCATAGTTGGTGTGTCAGAACCTACTAAGTGCATTTGGGTCCTGGATTTGGAGGAAAAATACACACTAATTTGCAATTAGAAAATAGAAAATTAGATATTTTGTGTGATTGAACCATGAATATTGTTCCTATTATGGATATGATGAATCATGAAAGAAACAGAAGTGACTTATCTGTCATAGTTGGTGTGTCACCACATAGTAAATGCATTTGGGTCCTGGATTTGGAGGAAAAATACACACTAATTTGCAATTAGAAAATAGAAAATCTGTTATTTTGTGTGATTGAACCATGAATATTGTTCCTATTATGGATATGATGAATCATGAAAGTAACAGAAGTGACTTATCTGTCATGGTTTGTGTGTCACCACCTAGTAAGTGCATTTGGGTCCTGGATTTGGAGGAAAAATACACACTAATTTGCAATTAGAAAATAGTAAATCTGTTATTTTGTGTGATTGAACCATGAATATTGTTCCTATTATGGATATGATGAATCATGAAAGAAACAGAAGTGACTTATCTGTCATAGTTGGTGTGTCACCACCTACTAAGTGCATTTGGGTCCTGGATTTGGAGGAAAAATACACACTAATTTGCAATTAGAAAATAGAAAATTAGATATTTTGTGTGATTGAACCATGAATATTGTTCCTATTATGGATATGATGAATCATGAAAGAAACAGGAGTGACTTATCTGTCATGGTTTGTGTGTCACCACATAGTAATTGCATTTGGGTCCTGGATTTGGAGGAAAAATACACACTAATTTGCAATTAGAAAATAGAAAATTAGATATTTTGTGTGATTGAACCATGAATATTGTTCCTATTATGGATATGATGAATCATGAAAGAAACAGAAGTGACTTATCTGTCTTAGTTGGTGTGTCAGAACCTAGTAAGTGCATTTGGGTCCTGGATTTGGAGGAAAAATACACACTAATTTGCAATTAGAAAATAGAAAATTAGATATTTTGTGTGATTGAACCATGAATATGGTTCCTATTATGGATATGATGAATCATGAAAGAAACAGAAGTGACTTATCTGTCATAGTTGGTGTGTCAGAACCTAGTAAGTGCATTTGGGTCCTGGATTTGGAGGAAAAATACACACTAATTTGCAATTAGAAAATAGAAAATTAGATATTTTGTGTGATTGAACCATGAATATTGTTCCTATTATGGATATGATGAATCATGAAAGAAACAGAAGTGACTTATTTGTCATAGTTTGTGTGTCAGAACCTAGTAAGTGCATTTGGGTCCTGGATTTGGAGGAAAAATACACACTAATTTGCAATTAGAAAATAGAAAATCTGTTATTTTGTGTGATTGAACCATGAATATTGTTCCTATTATGGATATGATGAATCATGAAAGTAACAGAAGTGACTTATCTGTCATGGTTTGTGTGTCACCACCTAGTAAGTGCATTTGGGTCCTGGATTTGGAGGAAAAATACACACTAATTTGCAATTAGAAAATAGTAAATCTGTTATTTTGTGTGATTGAACCATGAATATTGTTCCTATTATGGATATGATGAATCATGAAAGAAACAGAAGTGACTTATCTGACATAGTTGGTGTGTCAGAACCTACTAAGTGCATTTGGGTCCTGGATTTGGAGGAAAAATACACACTAATTTGCAAGTAGAAAATAGAAAATTAGATATTTTGTGTGATTGAACCATGAATATTGTTCCTATTATGGATATGATGAATCATGAAAGAAACAGGAGTGACTTATCTGTCATGGTTTGTGTGTCACCACCTAGTAACTATCACTCACTACATTCGTGATAGCCTCAGTAGCCAGCCTACTTGTAGTACTGTATGTGCAATGCTTGTAGTTCATGGGTGTGTTGGTGGGTTAAGCAATGCTAAAGGGGGAGCCGGGAACTCCAGCCTGTTGGTTGTTTTGCAGGCTGTAGTCCGGTCCCTTAGTTTGCTGTGCCCACACACACCGGCGCACAGCCTGGCTTAACAGCTTGGGCAGTTAAGCCTTTGGCTGTTAAGCCTTTTCTGCCATTGGGCCACAAGCCACAGGGTGGGAGCTGGATGGAGACTGGACCTGGAGGAGACAGGAGGCCAGACTGCGAGGGTGGGAGATTCCCCAAGAGGAATCAGAGAGAGCTGCCAGGGGGAGTGGGGGCTGCCGCTGGCACCCACTCTTCTGGCAGGAAGGAGTATGTTCCATTGTTGAACATTACAGAGGCAAGGTTCTGGAAGATGGGGAGGGACTGCTGGTGCAAGTACCTCATCATGCAGTCACTGTGCCATCTTGCCAGAAGCTTGATGACATTAGAATCACATTTGCCCTGGAGCAGGGCCATAGCCCCTCCCGCTCGAAGGGACCGAGCAGAGATTGCTGCAGGGGAGATGCCGGTGGTCTGATAGAGGGTCTGGGCATAGACTCGCATGGAGGATGTGACAGTTGCTGCGCGAACGAGGGTGAGAACCCCATTGTCAAAGTAACTGGCAAGTTTGAGATCTGGGCTGAAGGGCTGGGTGCTGGTGCAGCAGCCCCTGAGGTGGAGCACTTGGCGCGCGCATGCTGCTACAGGGCAGCATAGGTTGTCGCCACTCCTTGCATGAGCAACTACTTCACCTTTGTCCCCATTCTTCTGTGTGGTGAATGTCAGGGTGACAGAGGTGGCAGCCAGTAGCTCATGTTCAGGTCCATCATGGTGGACAAATTCGGAGCCAAGGTAGAAGGAGACCTCCTTGAGGTGGAAGGCTTGGTCGTCCCTGGTAGTACCAGTGTACTCACCAGGGCGCAGACAGAAAAAGAAGGCTATGCAAATCATGTTTGCAATGGCCTGTCTGGTAGGGGAAGGGGAGTCATAGTATGCAAAGCGAAGGGCATGCATGACAAGGGTGATGGGGACTGGTTTGACCCGGCACGGGGCTGGGTCTAGCTTGGCATAGGCCTTGAACTGGGCAGTTAGCCTGAAGTCAAGACTGCCGGTAGAGTTGGTTCTTGGGTCTTTGGACCCCAAGCGGGCCAGCGTCTGGCCCACTGACCGGAGGGTGTCCGATACTGTGCGAGATCTGATGGGCTTGCGGCTATGTAAGAGTCGGCCATCATGGAGGCGCTGGGCAAAGACTTGGAGGATGGGGATTGGATCTGTAACAGAGTGGAGGGTTGGTTCAAAGCCTTGAGACACACAGAATTGAACCCATTGATTCCAATGGGCATCCTTGCGCTTGGCATAGAGCTCAGTGACTGAAGCGCGCATGGTCTTCTGGATAGAGCCAAGGTCAGAGCAGAATGCATGGGAGGCTGCAGGGGACATAAGATCCAGGGCAAGTCCTGGGGGTAGGTGGTGTTGAAATGATTGAGAAGGGCAGTGTCAGAGAGGTCAGAGCCAGAGAGCAAATCAGCTAGGTGATTCACAGGTCCCGGGATGTAATCCCTGAGGGGGACATATTGATGGAGCCGCTGGTGCATGGACTGAATCCGAAGAAGGTAGGCTGCAGGCCCAGTAGTAGTGGTGGCGCCTTTCCTTTGCCAATAGACTGCTGCTGTGTTGTCATAGCAGTTGTGAGTGGTTCTGGATTGGACACAGGCAGCTTGGGCAAGGATGTCATTGTGGGCAATGGAACCAGCGAGCTCAAGGTCACTGTTGGTGATGGTGCCACTGGGGTTGTCAAAGGTGACTAGTTGGGTGGAGACCCACTTGGGGAATGCATGCCTCCACATGATGGGCTGCACCGCGCCAGTGGGAAGGGGGACAAAATGGATGCCCCCCATGCCCATACCAGAGGCATCACAAGCGCCGAGGGTGGCTGGGAAAGTGTCAGGGACTAGTTCGGCAAGGGAAGTAGGCCGGTTGGAGAGGTCATCGGCCAGCCATTGGAAGTTGCGAAGGAAGCTATGGACGCGCTTGGTGAGCTGGAGGCGCTGCCTGCCCGGTTCCTGGTGTCGGAAGGCTTCTTGGAGGATGGAGAAGAGGCCAATGGCGCCAGGGATGGCAAGGGCCATCGATCGGAGTTCCCCAAGGACTTGGTGCCATTGTTTGATAGGAACATGGCGCTGGTTGGGGGAAATGGAATGAAGAATCTCCTGTAGCCGGGCCACTCGATGGGGAGGAAGGCTGATGGTTTTGTTGATGGAATCAATGAGCCAGCCCAGGATGACTTTCTTGGTGGTCCATCTGGCGTCCCCTTGGAGCATTTTCTTGAGGGAGGCTGGTTCCTGTCTGAACGGAGTGTCAGAGGCCTCCAGGGGCCGGAAGACTTTGTCCAGAGACTGGAAGAGCACCCGCTTGATGGCGCGTCGGGTCCATTGGTTGCCTTGTGCAAGGCCACAGAAGTCATCCACATAGACATCCCAGTATCGCACCGGCTTCTTGGTGGGAGTGGTACTATGAGGAGTGGGCAGATGGGGCACCCTAGGGGTAGTAGCTTCAGGGGGAGCTGGAGGCGCGGCGGGCGTGGCTTCAGAGGTGAGATCCAGTCAATGGGGTGTGATCCTGGCCTCTGCCAGCCCTGTGGAGAGGGTGGCATTGGCCAGGTCTGCAATGGTTTCTGTAAAGGCACAGAAGTTTGGTGGGCTGGATTTCCATCCCATGGGGTTGGTGAGGGGGATTCCAATGAGGGGTGGCTCGCCCTTTCGGGAAGGGAATAGCACTCCTAGCTTCATGGTGTCTTCTGGGTTCAACTGGACCCGGTAGAACCCATCCGCGAGGTCAATCTTGGACATGTAGACTGGGCCAAACCGAGGGTTCGCCCGGTGCAGCTTGGAGAGGAGCCGGGGCAGGGTGTGGCCAAATTGCATGGCCTCTGCTGGGGCTAGGGGATTGGTGTCTTGGTTGACTTCAGAGTAGGTGTAATCTGAGATCATGCGCGGGCGCCGTCCCCGTTGTGGGACTAGCCCCAGTGGGCTGAGCCTTAGGTCGGGCAGGTCTTGGATGAGGCTGGCTGGGAGGACCGTCCATTGCTGCTTGTCCATCATGTCGGCATACTCCTCCCGCAGGAAGGCAATGCCCTGGTGGGAAGATTGGTGAGGCCCCCTGGAGAGGGCACTGGCAATCCTGGAAGGGGTCCAAGGTTGGCCTGTCATGGAGGCCGGGGTGCCTTCTTTCCCAAAGTGGGCTAAGAGTAGACTGGCTGGATGGGGGATATTACCCACATCTGGGTGGATGTCACCTTGTCCCCGGATTGTCCGGATGAAGTTCCCCCAGCTAGTGCTGTTGTTGTAGACCTTGATAGCCCGGTTGACGTGCACGTCGAGCCTGTCAGTGGGGTACGGCAGCAGGGGGGTGACTTGGGGATCGGACCGAGGCACAGCGTTGCTGGTTGAAGAGGCCAGCGAGGTGCTGGGTGGAGAGGCCAGCGCGTCGCTGGACTTAGACAGGAGGGGGGTGACTTGGGGCTTGGACCGAGGCACCGCGTTGATGGTTGCAGAAGCCAGCATGTTGCTGGGTGGAGAGGCCAGCATGCCGCTGGACTGAGAAAGGAGGGGGGTGACTTGGGGCTCGGACCGAGGCACCGCGTTGGTGGTTGGCAAGGGGGTAGGGACTGTAGCAGGGACTAGGGACTCGGACGTAGGCCTTGGCAGGGGGGTTTTTTCTTTGGAACCTGTGGAAGTGGGGGAAGGCACATACAAATTGAGGGGGGTACCTGCGCGCGCGTGCTGTTTGTGCTTACCTAATTCATGTGTGATTCTTAAGTGAGGATTAGATTCGTTAGATAATGGATTGTTACTTAGTATGGTCCTCCCGGTTGATGTGGAGGGCGCGACGCCATGAGTCGGATGGCGCTTGCCGACTGGTCAGGCATATGCCTCCTGGCACCATTGCCAGAGCTGATCTTGCTCGGTGGGAGTGATGGCCACGTGGTCATATATGTGCTTGCAGCCGCTGAAGCAGGCACCCTTGATGTGCCACGAGTGGCATCTCT
Source organism: Pseudo-nitzschia multiseries (assembly GCA_037355745.1). Lineage (NCBI taxonomy): Eukaryota > Bacillariophyta > Bacillariophyceae > Bacillariales > Bacillariaceae > Pseudo-nitzschia > Pseudo-nitzschia multiseries. Next base: position 2,485,697 of record CM074782.1, on the reverse strand, counting down.
CTTGCCCATCTGGTCTGGAGAGGGGGCCTTTTCCTTTGTCTCTCATAGTTTGGAGGGCTTCCCTCATTTTTGCTGACTCCAGTTTCTTGACAATGGGATGATTGCTGTCTTGGAGGCGGGAGTCCCGGTGTGGATTGGTGAGCCGTGTCTGTTGAGTTGTGGTCCCTCCTGTCGAGTTGCGGACTCCCAGATTGCTGGAGGGACTGTTGCTGCTGTTGTTGTTGTTGTTGTTGCTGAGCCCCGTGGCGCCCACCTTGGTGGGGGATGGAGGAGGATCCGGTCTTTGAAGTAGTCTCAGGGCAGCCACATTGGAGACATTGGGGAGCCAGTTGAGATTTTGGGTCATTCGGAACGTGTGGAAGTCCACCCCAAAGTCGGGGGATGGGAGGATGGAGGCTGCTTCCCACTGTTCCTCAAGCCATCCCCTGACCCGGATCTGGAAGTAGTAGACTACAATGGCAGGTGTGAGGAATTCGCCCACCTCATCTGCAATTGCTCTTCGGAGGGGCATCTGCTGGATCTTGAGCCTGCGGAGGCCTTGTTGGTAGCTGGTGACGACATCATGGTTGAGTCCTAGGATGGTGGCTAGGACGGCCAGGTAGCTCTCCAGCTGGGTGGTGGCTTCAGTCCAGTCGACAGGGATGTATGCCTTTGTCTTCTGGAGCTCCAGGGAGTCCTTCAAGGTGAGGGAGTTGCCTACAGTGGAGATCATAGTGTCATATGCTGCCACAGTGGAGGCTGCCTCCTGCTCCCTTTTCAGGGTGGCGGCAGACCCACCCGGGGGTGTAAAAGCCATGGGAAGTATTCCATCTGCCACATCAAAGGGGTCAGTACCATGGAAGTTGCCATCCTGGAACCTCTTGAGAGCGGCGGTGGTAATCAAGGGGGCTTGGATCCCCAACTCAGAAGCCCTGGCTGCCACTTGGCTTTGGAAAGTCATGTGGGTCCTTTCGTGCTTGCTCTTTTGAGCCCAGGCCTGGTAGATAGGGGGGAGGTTCGCTTCTTCCTGTTTACCACAGAGCAGGAACAAGCGCTGGGTGTACAAGGGGCCCCAAGTGGTCTTCACTGTCTGCGACCGCTTGTGGTCCATATTCTCACTTAGCTTTAGTTGGTGGTCTGTGAGGGCCGTGACTGCTGCTGTGAGCTTTGGGTCTCCTGGTGGAGCCCCAGTTCGAGCCAGTTCTGGCAGGTCCCGGTACATCACCTTAAGCTTCATGTAGCTGATAAGGCCGGTCTCATTTCTAAAGAATGGACCTGGTTGCTGGAGCGTGGGGCTGCCACCGGGTTCTGTAGCTGTAGTCCCGGCTAACCTGAGAGTGTTAAACAGGGGGTGCAGGACTCCATTAGCCCAGCCATGTTGGCCCAAGGATGGAGGATCTCCAGGGCTTGTTTTGGAGAGAGCCCTTTTCCCAAGAGAAAGTGCACCAACTCAAAGGGAATGAAGAAAGACTTGTGGGCCTGTATCAACTCAGAGTGGGCGGTCCCCTCTGGTATCACTGGGAGGGGCGTTTCGGGGTGCGCCTCCAACTCTGCCAGGTGATGATCCAGGGTTAGCACTCGCGTGGCTGTTGTGGGGGACAGCATGGCTGCATCTACTAGCACCAGTTCCCCAGCTTCCCCTTCATTGTCGTCCAGGTACCCAAAGGCCTTGTTTTTGTTGGGGCTGTGTTGAGCCAAGGGCCCCGGGTACTTTCGAAGGCCATGCACCAATCGGAGGCAGGGCAGGCCTTGGGAGTCAGCTACAAAGATCCCCAGCGCGCCCACAGCCTCAGCCTCAAAGAGGTTGAGTAGATGTTCCAAGAGGACCTGGGGGGGGGGAGGCCAGAGTGAAGTAGCTGAAGATGGTCGAGTAGGCCTTGTCGCGCTCTGCTGTGCTCCCAAAGGGGCTTGGAGTGGTCCGGAAGTACTCCGAGTAGGTCAACATCTCTAGGTCAGGAATCTGAGACACGATGATATCTCGCACAAGCTAGTCGCTGAGTGTGATTGGAGTTCTACTCGCCGCTAGGGAGGTGCGGATAGAGATGCGAGGAGGCGCCGAACGGTAGACCAATCGATGCGACTGGACGGTACGCTTGGAAGCTTGTCGGATTCTCAAGGGAAGTGCCGGCCACACGATTGTATTCCTTCTGGTACGGCGTGTAGTAGACTTGCGCTTTGCTGGAGGAGAGGTGCGAGGAGGCGCCGAACGGTAGACCAATCGATGCGACTGGACGGTACGCTTGGAAGCTTGTCGGATTCTCGAGGGAAGTGCCGGCCACACGATTAGCGGACGCTTGGGGTGCGGTCGCGGGTATCAAGGCCGGGCCTATTGTAGTGACAAAGGAGTGGTCAAGGTGTGAGGGTGTTAGTAATACTGGCGCTGTCGTTTCGTCGATGCGGTCGATAGTAGCTTCTTTGGCACCCGGCGAGATAGAATGACTATCGCTGCTGATAGGCTGTCGTACGGGTACAATAGGATGACTATTGGACCAGGACGGATTTGCCTTTTTACTTATTCTATTACTAACGTTCTAGGAACAGAAAGAGTGAGCTTTGCTTGCCTTTGCTGGAGGATGGCTCCTTACAGGCGTTTCTAGTGCTAGCCTGTAATTTTCGATTGCAGACGAGTCTTTCGGTCGCAGCCATCCATTCGTACGAGCTACCATGATACAGTGACACATTGATACATCTACTATCCGGTGATATGGGGAATCGATTGTATTCCTTCTGGTACGGCGTGTAGTAGACTTGCGCTTTGCTGGAGGAATCCTTTGCCGGCTTGTTGAGGCTACCGGGGTCTAAGCGTGTGCTTAGAAGCTGGTTTTAGCTAGTGATACAGGGAATCGATCATGCGAGTATGGGAATCGATCGTGCGTAATTTCTTCTGGTAGCGCGTGTTGTAGGCTTGCGCTTTGCTGGAAGAAACCTTTGCTGGCTTGTTGAGGCTAGAAGCTGGTTTTAGGGATAGTGAAATCTACTAGATTTCTACTAGGTTTTCCCCCGGTCTGGCTCTCTACCGGTTGTATGGAGTGCCACGTGGCACTACCATTACTTTCATTCGGCTCGCTACATCAAGTGCATTTGGGTCCTGGATTTGGAGGAAAAATACACACTAATTTGCAATTAGAAAATAGAAAATTAGATATTTTGGGTGATTGAACCATGAATATTGTTCCTATTATGGATATGATGAATCATGAAAGAAACAGAAGTGACTTATCTGTCATAGTTTGTGTGTCACCACCTAGTAAGTGCACTTGGGTCCTGGATTTGGAGGAAAAATACACACTAATTTGCAATTAGAAAATAGAAAATTAGATATTTTGTGTGATTGAACCATGAATATTGTTCCTATTATGGATATGATGAATCATGAAAGAAACAGGAGTGACTTATCTGTCATAGTTGGTGTGTCAGAACCTACTAAGTGCATTTGGGTCCTGGATTTGGAGGAAAAATACACACTAATTTGCAATTAGAAAATAGAAAATTAGATATTTTGTGTGATTGAACCATGAATATTGTTCCTATTATGGATATGATGAATCATGAAAGAAACAGAAGTGACTTATCTGTCATGGTTTGTGTGTCACCACCTAGTAAGTGCATTTGGGTCCTGGATTTGGAGGAAAAATACACACTAATTTGCAATTAGAAAATAGAAAATTAGATATTTTGTGTGATTGAACCATGAATATTGTTCCTATTATGGATATGATGAATCATGAAAGTAACAGAAGTGACTTATCTGTCATAGTTAGTGTGCCAGCACCTAGTAAGTGCATTTGGGTCCTGGATTTGGAGGAAAAATACACAATAATTTGCAATTAGAAAATAGAAAATTAGATATTTTGTGTGATCGAACCATGAATATTGTTCCTATTATGGATATGATGAATCATGAAAGAAACAGGAGTGACTTATCTGTCATGGTTAGTGTGTCACCACATAGTAAGTGCATTTGGGTCCTGGATTTGTAGGAAAAATACACACTAATTTGCAATTAGAAAATAGAAAATTAGATATTTTGTGTGATTGAACCATGAATATTGTTCCTATTATGGATATGATGAATCATGAAAGAAACAGAAGTGAGTTATCTGTCATAGTTGGTGTGTCAGAACCTACTAAGTGCATTTGGGTCCTGGATTTGGAGGAAAAATACACACTAATTTGCAATTAGAAAATAGAAAATTAGATATTTTGGGTGATTGAACCATGAATATTGTTCCTATTATGGATATGATGAATCATGAAAGAAACAGAAGTGAGTTATCTGTCATAGTTGGTGTGTCACCACCTACTAAGTGCATTTGGGTCCTGGATTTGGAGGAAAAATACACACTAATTTGCAATTAGAAAATAGAAAATTAGATATTTTGTGTGATTGAACCATGAATATTGTTCCTATTATGGATATGATGAATCATGAAAGAAACAGAAGTGACTTATCTGTCATGGTTTGTGTGTCAGAACCTACTAAGTGCATTTGGGTCCTGGATTTGGAGGAAAAATACACACTAATTTGCAATTAGAAAATAGAAAATTAGATATTTTGTGTGATTGAACCATGAATAATGTTCCTATTATGGATATGATGAATCATGAAAGAAACAGAAGTGAGTTATCTGTCATAGTTGGTGTGTCAGAACCTACTAAGTGCATTTGGGTCCTGGATTTGGAGGAAAAATACACACTAATTTGCAATTAGAAAATAGAAAATTACATATTTTGGGTGATTGAACCATGAATATTGTTCCTATTATGGATATGATGAATCATGAAAGAAACAGAAGTGACTTATCTGTCATAGTTGGTGTGTCAGAACCTAGTAAGTGCATTTGGGTCCTGGATTTGGAGGAAAAATACACACTAATTTGCAATTAGAAAATAGAAAATTAGATATTTTGTGTGATTGAACCATGAATATTGTTCCTATTATGGATATGATGAATCATGAAAGAAACAGAAGTGACTTATCTGTCATGGTTTGTGTGTCAGAACCTACTAAGTGCATTTGGGTCCTGGATTTGGAGGAAAAATACACACTAATTTGCAATTAGAAAATAGAAAATTAGATATTTTGTGTGATTGAACCATGAATATTGTTCCTATTATGGATATGATGAATCATGAAAGAAACAGAAGTGACTTATCTGTCATAGTTGGTGTGTCAGAACCTAGTAAGTGCATTTGGGTCCTGGATTTGGAGGAAAAATACACACTAATTTGCAATTAGAAAATAGAAAATTAGATATTTTGTGTGATTGAACCATGAATATTGTTCCTATTATGGATATGATGAATCATGAAAGTAACAGAAGTGACTTATCTGTCATAGTTGGTGTGTCAGAACCTACTAAGTGCATTTGGGTCCTGGATTTGGAGGAAAAATACACACTAATTTGCAATTAGAAAATAGAAAATTAGATATTTTGGGTGATTGAACCATGAATATTGTTCCTATTATGGATATGATGAATCATGAAAGAAACAGAAGTGACTTATCTGTCATAGTTGGTGTGTCAGAACCTACTAAGTGCATTTGGGTCCTGGATTTGGAGGAAAAATACACACTAATTTGCAATTAGAAAAAAGAAAATTAGATATTTTGTGTGATTGAACCATGAATATTGTTCCTATTATGGATATGATGAATCATGAAAGAAACAGGAGTGACTTATCTGTCATGGTTAGTGTGTCAGAACCTAGTAAGTGCATTTGGGTCCTGGATTTGGAGGAAAAATACACACTAATTTGCAATTAGAAAATAGAAAATTAGATATTTTGTGTGATTGAACCATGAATATTGTTCCTATTATGGATATGATGAATCATGAAAGAAACAGAAGTGACTTATCTGTCATAGTTGGTGTGTCAGAACCTACTAAGTGCATTTGGGTCCTGGATTTGGAGGAAAAATACACACTAATTTGCAATTAGAAAATAGAAAATTAGATATTTTGTGTGATTGAACCATGAATATTGTTCCTATTATGGATATGATGAATCATGAAAGTAACAGAAGTGACTTATCTGTCATGGTTTGTGTGTCACCACATAGTAAGTGCATTTGGGTCCTGGATTTGGAGGAAAAATACACACTAATTTGCAATTAGAAAATAGAAAATTAGATATTTTGTGTGATTGAACCATGAATATTGTTCCTATTATGGATATGATGAATCATGAAAGAAACAGGAGTGACTTATCTGTCATAGTTGGTGTGTCAGAACCTACTAAGTGCATTTGGGTCCTGGATTTGGAGGAAAAATACACACTAATTTGCAATTAGAAAATAGAAAATTAGATATTTTGTGTGATTGAACCATGAATATTGTTCCTATTATGGATATGATGAATCATGAAAGAAACAGAAGTGAGTTATCTGTCATAGTTGGTGTGTCACCACCTACTAAGTGCATTTGGGTCCTGGATTTGGAGGAAAAATACACACTAATTTGCAATTAGAAAATAGAAAATTAGATATTTTGTGTGATTGAACCATGAATATTGTTCCTATTATGGATATGATGAATCATGAAAGAAACAGAAGTGACTTATCTGTCATGGTTTGTGTGTCAGAACCTACTAAGTGCATTTGGGTCCTGGATTTGGAGGAAAAATACACACTAATTTGCAATTAGAAAATAGAAAATTAGATATTTTGTGTGATTGAACCATGAATAATGTTCCTATTATGGATATGATGAATCATGAAAGAAACAGAAGTGACTTATCTGTCATAGTTGGTGTGTCAGAACCTAGTAAGTGCATTTGGGTCCTGGATTTGGAGGAAAAATACACACTAATTTGCAATTAGAAAATAGAAAATTAGATATTTTGTGTGATTGAACCATGAATATTGTTCCTATTATGGATATGATGAATCATGAAAGTAACAGAAGTGACTTATCTGTCATAGTTGGTGTGTCAGAACCTACTAAGTGCATTTGGGTCCTGGATTTGGAGGAAAAATACACACTAATTTGCAATTAGAAAATAGAAAATTAGATATTTTGGGTGATTGAACCATGAATATTGTTCCTATTATGGATATGATGAATCATGAAAGAAACAGAAGTGACTTATCTGTCATAGTTGGTGTGTCAGAACCTACTAAGTGCATTTGGGTCCTGGATTTGGAGGAAAAATACACACTAATTTGCAATTAGAAAAAAGAAAATTAGATATTTTGTGTGATTGAACCATGAATATTGTTCCTATTATGGATATGATGAATCATGAAAGAAACAGGAGTGACTTCTGTGTCATGGTTAGTGTGTCAGAACCTAGTAAGTGCATTTGGGTCCTGGATTTGGAGGAAAAATACACACTAATTTGCAATTAGAAAATAGAAAATTAGATATTTTGTGTGATTGAACCATGAATATTGTTCCTATTATGGATATGATGAATCATGAAAGTAACAGAAGTGACTTATCTGTCATGGTTTGTGTGTCACCACCTAGTAAGTGCATTTGGGTCCTGGATTTGGAGGAAAAATACACACTAATTTGCAATTAGAAAATAGAAAATTAGATATTTTGTGTGATTGAACCATGAATATTGTTCCTATTATGGATATGATGAATCATGAAAGAAACAGAAGTGAGTTATCTGTCATAGTTGGTGTGTCAGAACCTACTAAGTGCATTTGGGTCCTGGATTTGGAGGAAAAATACACACTAATTTGCAATTAGAAAATAGAAAATTACATATTTTGGGTGATTGAACCATGAATATTGTTCCTATTATGGATATGATGAATCATGAAAGAAACAGAAGTGACTTATCTGTCATAGTTGGTGTGTCAGAACCTAGTAAGTGCATTTGGGTCCTGGATTTGGAGGAAAAATACACACTAATTTGCAATTAGAAAATAGAAAATTAGATATTTTGTGTGATTGAACCATGAATATTGTTCCTATTATGGATATGATGAATCATGAAAGTAACAGAAGTGACTTATCTGTCATAGTTGGTGTGTCAGAACCTACTAAGTGCATTTGGGTCCTGGATTTGGAGGAAAAATACACACTAATTTGCAATTAGAAAATAGAAAATTAGATATTTTGGGTGATTGAACCATGAATATTGTTCCTATTATGGATATGATGAATCATGAAAGAAACAGAAGTGACTTATCTGTCATAGTTGGTGTGTCAGAACCTACTAAGTGCATTTGGGTCCTGGATTTGGAGGAAAAATACACACTAATTTGCAATTAGAAAAAAGAAAATTAGATATTTTGTGTGATTGAACCATGAATATTGTTCCTATTATGGATATGATGAATCATGAAAGAAACAGGAGTGACTTCTGTGTCATGGTTAGTGTGTCAGAACCTAGTAAGTGCATTTGGGTCCTGGATTTGGAGGAAAAATACACACTAATTTGCAATTAGAAAATAGAAAATTAGATATTTTGTGTGATTGAACCATGAATATTGTTCCTATTATGGATATGATGAATCATGAAAGTAACAGAAGTGACTTATCTGTCATGGTTTGTGTGTCACCACCTAGTAAGTGCATTTGGGTCCTGGATTTGGAGGAAAAATACACACTAATTTGCAATTAGAAAATAGAAAATTAGATATTTTGTGTGATTGAACCATGAATATTGTTCCTATTATGGATATGATGAATCATGAAAGAAACAGAAGTGAGTTATCTGTCATAGTTGGTGTGTCAGAACCTACTAAGTGCATTTGGGTCCTGGATTTGGAGGAAAAATACACACTAATTTGCAATTAGAAAATAGAAAATTACATATTTTGGGTGATTGAACCATGAATATTGTTCCTATTATGGATATGATGAATCATGAAAGAAACAGAAGTGACTTATCTGTCATAGTTGGTGTGTCAGAACCTAGTAAGTGCATTTGGGTCCTGGATTTGGAGGAAAAATACACACTAATTTGCAATTAGAAAATAGAAAATTAGATATTTTGTGTGATTGAACCATGAATATTGTTCCTATTATGGATATGATGAATCATGAAAGAAACAGGAGTGACTTATCTGTCATGGTTTGTGTGTCAGAACCTACTAAGTGCATTTGGGTCCTGGATTTGGAGGAAAAATACACACTAATTTGCAATTAGAAAATAGAAAATTAGATATTTTGTGTGATTGAACCATGAATATTGTTCCTATTATGGATATGATGAATCATGAAAGTAACAGAAGTGACTTATCTGTCGTGGTTTGTGTGTCACCACCTAGTAAGTGCACTTGGGTCCTGGATTTGGAGGAAAAATACACACTAATTTGCAATTAGAAAATAGAAAATTAGATATTTTGTGTGATTGAACCATGAATATTGTTCCTATTATGGATATGATGAATCATGAAAGAAACAGAAGTGAGTTATCTGTCATAGTTGGTGTGTCAGAACCTACTAAGTGCATTTGGGTCCTGGATTTGGAGGAAAAATACACACTAATTTGCAATTAGAAAATAGAAAATTACATATTTTGGGTGATTGAACCATGAATATTGTTCCTATTATGGATATGATGAATCATGAAAGAAACAGAAGTGACTTATCTGTCATAGTTGGTGTGTCAGAACCTAGTAAGTGCATTTGGGTCCTGGATTTGGAGGAAAAATACACACTAATTTGCAATTAGAAAATAGAAAATTAGATATTTTGTGTGATTGAACCATGAATATTGTTCCTATTATGGATATGATGAATCATGAAAGAAACAGGAGTGACTTATCTGTCATGGTTTGTGTGTCAGAACCTACTAAGTGCATTTGGGTCCTGGATTTGGAGGAAAAATACACACTAATTTGCAATTAGAAAATAGAAAATTAGATATTTTGTGTGATTGAACCATGAATATTGTTCCTATTATGGATATGATGAATCATGAAAGAAACAGAAGTGACTTATCTGTCATAGTTGGTGTGTCAGAACCTAGTAAGTGCATTTGGGTCCTGGATTTGGAGGAAAAATACACACTAATTTGCAATTAGAAAATAGAAAATTAGATATTTTGTGTGATTGAACCATGAATATTGTTCCTATTATGGATATGATGAATCATGAAAGTAACAGAAGTGACTTATCTGTCATAGTTGGTGTGTCAGAACCTACTAAGTGCATTTGGGTCCTGGATTTGGAGGAAAAATACACACTAATTTGCAATTAGAAAATAGAAAATTAGATATTTTGGGTGATTGAACCATGAATATTGTTCCTATTATGGATATGATGAATCATGAAAGAAACAGAAGTGACTTATCTGTCATAGTTGGTGTGTCAGAACCTACTAAGTGCATTTGGGTCCTGGATTTGGAGGAAAAATACACACTAATTTGCAATTAGAAAAAAGAAAATTAGATATTTTGTGTGATTGAACCATGAATATTGTTCCTATTATGGATATGATGAATCATGAAAGAAACAGGAGTGACTTATCTGTCATGGTTAGTGTGTCAGAACCTAGTAAGTGCATTTGGGTCCTGGATTTGGAGGAAAAATACACACTAATTTGCAATTAGAAAATAGAAAATTAGATATTTTGTGTGATTGAACCATGAATATTGTTCCTATTATGGATATGATGAATCATGAAAGAAACAGAAGTGACTTATCTGTCATAGTTGGTGTGTCAGAACCTACTAAGTGCATTTGGGTCCTGGATTTGGAGGAAAAATACACACTAATTTGCAATTAGAAAATAGAAAATTAGATATTTTGTGTGATTGAATCATGAATATTGTTCCTATTATGGATATGATGAATCATGAAAGTAACAGAAGTGACTTATCTGTCATGGTTTGTGTGTCACCACATAGTAAGTGCATTTGGGTCCTGGATTTGGAGGAAAAATACACACTAATTTGCAATTAGAAAATAGAAAATTAGATATTTTGTGTGATTGAACCATGAATATTGTTCCTATTATGGATATGATGAATCATGAAAGAAACAGGAGTGACTTATCTTTCATGGTTAGTGTGTCAGAACCTAGTAAGTGCATTTGGGTCCTGGATTTGGAGGAAAAATACACACTAATTCGCAATTAGAAAATAGAAAATTAGATATTTTGTGTGATTGAACCATGAATATTGTTCCTATTATGGATATGATGAATCATGAAAGAAACAGGAGTGACTTAACTGTCATGGTTGGTGTGTCACCACATAGTAAGTGCATTTGGGTCCTGGATTGGGAGGAAAAATACACACTAATTTGCAATTAGAAAATAGAAAATTAGATATTTTGTGTGATTGAACCATGAATATTGTTCCTATTATGGATATGATGAATCATGAAAGAAACAGGAGTGACTTCTGTGTCATGGTTAGTGTGTCAGAACCTAGTAAGTGCATTTGGGTCCTGGATTTGGAGGAAAAATACACACTAATTTGCAATTAGAAAATAGAAAATTAGATATTTTGGGTGATTAAACCATGAATATTGTTCCTATTATGGATATGATGAATCATGAAAGAAACAGAAGTGACTTAGCTGTCATGGTTTGTGTGTCAGAACCTAGTAAGTGCATTTGGGTCCTGGATTTGGAGGAAAAATACACACTAATTTGCAATTAGAAAATAGAAAATTAGATATTTTGTGTGATTGAACCATGAATATTGTTCCTATTATGGATATGATGAATCATGAAAGTAACAGAAGTGACTTATCTGTCATGGTTTGTGTGTCACCACATAGTAAGTGCATTTGGGTCCTGGATTTGGAGGAAAAATACACACTAATTTGCAATTAGAAAATAGAAAATTAGATATTTTGTGTGATTGAACCATGAATATTGTTCCTATTATGGATATGATGAATCATGAAAGAAACAGAAGTGAGTTATCTGTCATAGTGGTTGTGTCAGAACCCGCTAAGTGCATTTGGGTCCTGGATTTGGAGGAAAAATACACACTAATTTGCAATTAGAAAATAGAAAATTAGATATTTTGTGTGATTGAACCATGAATATTGTTCCTATTATGGATATGATGAATCATGAAAGAAACTGAAGTGACTTATCTGTCATCGTTAGTGTGCCAGCACCTAGTAAGTGCATTTGGGCCTGGATTTGGAGGCAAAATACATTGATGTAGCGAGCCGAATGAAAGTAATGGTAGTGCCACGTGGCACTCCCTACAACCGGTAGAGAGCCAGACCGGGGGAAGTAGAAATCTGGTAGAAATCTAGTAGATTTCACTATCACTGAAACCAGCTTCTAAGCACATGCTATGACCCCCCCGATAGCCTCAACAAGCGGGCAAAGGATTCCTCCAGTAAAGCGCAAGCCTACACTCCCTACCAGAAGGAATATGACTGATTCCCTGTATCACGCGCTACCAGAAGAAGAATTACGAATTACGCACGATCGATTCCCTGTATCACGCACGATCGATTCCCTGTATCACGAGCTAAAACCAGCTTCTAAGCACACGCTTAGACCCCGATAGCCTCAACAAGCGTGCCATCGATTCCCCTAGCAAGCCCATCAGTACCAAGGAAACACAATCTATTCCCTGTATCACCGGATAAGATGTATCACTGTGTCACTGTATCACGGTAGCTCGTACGAATGGATGGCTGCGACCGAAAGACGCGTCTGCAATCAAAAATTACAGGCTAGCACTAGAACAAGCCTGTAAAGGATCATCCCTCCCCACAAAGCAAGCAGCTCACTCTTTTGCTCCTAAAACGATTAGTAGTAGAATAAATTGGCTAACGCGTCCAGGTCCAATAGTCATCCCTATTGTACCCGTACGACAAGGCTATCTGTCCTGGTCCCCTAGCGCCTAGTGTACCCGTACAGCACTTACCGGTTGGTCCCCTAGCCTGGCCTAGTGTACCCACGCAGTTGTCGGTCCCTTACTAACACACTCACACCTCAACATCTCCCGTTGTCACCTTACAAGAGGCCCGGCCTGATATCGGCGACACTGACGTCCCCCCGCAAAGAGCATCTCCTTGCACCTATCAGCTGCGGGTAGACCTCCAATCATCTATCGAATCGATTGGCGACTCCGATCCGCACCTCTAAGTACCTCCGTGCTGCACCTCCAAGCACCTCCGCGCACACATCAGCGGCGAGTAGTCCACCACCCAGCACCTAGCATACTACGCGGTTCAGTAGCCTTCGCCACCTCGGTCCCTGCGCAAACCTATCATCAATTCTCAGACATTCTGACCAAGAGATGTTGACCTACTCGGAGTACTTCCGGACCACTCCAAGCCCATTTGGGAGCACAGCAGAGCGCGACAAGGCCTACTCGACCATCTTCAGCTACTTCACTCTGGACTCCCCCCCCCAGGTCCTCTTGGAACATCTACTCAACCTCTTTGAGGCCGAGGCTGTGGGCGCTCTGGGGATCTTTGTAGCTGACTCCCAAGGCCTGCCCTGCCTCCGATTGGTGCATGGCCTTCGAAAGTACCCGGGGCCCTTGGCTCAACACAGCCCCAACAAAAACAAGGCCTTTGGGTACCTGGACGACAATGAAGGGGAAGCTGGGGAACTGGTGCTAGTAGATTCAGCCATGCTGTCCCCCACAACAGCCACGCGGGTGCTAACCCTGGATCATCACCTGGCAGAGTTGGAGGCGCACCCCGAAACGCCCCTCCCAGTGATACCAGAGGGGACCGCCCACTCTGAATTGATACAGGCCCACAAGTCTTTCTTCATTCCCTTTGAGTTGGTGCACTTTCTCTTGGGAAAAGGGCTCTCTCCAAAACAAGCCCTGGAGATCCTCCATCCTTGGGCCAACATGGCTGGGCTAATGGAGTCCTGCACCCCCCTGTTTAACACTCTCAGGTTAGCCGGGACTACAGCTACAGAACCCGGTGGCAGCCCCAAGCTCCAGCAGCCAGGTCCATTCTTTAGAAACGAGACCAGCCTTATCAGCTACATGAAGCTTAAGGTGATGTACCGGGACCTGCCAGAACTGGCTCGAACTGGGGCTCCACCAGGAGACCCAAAGCTCACAGCAGCAGTCACGGCCCTCACAGACCACCAACTAAAGCTAAGTGAGAATATGGACCACAAGCGGTCGCAGACAGTGAAGACCACTTGGGGCCCCTTGTACACCCAGCGCTTGCTCCTGCTCTGTGGTAAACAGGAAGAAGCGAACCTCCCCCCTATCTACCAGGCCTGGGCTCAAAAGAGCAAGCACGAGAGGACCCACATGATTTTCCAAAGCCAAGTGGCAGCCAGGGCTTCTGAGTTGGGGATCCAAGCCCCCTTGATTACCACTGCCGCTCTCAAGAGGTTCCAGGATGGCAACTTCCATGGTACTGACCCCTTTGATGTGGCAGATGGAATACTCCCCATGGCTTTTACACCCCCGGGTGGGTCTGCCGCCACCCTGAAAAGGGAGCAGGAGGCAGCCTCCACTGTGGCAGCATATGACACTATGATCTCCACTGTAGGCAACTCCCTCACCTTGAAGGACTCCCTGGAGCTCCAGAAGACAAAAGCCTACATCCCTGTCGACTGGACTGAAGCCACCACCCAGCTGGAGAGCTACCTGGCCGTCCTAGCCACCATCCTAGGACTCAACCATGATGTCATCACCAGCTACCAACAAGGCCTCCGCAGGCTCAAGATCCAGCAGATGCCCCTCCGAAGAGCAATTGCAGATGAGGTGGGCGAATTCCTCACACCTGCCATTGTAGTCTACTACTTCCAGATCCGGGTCAGGGGATGGCTTGAGGAACAGTGGGAGGCAGCCTCCATCCTTCCATCCCCCGACTTTGGGGTGGACTTCCACACGTTCCGGATGACCCAAAATCTCAACTGGCTCCCCAATGTCTCCAATGTGGCTGCCCTGAGACTACTTCAAAGACCGGATCCTCCTCCATCCCCCACCAAGGTGGGCGCCACGGGGCTCAGCAACAACAACAACAACAACAGCAACAGTCCCTCCAGCAATCTGGGAGTCCGCAACTCGACAGGAGGGACCACAACTCAACAGACACGACTCACCAATCCACACCGGGACTCCCGCCTCCAAGACAGCAATCATCCCATTGTCAAGAAACTGGAGTCAGCAAAAATGAGGGAAGCCCTACAAACTATGAGAGACAAAGGAAAAGGCCCCCTCTCCAGACCAGATGGGCAAGAGAGATGCCACTCGTGGCACATCAAGGGTGCCTGCTTCAGCGGCTGCAAGCACATATATGACCACGTGGCCATCACTCCCACCGAGCAAGATCAGCTCTGGCAATGGTGCCAGGAGGCATATGCCTGACCAGTCGGCAAGCGCCATCCGACTCATGGCGTCGCGCCCTCCACATCAACCGGGAGGACCATACTAAGTAACAATCCATTATCTAACGAATCTAATCCTCACTTAAGAATCACACATGAATTAGGTAAGCACAAACAGCACGCGCGCGCAGGTACCCCCCTCAATTTGTATGTGCCTTCCCCCACTTCCACAGGTTCCAAAGAAAAAACCCCCCTGCCAAGGCCTACGTCCGAGTCCCTAGTCCCTGCTCCAATCCCTACCCCCTTGCCAACCCCCAACGCGGTGCCTCGGTCGGAGCCCCAAGTCACCCCCCTCCTTTCTCAGTCCAGCAGCATGCTGGCCTCTCCGCCCAGCAACATGCTGGCTCCTGCAACCATCAACGCGGTGCCTCGGTCCAAGCCCCAAGTCACCCCCCTCCTGTCTAAGTCCAGCGACGCGCTGGCCTCTCCACCCAGCACCTCGCTGGCCTCTTCAACCAGCAACGCTGTGCCTCGGTCCGATCCCCAAGTCACCCCCCTGCTGCCGTACCCCACTGACAGGCTCGACGTGCACGTCAACCGGGCTATCAAGGTCTACAACAACAGCACTAGCTGGGGGAACTTCATCCGGACAATCCGGGGACAAGGTGACGTCCACCCAGATGTGGGTAATATCCCCCATCCAGCCAGTCTACTCTTAGCCCACTTTGGGAAAGAAGGCACCCCGGCCTCCATGACAGGCCAACCTTGGACCCCTGCCAGGATTGACAGTGCCCTCTCCAGGGGGCCTCACCAATCTTCCCACCAGGGCATTGCCTTCCTGCGGGAGGAGTATGCCGACATGATGGACAAGCAGCAATGGACGGTCCTCCCAGCCAGCCTCATCCAAGACCTGCCCGACCTAAGGCTCAGCCCACTGGGGCTAGTCCCACAAAGGGGACGGCGCCCGCGCATGATCTCAGATTACACCTACTCTGAAGTCAACCAAGACACCAATCCCCTAGCCCCAGCAGAGGCCATGCAATTTGGCCACACCCTGCCCCGGCTCCTCACCAAGCTGCACCGGGCGAACCCTCGGTTTGGCCCAGTCTACATGTCCAAGATTGACCTCGCGGATGGATTCTACCGGGTCCAGTTGAACCCAGAAGACACCATGAAGCTAGGAGTGCTATTCCCTTCCCGAAAGGGCGAGCCACCCCTCATTGGAATCCCCCTCACCAACCCCATGGGATGGAAATCCAGCCCACCAAACTTCTGTGCCTTTACAGAAACCATTGCAGACCTGGCCAATGCCACCCTCTCCACAGGGCTGGCAGAGGCCAGGATCACACCCCATCGACTGGATCTCACCTCTGAAGCCACGCCCGCCGCGCCTCCAGCTCCCCCTGAAGCTACTACCCCTAGGGGGCCCCAGCTGCCCACTCCTCATAGTACCACTCCCACCAAGAAGCCGGTGCGATACTGGGATGTCTATGTGGATGACTTCTGTGGCCTTGCGCAAGGCAACCAATGGACCCGACGCGCAATCAAGAGGGTGCTCTTCCAGTCTCTGGACAAAGTCTTCCGGCCCCTGGAGGCCTCTGACACTCCGTTCAGACAGGAACCAGCCTCCCTCAAGAAAATGCTCCAAGGGGACGCCAGATGGACCACCAAGAAAGTCATCCTGGGCTGGCTCATTGATTCCATCAACAAAACCATCAGCCTTCCTCCCCATCGAGTGGCCCGGCTACAGGAGATTCTTCATTCCATTTCCCCCAACCAGCGCCATGTTCCTATCAAACAATGGCACCAAGTCCTGGGGGAACTCCGATCGATGGCCCTTGCCATCCCTGGCGCCATTGGCCTCTTCTCCATCCTCCAAGAAGCCTTCCGACACCAGGAACCGGGCAGGCAGCGCCTCCGGCTCACCAAGCGCGTTCATAGCTTCCTCCAAGACTTCCAATGGCTGGCCAACGATCTCTCCAACCGGCCTACTTCCCTTGCCGAACTAGTCCCTGACACTTTCCCAGCCACTCTCGGCGCTTGTGATGCCTCTGGTATGGGCATGGGGGGCATCCATTTTGTCCCCCTTCCCACTGGCGCGGTGCAGCCCATCATGTGGAGGCATGCATTCCCCAAGTGGGTCTCCACCCAACTAGTCACCTTTGACAACCCCAGTGGCACCATCACCAACAGTGACCTTGAGCTCGCTGGTTCCATTGCCCACAATGACATCCTTGCCCAAGCTGCCTGTGTCCAATCCAGAACCACTCACAACTGCTATGACAACACAGCAGCAGTCTATTGGCAAAGAAAAGGCGCCACCACTACTACTGGGCCTGCAGCCTACCTCCTTCGAATTCAGTCCCTGCACCAGCGGCTCCACCAATATGTCCCCCTCAGGGATTACATCCCTGGACCTGTGAATCACCTAGCTGATTTGCTCTCTCGCTCTGACCTCTCTGACACTGCCCTTCTCAATCATTTCAACACCAACTACCCCCAGGACTTGCCCTGGATCTTATGTCCCCTGCAGCCTCCCATGCATTCTGCTCTGACCTTGGCTCTATCCAGAAGACCATGCGCGCTTCAGTCACTGAGCTCTATGCCAAGCGCAAGGATGCCCATTGGAATCAATGGGTTCAATTCTGTGTGTCTCAAGGCTTTGAACCAACCCTCCACTCTGTTACAGATCCAATCCCCATCCTCCAAGTCTTTGCCCAGCGCCTCCATGACGGACGACTATCCCATAGCGGCAAGCCCATCAGATCTTGCACAGTATCGGACACCCTCCGGTCAGTGGGCCAGACGCTGGCCCGCTTGGGGTCCAAAGACCCCCGAACCAACTCTACCGGCAGTCTTGACTTCAGGCTAACTGCCCAGTTCAAGGCCTATGCCAAGCTAGACCCAGCCCCGTGCCGGGTCAAACCAGTCCCCATCACCCTGGTCATGCATGCCCTTCGCTTTGCATACTATGACTCCCCTTCCCCTACCAGACAGGCCATTGCAAACATGATTTGCATAGCCTTCTTTTTCTGTCTGCGCCCTGGTGAGTACACTGGTACTACCAGGGACGACCAAGCCTTCCACCTCAAGGAGGTCTCCTTCTACCTTGGCTCCAAATTTCTCCACCATGATGGCCCTGAACATGAGCTACTGGCTGCTACCTCTGTCACCCTGACATTCACCACACAGAAGAATGGGGACAAAGGTGAGGTAGTTGCTCATGCCAGGAGTGGCGACAACCTATGCTGCCCTGTAGCAGCATGCGCGCGCCAAGTGCTCCACCTCAGGGGCTGCTGCACCAGCACCCATCCCTTCAGCCCAGATCTCAAACTTGCCAGTTACTTTGACAATGGGGTTCTCACCCTCGTTCGCGCGGCAACTGTCACATCCTCCATGAGAGTCTATGCCCAGACCCTCTATCAGACCACCGGCATTTCCCCTGCAGCAATCTCTGCTCGGTCCCTTCGAGCGGGAGGGGCTATGGCCCTGCTCCAGGGCAAATGTGATTCTAATGTCATCAAGCTTCTTGCAAGATGGCACAGTGACTGCATGATGAGGTATTTGCACCAGCAGTCCCTCCCCATCTTCCAGAATCTTGCTTCTGTAATGTTCAACAATGGAACATACTCCTTCCTGCCAGAAGAGTGGGTGCCGGCCGCCGCCCCCACTCCCCCTGGCAGCTCTCTCTGATTCCTCTTGGGGAATCTCCCACCCTCGCGGTCTGGCCTCCTGGTCCCTTCCAGGCCCAGTCTCCATCCAGCTCCCACCCTGTGGCTTGTGGCCCAATGGCAGAAAAGGCTTAACAGCCAAAGGCTTAACTGCCCAAGCTGTTAAGCCAGGCTGTGCGCCGGTGTGTGTGGGCACAGCAAACTAAGGGACCGGACTACAGCCTGCAAAACAACCAACAGGCTGGAGTTCCCGGCTCACCCTCTAGCAATTGCTTAACCCACCAACACACCCATGAACTACAAGCATTGCACATACAGTACTACAAGTAGGCTGGCTACTGAGGCTATCACGAATGTAGTGAGTGATAGTTGATGTAGCGAGCCGAATGAAAGTAATGGTAGTGCCACGTGGCACTCCCTACAACCGGTAGAGAGCCAGACCGGGGGAAGTAGAAATCTGGTAGAAATCTAGTAGATTTCACTATCACTGAAACCAGCTTCTAAGCACACGCTTCGACCCCCCAATAGCCTCAACAAGCCGGCAAAGGATTCCTCCAGCAAAGCGCAAGCCTACGGCACGCCCTACCAGAAGGAATACGATCGATTCCCTGTATCACACGATTGATTCCCTGTATCACGCCCTACCAGAAGAATTACAATCTACACGATCGATTCCCTGTATCACTAAAACCAGCTTCTAAGCACACGCTTAGACTCGATAGCATCAACAAGCCGGCAAAGGATTCCTCCAGCAAAGCGCAAGCCTACACTCCCTACCAGAACAATACAATCCATTCCCTGTATCACCGGATAAGATGTGTCACTGTATCACGGTAGCTCGTACGGATGGGCTTGCGACCAAAAGACGCGTCTAAAATCGAAATTACAGGTTAGCACTAGAACAAGCCTGTAAAGGATCATCCCTCCCGGAAAAGCAAGCAGCTCACTCTTTCTGTTCCTAAAACGATTAGTAATAGAATAAGTAAAAAGGCCCACCACGCCCGCCCGCAGAAAAGGCTTAACAGCCAAAGGCTTAACTGCCCAAGCTGTTAAGCCAGGCTGTGCGCCGGTGTGTGTGGGCACAGCAAACTAAGGGACCGGACTACAGCCTGCAAAACAACCGACAGGCTGGAGTTCCCGGCTCACCCTCTAGCAATTGCTTAACCCACCAACACACCCATGAACTACAAGCATTGCACATACAGTACTACAAGTAGGCTGGCTACTGAGGCTATCACGAATGTAGAGAGTGATAGCCTACTAAGTGCATTTGGGTCCTGGATTTGGAGGAAAAATACACACTAATTTGCAATTAGAAAATAAAAAATCTGTTATTTTGTGTGATTGAACCATGAATATTGTTCCTATTATGCATATGATGAATCATGAAAGAAACAGAAGTGACTTATCTGTCATAGTTGGTGTGTCAGAACCTAGTAAGTGCATTTGGGTCCTGGATTTGGAGGAAAAATACACACTAATTTGCAATTAGAAAATAGAAAATTACATATTTTGTGTGATTGAACCATGAATATTGTTCCTATTGTGGATATGATGAATCATGAAAGAAACAGGAGTGACTTATCTGTCATGGTTTGTGTGTCACCACATAGTAAATGCATTTGGGTCCTGGATTTGGAGGAAAAATACACACTAATTTGCAATTAGAAAATAGAAAATTAGATATTTTGTGTGATTGAACCATGAATATTGTTTCTATTATGGATATGATGAATCATGAAAGAAACAGAAGTGACTTATCTGTCATGGTTTGTGTGTCAGATCATACTAAGTGCATTTGGGTCCTGGATTTGGAGGAAAAATACACACTAATTTGCAATTAGAAAATAGAAAATTAGATATTTTGTGTGATTGAACCATGCATATTGTTCCTATTATGGATATGATGAATCATGAAAGAAACAGAAGTGAGTTATCTGTCATAGTTCGTGTGTCAGAACCTACTAAGTGCATTTGGGTCCTGGATTTGGAGAAAAAATACACACTAATTTGCAATTAGAAAATAGAAAATTAGATATTTTGTGTGATTGAACCATGAATATTGTTCCTATTATGGATATGATGAATCATGAAAGAAACAGAAGTGACTTATCTGTCATGGTTAGTGTGTCAGAACCTAGTAAGTGCATTTGGGTCCTGGATTTGGAGGAAAAATACACACTAATTTGCAATTAGAAAATAGAAAATTAGATATTTTGTGTGATTGAACCATGAATATTGTTCCTATTATGGATATGATGAATCATGAAAGAAACAGAAGTGACTTATCTGTCATAGTTGGTGTGTCAGAACCTACTAAGTGCATTTGGGTCCTGGATTTGGAGGAAAAATACACACTAATTTGCAATTAGAAAATAGAAAATTAGATATTTTGTGTGATTGAACCATGAATATTGTTCCTCTTATGGATATGATGAATCATGAAAGAAACAGAAGTGACTTATCTGTCATGGTTTGTGTGTCAGAACCTACTAAGTGCATTTGGGTCCTGGATTTGTAGGAAAAATACACACTAATTTGCAATTAGAAAATAGAAAATCTGTTATTTTGTGTGATTGAACCATGAATATTGTTCCTATTATGGATATGATGAATCATGAAAGAAACAGAAGTGACTTATCGTTGATAGTTTGTGTGTCAGAACCTACTAAGTGCATTTGGGTCCTGGATTTGGAGAAAAGATACACACTAATTTGCAATTAGAAAATAGAAAAATTAGATATTTTGTGTGATTGAACCATGAATATTGTTCCTATTATGGATATGATGAATCATGAAAGAAACAGGAGTGACTTATCTGTCATGGTTAGTGTGTCAGAACCTACTAAGTGCATTTGGGTCCTGGATTTGGAGGAAAAATACACACTAATTTGCAATTAGAAAATAGAAAATTAGATATTTTCTGTGATTGAACCATAAATATTAATCCTATTATGGATATGATGAATCATGAAAGAAACAGAAGTGACTTATCTGTCATGGTTAGTGTGTCAGAACCTAGTAAGTGCATTTGGGTCCTGGATTTGGAGGAAAAATACACACTAATTTGCAATTAGAAAATAGAAAATTAGATATTTTGTGTGATTGAACCATGAATATTGTTCCTATTATGGATATGATGAATCATGAAAGAAACAGGAGTGACTTATCTGTCATGGTTTGTGTGTCACCACATAGTAAATGCATTTGGGTCCTGGATTTGGAGGAAAAATACACACTAATTTGCAATTAGAAAATAGAAAATTAGATATTTTGTGTGATTGAACCATGAATATTGTTCCTATTTTGGATATGATGAATCATGAAAGAAACAGAAGTGACTTATCTGTCATAGTTGGTGTGTCAGAACCTACTAAGTGCATTTGGGTCCTGGATTTGGAGGAAAAATACACACTAATTTGCAATTAGAAAATAGAAAATTAGATATTTTGTGTGATTGAACCATGAATATTGTTCCTATTATGGATATGATGAATCATGAAAGAAACAGAAGTGACTTATCTGTCATAGTTGGTGTGTCAGATCATACTAAGTGCATTTGGGTCCTGGATTTGGAGGAAAAATACACACTAATTTGCAATTAGAAAATAGAAAATTAGATATTTTGTGTGATTGAACCATGAATATTGTTCCTATTATGGATATGATGAATCATGAAAGAAACAGAAGTGAGTTATCTGTCATAGTTTGTGTGTCAGAACCTACTAAGTGCATTTGGGTCCTGGATTTGGAGAAAAAATACACACTAATTTGCAATTAGAAAATAGAAAAATTAGATATTTTGTGTGATTGAACCATGAATATTGTTCCTATTATGGATATGATGAATCTTGAAAGAAACAGGAGTGACTTATCTGTGATGGTTAGTGTGTCAGAACCTAGTAAGTGCATTTGGGTCCTGGATTTGGAGGAAAAATACACACTAATTTGCAATTAGAAAATAGAAAATTAGATATTTTGTGTGATTGAACCATGAATATTGTTCCTATTATGGATATGATGAATCATGAAAGAAACAGGAGTGACTTATCTGTCATGGTTAGTGTGTCAGAACCTACTAAGTGCATTTGGGTCCTGGATTTGGAGGAAAAATACACACTAATTTGCAATTAGAAAATAGAAAATTAGATATTTTGTGTGATTGAACCATGAATATTGTTCCTATTGTGGATATGATGAATCATGAAAGAAACATAAGTGACTTATCTGTCATAGTTGGTGTGTCAGGACCTAGTAAGTGCATTTGGGTCCTGGATTTGGAGGAAAAATACACACTAATTTGCAATTAGAAAATAGAAAATTAGATATTTTGGGTGATTGAACCATGAATATTGTTCCTATTATGGATATGATGAATCATGAAAGAAACAGAAGTGACTTATCTGTCATGGTTTGTGTGTCACCACATAGTAAGTGCATTTGGGTCCTGGATTTGTAGGAAAATTACACACTAATTTGCAATTAGAAAATAGAAAATTAGATATTTTGTGTGATTGAACCATGAATATTGTTCCTATTATGGATATGATGAATCATGAAAGAAACAGGAGTGACTTATCTGTCATGGTTAGTGTGTCAGAACCTACTAAGTGCATTTGGGTCCTGGATTTGGAGGAAAAATACACACTAATTTGCAATTAGAAAATAGAAAATTAGATATTTTGGGTGATTGAACCATGAATATTGTTCCTATTATGGATATGATGAATCATGAAAGAAACAGAAGTGACTTATCTGTCATAGTTGGTGTGTCAGAACCTACTAAGTGCATTTGGGTCCTGGATTTGGAGGAAAAATACACACTAATTTGCAATTAGAAAATAGAAAATTAGATATTTTGTGTGATTGAACCATGAATATTGTTCCTCTTATGGATATGATGAATCATGAAAGAAACAGAAGTGACTTATCTGTCATGGTTTGTGTGTCAGAACCTACTAAGTGCATTTGGGTCCTGGATTTGTAGGAAAAATACACACTAATTTGCAATTAGAAAATAGAAAATCTGTTATTTTGTGTGATTGAACCATGAATATTGTTCCTATTATGGATATGATGAATCATGAAAGAAACAGAAGTGACTTATCGTTGATAGTTTGTGTGTCAGAACCTACTAAGTGCATTTGGGTCCTGGATTTGGAGAAAAAATACACACTAATTTGCAATTAGAAAATAGAAAAATTAGATATTTTGTGTGATTGAACCATGAATATTGTTCCTATTATGGATATGATGAATCATGAAAGAAACAGGAGTGACTTATCTGTCATGGTTAGTGTGTCAGAACCTACTAAGTGCATTTGGGTCCTGGATTTGGAGGAAAAATACACACTAATTTGCAATTAGAAAATAGAAAATTAGATATTTTCTGTGATTGAACCATAAATATTAATCCTATTATGGATATGATGAATCATGAAAGAAACAGAAGTGACTTATCTGTCATGGTTAGTGTGTCAGAACCTAGTAAGTGCATTTGGGTCCTGGATTTGGAGGAAAAATACACACTAATTTGCAATTAGAAAATAGAAAATTAGATATTTTGTGTGATTGAACCATGAATATTGTTCCTATTATGGATATGATGAATCATGAAAGAAACAGGAGTGACTTATCTGTCATGGTTTGTGTGTCACCACATAGTAAATGCATTTGGGTCCTGGATTTGGAGGAAAAATACACACTAATTTGCAATTAGAAAATAGAAAATTAGATATTTTGTGTGATTGAACCATGAATATTGTTCCTATTTTGGATATGATGAATCATGAAAGAAACAGAAGTGACTTATCTGTCATAGTTGGTGTGTCAGAACCTACTAAGTGCATTTGGGTCCTGGATTTGGAGGAAAAATACACACTAATTTGCAATTAGAAAATAGAAAATTAGATATTTTGTGTGATTGAACCATGAATATTGTTCCTATTATGGATATGATGAATCATGAAAGAAACAGAAGTGACTTATCTGTCATAGTTGGTGTGTCAGATCATACTAAGTGCATTTGGGTCCTGGATTTGGAGGAAAAATACACACTAATTTGCAATTAGAAAATAGAAAATTAGATATTTTGTGTGATTGAACCATGAATATTGTTCCTATTATGGATATGATGAATCATGAAAGAAACAGAAGTGAGTTATCTGTCATAGTTTGTGTGTCAGAACCTACTAAGTGCATTTGGGTCCTGGATTTGGAGAAAAAATACACACTAATTTGCAATTAGAAAATAGAAAAATTAGATATTTTGTGTGATTGAACCATGAATATTGTTCCTATTATGGATATGATGAATCTTGAAAGAAACAGGAGTGACTTATCTGTGATGGTTAGTGTGTCAGAACCTAGTAAGTGCATTTGGGTCCTGGATTTGGAGGAAAAATACACACTAATTTGCAATTAGAAAATAGAAAATTAGATATTTTGTGTGATTGAACCATGAATATTGTTCCTATTATGGATATGATGAATCATGAAAGAAACAGGAGTGACTTATCTGTCATGGTTAGTGTGTCAGAACCTACTAAGTGCATTTGGGTCCTGGATTTGGAGGAAAAATACACACTAATTTGCAATTAGAAAATAGAAAATTAGATATTTTCTGTGATTGAACCATAAATATTAATCCTATTATGGATATGATGAATCATGAAAGAAACAGAAGTGACTTATCTGTCATGGTTAGTGTGTCAGAACCTAGTAAGTGCATTTGGGTCCTGGATTTGGAGGAAAAATACACACTAATTTGCAATTAGAAAATAGAAAATTAGATATTTTGGGTGATTGAACCATGAATATTGTTCCTCTTATGGATATGATGAATCATGAAAGAAACAGAAGTGACTTATCTGTCATGGTTTGTGTGTCAGAACCTACTAAGTGCATTTGGGTCCTGGATTTGTAGGAAAAATACACACTAATTTGCAATTAGAAAATAGAAAATCTGTTATTTTGTGTGATTGAACCATGAATATTGTTCCTATTATGGATATGATGAATCATGAAAGAAACAGAAGTGACTTATCGTTGATAGTTTGTGTGTCAGAACCTACTAAGTGCATTTGGGTCCTGGATTTGGAGAAAAAATACACACTAATTTGCAATTAGAAAATAGAAAAATTAGATATTTTGTGTGATTGAACCATGAATATTGTTCCTATTATGGATATGATGAATCATGAAAGAAACAGGAGTGACTTATCTGTCATGGTTAGTGTGTCAGAACCTACTAAGTGCATTTGGGTCCTGGATTTGGAGGAAAAATACACACTAATTTGCAATTAGAAAATAGAAAATTAGATATTTTCTGTGATTGAACCATAAATATTAATCCTATTATGGATATGATGAATCATGAAAGAAACAGAAGTGACTTATCTGTCATGGTTAGTGTGTCAGAACCTAGTAAGTGCATTTGGGTCCTGGATTTGGAGGAAAAATACACACTAATTTGCAATTAGAAAATAGAAAATTAGATATTTTGTGTGATTGAACCATGAATATTGTTCCTATTATGGATATGATGAATCATGAAAGAAACAGGAGTGACTTATCTGTCATGGTTTGTGTGTCACCACATAGTAAATGCATTTGGGTCCTGGATTTGGAGGAAAAATACACACTAATTTGCAATTAGAAAATAGAAAATTAGATATTTTGTGTGATTGAACCATGAATATTGTTCCTATTTTGGATATGATGAATCATGAAAGAAACAGAAGTGACTTATCTGTCATAGTTGGTGTGTCAGAACCTACTAAGTGCATTTGGGTCCTGGATTTGGAGGAAAAATACACACTAATTTGCAATTAGAAAATAGAAAATTAGATATTTTGTGTGATTGAACCATGAATATTGTTCCTATTATGGATATGATGAATCATGAAAGAAACAGAAGTGACTTATCTGTCATAGTTGGTGTGTCAGATCATACTAAGTGCATTTGGGTCCTGGATTTGGAGGAAAAATACACACTAATTTGCAATTAGAAAATAGAAAATTAGATATTTTGTGTGATTGAACCATGAATATTGTTCCTATTATGGATATGATGAATCATGAAAGAAACAGAAGTGAGTTATCTGTCATAGTTTGTGTGTCAGAACCTACTAAGTGCATTTGGGTCCTGGATTTGGAGAAAAAATACACACTAATTTGCAATTAGAAAATAGAAAAATTAGATATTTTGTGTGATTGAACCATGAATATTGTTCCTATTATGGATATGATGAATCTTGAAAGAAACAGGAGTGACTTATCTGTGATGGTTAGTGTGTCAGAACCTAGTAAGTGCATTTGGGTCCTGGATTTGGAGGAAAAATACACACTAATTTGCAATTAGAAAATAGAAAATTAGATATTTTGTGTGATTGAACCATGAATATTGTTCCTATTATGGATATGATGAATCATGAAAGAAACAGGAGTGACTTATCTGTCATGGTTAGTGTGTCACCACCTACTAAGTGCATTTGGGTCCTGGATTTGGAGGAAAAATACACACTAATTTGCAATTAGAAAATAGAAAATTAGATATTTTGTGTGATTGAACCATGAATATTGTTCCTATTATGGATATGATGAATCATGAAAGAAACATAAGTGACTTATCTGTCATAGTTGGTGTGTCAGGACCTAGTAAGTGCATTTGGGTCCTGGATTTGGAGGAAAAATACACACTAATTTGCAATTAGAAAATAGAAAATTAGATATTTTGGGTGATTGAACCATGAATATTGTTCCTATTATGGATATGATGAATCATGAAAGAAACAGAAGTGACTTATCTGTCATGGTTTGTGTGTCACCACATAGTAAGTGCATTTGGGTCCTGGATTTGTAGGAAAATTACACACTAATTTGCAATTAGAAAATAGAAAATTAGATATTTTGTGTGATTGAACCATGAATATTGTTCCTATTATGGATATGATGAATCATGAAAGAAACAGGAGTGACTTATCTGTCATGGTTAGTGTGTCAGAACCTAGTAAGTGCATTTGGGTCCTGGATTTGGAGGAAAAATACACACTAATTTGCAATTAGAAAATAGAAAATTAGATATTTTGTGTGATTGAACCATGAATATTGTTCCTATTATGGATATGATGAATCATGAAAGAAACAGAAGTGACTTATCTGTCATAGTTGGTGTGTCAGAACCTACTAAGTGCATTTGGGTCCTGGATTTGGAGGAAAAATACACACTAATTTGCAATTAGAAAATAGAAAATTAGATATTTTGTGTGATTGAACCATGAATATTGTTCCTATTATGGATATGATGAATCATGAAAGTAACAGAAGTGACTTATCTGTCATGGTTTGTGTGTCAGAACCTAGTAAGTGCATTTGGGTCCTGGATTTGGAGGAAAAATACACACTAATTTGCAATTAGAAAATAGAAAAATTAGATATTTTGTGTGATTGAACCATGAATATTGTTCCTATTATGGATATGATGAATCATGAAAGAAACAGAAGTGAGTTATCTGTCATAGTTGGTGTGTCAGAACCTACTAAGTGCATTTGGGTCCTGGATTTGGAGAAAAAATACACACTAATTTGCAATTAGAAAATAGAAAAATTAGATATTTTGTGTGATTGAACCATGAATATTGTTCCTATTATGGATATGATGAATCATGAAAGAAACAGGAGTGACTTATCTGTCATGGTTTGTGTGTCACCACATAGTAAGTGCATTTGGGTCCTGGATTTGTAGGAAAAATACACACTAATTTGCAATTAGAAAATAGAAAATTAGATATTTTGTGTGATTGAACCATGAATATTGTTCCTATTATGGATATGATGAATCATGAAAGAAACAGGAGTGACTTATCTGTCATGGTTAGTGTGTCAGAACCTAGTAAGTGCATTTGGGTCCTGGATTTGGAGGAAAAATACACACTAATTTGCAATTAGAAAATAGAAAATTAGATATTTTGTGTGATTGAACCATGAATATTGTTCCTATTATGGATATGATGAATCATGAAAGAAACAGAAGTGACTTATCTGTCATAGTTGGTGTGTCAGGACCTAGTAAGTGCATTTGGGTCCTGGATTTGGAGGAAAAATACACACTAATTTGCAATTAGAAAATAGAAAATTAGATATTTTGTGTGATTGAACCATGAATATTGTTCCTATTATGGATATGATGAATCATGAAAGAAACAGAAGTGACTTATCTGTCATGGTTTGTGTGTCACCACATAGTAAGTGCATTTGGGTCCTGGATTTGTAGGAAAATTACACACTAATTTGCAATTAGAAAATAGAAAATTAGATATTTTGTGTGATTGAACCATGAATATTGTTCCTATTATGGATATGATGAATCATGAAAGAAACAGGAGTGACTTATCTGTCATGGTTAGTGTGTCAGAACCTAGTAAGTGCATTTGGGTCCTGGATTTGGAGGAAAAATACACACTAATTTGCAATTAGAAAATAGAAAATTAGATATTTTGGGTGATTGAACCATGAATATTGTTCCTATTATGGATATGATGAATCATGAAAGAAACAGAAGTGACTTATCTGTCATAGTTGGTGTGTCAGAACCTACTAAGTGCATTTGGGTCCTGGATTTGGAGGAAAAATACACACTAATTTGCAATTAGAAAATAGAAAATTAGATATTTTGGGTGATTGAACCATGAATATTGTTCCTATTATGCATATGATGAATCATGAAAGAAACAGAAGTGACTTATCTGTCATAGTTGGTGTGTCAGAACCTACTAAGTGCATTTGGGTCCTGGATTTGGAGGAAAAATACACACTAATTTGCAATTAGAAAATAGAAAATTAGATATTTTGGGTGATTGAACCATGAATATTGTTCCTATTATGCATATGATGAATCATGAAAGAAACAGAAGTGACTTATCTGTCATAGTTGGTGTGTCAGAACCTACTAAGTGCATTTGGGTCCTGGATTTGGAGGAAAAATACACACTAATTTGCAATTAGAAAATAGAAAATTAGATATTTTGGGTGATTGAACCATGAATATTGTTCCTATTATGGATATGATGAATCATGAAAGAAACAGAAGTGACTTATCGTTGATAGTTTGTGTGTCAGAACCTAGTAAGTGCATTTGGGTCCTGGATTTGGAGGAAAAATACACACTAATTTGCAATTAGAAAATAGAAAAATTAGATATTTTGTGTGATTGAACCATGAATATTGTTCCTATTATGGATATGATGAATCATGAAAGAAACAGAAGTGAGTTATCTGTCATAGTTGGTGTGTCAGAACCTACTAAGTGCATTTGGGTCCTGGATTTGGAGAAAAAATACACACTAATTTGCAATTAGAAAATAGAAAAATTAGATATTTTGTGTGATTGAACCATGAATATTGTTCCTATTATGGATATGATGAATCATGAAAGAAACAGGAGTGACTTATCTGTCATGGTTTGTGTGTCACCACATAGTAAGTGCATTTGGGTCCTGGATTTGTAGGAAAAATACACACTAATTTGCAATTAGAAAATAGAAAATTAGATATTTTGTGTGATTGAACCATGAATATTGTTCCTATTATGGATATGATGAATCATGAAAGAAACAGGAGTGACTTATCTGTCATGGTTAGTGTGTCAGAACCTAGTAAGTGCATTTGGGTCTTGGATTTGGAGGAAAAATACACACTAATTTGCAATTAGAAAATAGAAAATTAGATATTTTGGGTGATTGAACCATGAATATTGCTATCACTCACTACATTCGTGATAGCCTCAGTAGCCAGCCTACTTGTAGTACTGTATGTGCAATGCTTGTAGTTCATGGGTGTGTTGGTGGGTTAAGCAATGCTAGAAGGGGAGCCGGGAACTCCAGCCTGTTGGTTGTTTGCAGGCTGTAGTCCGGTCCCTTAGTTTGCTGTGCCCACACACACCGGCGCACAGCCTGGCTTAACAGCTTGGGCAGTTAAGCCTTTGGCTGTTAAGCCTTTTCTGCGGGCGGGCGTGGTGGGCCAATTTTATTCTACTACTAATCGTTTTAGGAGCAAAAGAGTGAGCTGTATGCTTGGGTTTCCTGGAGGGATCCTTTACCGGCTTGTTAGTGCTAGCCTGTAATTTCGATTGCAGACGAGTCTTTTGGTCGCAAGCCCATCCGTACGAGCTACCGTGATACAGTGACACATCTTATCCGGTGATACAGGGAATCGGTTGTATTGGTCTGGTAGGGAGTGTAGGCTTGCGCTTTGCTGGAGGAATCCTTTGCCGGGTTGTTAAGGATACTCGAGGTCTAAGCGTGTGCTTAGAAGCTGGTTTTAGTAGTGATACAGGGAATCGATCGTGCGTAAATCGTAATTCTTCTTCTGGTAGCGCGTGATAAAGGGAATCAATCGTATTCCTTCTGGTAGGGCGTGCAGTAGGCTTGCGCTTTGCTGGAGGAATCCTTTGCCCGCTTGTTGAGGCTATCGGGGGGTCGTAGCGTGTGCTTAGAAGCTGGTTTCAGTGATATTGAAATCTACTAGATTTCTGCTAGATTTCTACTAGGTTTTCCCCCGGTCTGGCTCTCTACCGGTTGTAGGAAGTGCCACGTGGCACTACCATTACTTTCATTCGGCTCGCTACATCAACTATCACTCACTACATTCGTGATAGCCTCAGTAGCCAGCCTACTTGTAGTACTGTATGTGCAATACTTGTAGTTCATGGGTGTGTTGGTGGGTTAAGCAATGCTAGAAGGGGAGCCGGGAACTCCAGCCTGTTGGTTGTTTGCAGGCTGTAGTCCGGTCCCTTAGTTTGCTGTGCCCACACACACCGGCGCACAGCCTGGCTTAACAGCTTGGGCAGTTAAGCCTTTGGCTGTTAAGCCTTTTCTGCCATTGGGCCACAAGCCACAGGGTGGGAGCTGGATGGAGACTGGGCCTGGAGGAGACAGGAGGCCAGACTGCGAGGGTGGGAGATTCCCCAAGAGGAATCAGAGAGAGCTGCCAGGGGGAGTGGGGGCGGCGGCCGGCACCCACTCTTCTGGCAGGAAGGAGTATGTTCCATTGTTGAACATTACAGAGGCAAGGTTCTGGAAGATGGGGAGGGACTGCTGGTGCAAGTACCTCATCATGCAGTCACTGTGCCATCTTGCCAGAAGCTTGATGACATTAGAATCACATTTGCCCTGGAGCAGGGCCATAGCCCCTCCCGCTCGAAGGGACCGAGCAGAGATTGCTGCAGGGGAAATGCCGGTGGTCTGATAGAGGGTCTGGGCATAGACTCTCATGGAGGATGTGACAGTTGCCGCGCGAACGAGGGTGAGAACCCCATTGTCAAAGTAACTGGCAAGTTTGAGATCTGGGCTGAAGGGATGGGTGCTGGTGCAGCAGCCCCTGAGGTGGAGCACTTGGCGCGCGCATGCTGCTACAGGGCAGCATAGGTTGTCGCCACTCCTTGCATGAGCAACTACCTCACCTTTGTCCCCATTCTTCTGTGTGGTGAATGTCAGGGTGACAGAGGTAGCAGCCAGTAGCTCATGTTCAGGGCCATCATGGTGGAGAAATTTGGAGCCAAGGTAGAAGGAGACCTCCTTGAGGTGGAAGGCTTGGTCGTCCCTGGTAGTACCAGTGTACTCACCAGGGCGCAGACAGAAAAAGAAGGCTATGCAAATCATGTTTGCAATGGCCTGTCTGGTAGGGGAAGGGGAGTCATAGTATGCAAAGCGAAGGGCATGCATGACCAGGGTGATGGGGACTGGTTTGACCCGGCACGGGGCTGGGTCTAGCTTGGCATAGGCCTTGAACTGGGCAGTTAGCCTGAAGTCAAGACTGCCGGTAGAGTTGGTTCTTGGGTCTTTGGACCCCAAGCGGGCCAGCGTCTGGCCCACTGACCGGAGGGTGTCCGATACTGTGCGAGATCTGATGGGCTTGCCGCTATGGGATAGTCGTCCGTCATGGAGGCGCTGGGCAAAGACTTGGAGGATGGGGATTGGATCTGTAACAGAGTGGAGGGTTGGTTCAAAGCCTTGAGACACACAGAATTGAACCCATTGATTCCAATGGGCATCCTTGCGCTTGGCATAGAGCTCAGTGACTGAAGCGCGCATGGTCTTCTGGATAGAGCCAAGGTCAGAGCAGAATGCATGGGAGGCTGCAGGGGACATAAGATCCAGGGCAAGTCCTGGGGGTAGTTGGTGTTGAAATGATTGAGAAGGGCAGTGTCAGAGAGGTCAGAGCGAGAGAGCAAATCAGCTAGGTGATTCACAGGTCCAGGGATGTAATCCCTGAGGGGGACATATTGGTGGATACGCTGGTGCATGGACTGAATCCGCAGGAGGTAGGCTGCAGGCCCAGTAGTAGTGGTGGCGCCTTTCCTTTGCCAATAGACTGCTGCTGTGTTGTCGTAGCAGTTGTGAGTGGTTCTGGATTGGACACAGGCAGCTTGGGCAAGGATGTCATTGTGGGCAATGGAACCAGCGAGCTCAAGGTCACTGTTGGTGATGGTGCCACTGGGGTTGTCAAAGGTGACTAGTTGGGTGGAGACCCACTTGGGGAACGCATGCCTCCACATGATGGGCTGCACCGCGCCAGTGGGAAGGGGGACAAAATGGATGCCCCCCATGCCCATACCAGAGGCATCACAAGCGCCGAGGGTGGCTGGGAAAGTGTCAGGGACTAGTTCGGCAATGGAAGTAGGCCTGTTGGATAGGTCATTGGCCAGCCATTGGAAGTCGCGAAGGAAGCTATGGACGCGCTTGGTGAGCTGGAGGCGCTGCCTGCCCGGTTCCTGGTGGCGGAAGGCTTCTTGGAGGATGGAGAAGAGGCCAATGGCGCCAGGGATGGCAAGGGCCATCGATCGGAGTTCCCCCAGGACTTGGTGCCATTGTTTGATAGGAACATGGCGCTGGTTGGGGGAAATGGAATGAAGAATTTCCTGTAGCCGGGCCACTCGATGGGGAGGCAGGCTGATGGTTTTGTTGATGGAATCAATGAGCCAGCCCAGGATGACTTTCTTGGTGGTCCATCTGGCGTCCCCTTGGAGCATTTTCTTGAGGGAGGCTGGTTCCTGTCTGAACGGAGTGTCAGAGGCCTCCAGGGGCCGGAAGACTTTGTCCAGAGACTGGAAGAGCACCCGCTTGATGGCGCGTCGGGTCCATTGGTTGCCTTGTGCAAGGCCACAGAAGTCATCCACATAGACATCCCAGTATCGCACCGGCTTCTTGGTGGGATTGGTACTATGAGGAGTGGGCAGATGGGGCACCCTAGGGGTAGTAGCTTCAGGGGGAGCTGGAGGCGCGGCGGGCGTGGCTTCAGAGGTGAGATCCAGTCAATGGGGTGTGATCCTGGCCTCTGCCAGCCCTGTGGAGAGGGTGGCATTGGCCAGGTCTGCAATGGTTTCTGTAAAGGCACAGAAGTTTGGTGGGCTGGATTTCCACCCCATGGGGTTGGTGAGGGGGATTCCAATGAGGGGTGGCTCGCCCTTTCGGGGAGGGAATAGCACTCCTAGCTTCATGGTGTCTTCTGGTTTCAACTGGACCCGGTAGAATCCATCCGCGAGGTCAATCTTGGACATGTAGACTGGGCCAAACCGAGGGTTCGCCCGGTGCAGCTTGGTGAGGAGCCGGGGCAGGGTGTGGCCAAATTGCATGGCTTCTGCTGGGGCGAGAGGGATGGTGTCTTGGTTAACTTCAGAGTAGGTGTAGTCTGAGATCATTCGGGGGCGCCGGCCTCGCTGGGGGACTAGCCCCAGTGGACTCAGCCGTAGGTTTGGAAGGTCGTTGAGGAGACTGGCAGGGAGGACAGTCCATTGTTGCTTGTCCATCATGTCGGCATACTCTTCCCGCAGGAAGGCAATGCCCTGGTGGGAAGATTGGTGAGGCCCCCTGGAGAGGGCACTGGCAATCCTAGCAGGGGTCCAAGGTTGGCCTGTCATGGAGGCCGGAGTGCCTTCTTTCCCAAAGTGAGCTAAGAGGGGGCTGGCTGGATGGGGGAGATTACCCACATCGGGGTGGATGTCACCTTGTCCTCGGATTGTCCGGATGAAGTCCCCCCAGCTAGTGCTGTTGTTGTAGACCTTGATAGCCCGGTTGACGTGCACGTCGAGCCTGTCAGTGGGGTACCGAGGCACAGTGTTGCTGGGTGAAGCGGCCAGCAAGTTGCTGGGTGGAGAGGCCAGCGCGTCGCTGGACTTAGACAGGAGGGGGGTGACTTGGGGCTTGGACCGAGGCACGAATGCTGCAGGGACTAGGGGTTCGGGCCTAGGCAAAGCTGTGGGAGTGACTAGGAGCTCGGGCCTAGGCAATGGGTTGGCCGGGACTGTAGGGGGCCCGGTAGGGACTGTGGCAGGGACTAGGGACTCGGACGTAGGCCTTGGCAAGGAGAGAGGGGTTGCTGCCCCCATGGGGGGCGCTTCCGTGGCATCTGTAGAACTGGTGGAGATCTGGGAAGGCACATACAAGTTGGGAGGGGTACATGCGCGCGCGTGCTGTTTGTGCTTACCTAATTCATGTGTGATTCGTAAGTGCGGATTAGATTCGTGATTAGATGATGGATTGTTACTTAGGATGATCCCCCCAAGGCCCATGTGGGGTGGGGAGGGCTCCGCGCCCAAGTGAGGGCGCGTGCCGACCGGTCAGGCATATGCCTCTTGGCACCATTCCCAGAGTAGATCTTGCTCGGTGGGAGTGATGGCCACATGGTCATATATGTGCTTGCAGCTGCTGAAGCAGGCACCCTTGATGTGCCACGAGTGGCATCTCTCTTGGCCGTCTGGTCTGGAGAGGGGGCCTTTCCCTTTGTCTCTCATAACTTGGATGGCTTCCCTCATTTTTGCTGACTCCAGTTTCTTGACAATGGGATGATTGCTGTCTTGGAGGCGGGAGTCCCGGTGTGGATTGGTGAGTCGTGTTTGTTGTGTCCCCACGGTTGGGTTGCGGACTCCCGGGCTGCTAGAGGGAGTGGTGCTGTTGTTGTTGTTGTTGTGGCTACTCCCCTTGGCGCCCGCCTTGGTGGGGGATGGAGGAGGATCCGGCCGTCGCAGTAGTCTCAGGGCAGCCACATTGGAGACATTGGGGAGCCAGTTGAGGTTCTGGCTCATCCTGAAGGTGTGGAAGTCCACCCCAAAGTCCGGGGAGGGAAGGATGGAGGCTGCTTCCCACTGTTCCTCAAGCCATCCCCTGACTCGGATTTGGAAGTAGTAGACTACAATGGCAGGTGTGAGGAATTCTCCCACCTCATCTGCAATTGCTCTTCGGAGGGGCATCTGCTGGATCTTGAGCCTGCGGAGGCCTTGTTGGTAGCTGGTGACGACATCATGGTTGAGTCCTAGGATGGTGGCTAGGACGGCCAGGTAGCTCTCCAGCTGGGTGGTGGCTTCCGTCCA
The DNA here is from genome assembly GCA_037355745.1 of Pseudo-nitzschia multiseries. NCBI lineage: Eukaryota > Bacillariophyta > Bacillariophyceae > Bacillariales > Bacillariaceae > Pseudo-nitzschia > Pseudo-nitzschia multiseries. Next base: position 2,449,487 of record CM074782.1, on the reverse strand, counting down.
GTCGACAGGGATGTAGGCCTTTGTCTTCTGGAGCTCCAGGGAGTCCTTCAAGGTGAGGGAGTTGCCTACAGTGGAGATCATAGTGTCATATGCTGCCACAGTGGCGGCTGCCTCCTGCTCCCTTTTCAGGGTGGCGGCAGACCCACCCGGGGGTGTGAAAGCCATGGGGAGTATTCCATCTGCCACATCAAAGGGGTCAGTACCATGGAAGTTGCCATCCTGGAACCTCTTGAGAGCGGCGGTGGTAATCAAGGGGGCTTGGATCCCCAACTCAGAAGCCCTGGCTGCCACTTGGCTTTGGAAAATCATGTGGGTCCTTTCGTGCTTGCTCTTTTGAGCCCAGGCTTGGTAGATAGGGGGGAGGTTCGCTTCTTCCTGTTTACCACAGAGCAGGAGCAAGCGCTGGGTGTACAAGGGGCCCCAAGTGGTCTTCACTGTCTGCGACCGCTTGTGGTCCATATTCTCACTTAGCTTTAGTTGGTGGTCTGTGAGGGCCGTGACTGCTGCTGTGAGCTTTGGGTCTCCTGGTGGAGCCCCAGTTCGAGCCAGTTCTGGCAGGTCCCGGTACATCACCTTAAGCTTCATGTAGCTGATAAGGCCGGTCTCGTTTCTAAAGAATGGACCTGGTTGCTGGAGCGTGGGGCTGCCACCGGGTTCTGTAGCTGTAGTCCCGGCTAACCTGAGAGTGTTAAACAGGGGGGTGCAGGACTCCATTAGCCCAGCCATGTTGGCCCAAGGATGGAGAGTCTCCAGGGCTTGTTTTGGAGAGAGCCCTTTTCCCAAGAGAAAGTGCACCAACTCAAAGGGAATGAAGAAAGACTTGTGGGCCTGTATCAACTCAGAGTGGGCGGTCCCCTCTGGTATCACTGGGAGGGGCGTTGCGGGGTGCGCCTCCAACTCCGCCAGATGATGATCCAGGGTTAGCACCCGCGTGGCTGTAGTGGGGGACAGCATGGCTGTATCCACTAGCACCAGTTCCCCAGCTTCCCCTTCATTGTCGTCCAGGTACCCAAAGGCCTTGTTTTTGTTGGGGCTGTGTTGAGCCAAGGGCCCCGGGTACTTTCGAAGGCCATGCACCAATCGGAGGCAGGGCAGGCCTTGGGAGTCAGCTACAAAGATCCCCAGCGCGCCCACAGCCTCAGCCTCAAAGAGGTTGAGTAGATGTTCCAAGAGGACCTGGGGGGGGGAGTCCAGAGTGAAGTAGCTGAAGATGGTCGAGTAGGCCTTGTCGCGCTCTGCTGTGCTCCCAAATGGGCTTGGAGTGGTCCGGAAGTACTCCGAGTAGGTCAACATCTCTAGGTCAGGAATCTGAGGCACGATGATATCTCGCACAAGCTAGGCGCTGAGTGTGATTGGAGTTCTACTCGACGCTAGGGAGGTGCGGATAGAGGTGCGAGGAGGCGCCGAATGGTAGACCAATCGAGGCGGCTGGACGTTTGCCGAGTAGATTGACGGGTGACCAATCGATTCGCTGACGCTTGGAGGTGCTGTATCTATCAAGGCCGGGCCTGCTGTAATGACAAGAGGGAGCCGGTGATGACAAGGAGCTGTTGGTGAGTGTGTTAGTAAGAGACTGACCGCTGTAGGAGTACGCTGGGCCAGGCTAGGGGACCAACCGGTAGACTGCTGTACGGGTACACTAGGCAAGGCTAGGGGACCAGGACAGATAGGCTTGTCGTACGGGTACAATAGGGATGACTATTGGACCTGGACGCGTTTGCCAATTTTATTCTACTACTAATCGTTTTAGGAGCAAAAGAGTGAGCTGTATGCTTGGGTTTCCTGGAGGGATCCTTTACCGGCTTGTTAGTGCTAGCCTGTAATTTCGATTGCAGACGAGTCTTTTGGTTGCAAGCCCATCCGTACGAGCTACCGTGATACAGTGACACATCTTATCCGGTGATACAGGGAATCGGTTGTATTGGTCTGGTAGGGAGTGTAGGCTTGCGCTTTGCTGGAGGAATCCTTTGCCGGCTTGTTAAGGATACTCGAGGTCTAAGCGTGTGCTTAGAAGCTGGTTTTAGTAGTGATACAGGGAATCAATCGTGCGTAAATCGTAATTCTTCTTCTGGTAGCGCGTGATAAAGGGAATCAATCGTATTCCTTCTGGTAGGGCGTGCAGTAGGCTTGCGCTTTGCTGGAGGAATCCTTTGCCCGCTTGTTGAGGCTATCGGGGGGTCATAGCGTGTGCTTAGAAGCTGGTTTCAGTGATATTGAAATCTACTAGATTTCTGCTAGATTTCTACTAGGTTTTCACCCGGTCTGGCTCTCTACCGGTTGTAGGAAGTGCCACGTGGCACTACCATTACTTTCATTCGGCTCGCTACATCAATTCCTATTATGGATATGATGAATCATGAAAGAAACAGAAGTGACTTATCTGTCATAGTTGGTGTGTCAGAACCTACTAAGTGCATTTGGGTCCTGGATTTGGAGGAAAAATACACACTAATTTGCAATTAGAAAATAGAAAATTAGATATTTTGGGTGATTGAACCATGAATATTGTTCCTATTATGGATATGATGAATCATGAAAGAAACAGAAGTGACTTATCTGTCATGTTTTGTGTGTCAGAACCTACTAAGTGCATTTGGGTCCTGGATTTGGAGGAGAAATACACACTAATTTGCAATTAGAAAATAGAAAATCTGTTATTTTCTGTGATTGAACCATGAATATTGTTCCTATTATGGATATGATGAATCATGAAAGAAACAGAAGTGACTTATCTGTCATAGTTGGTGTGTCAGAACCTACTAAGTGCATTTGGGTCCTGGATTTGGAGAAAAAATACACACTAATTTGCAATTAGAAAATAGAAAATTAGATATTTTGTGTGATTGAACCATGAATATTGTTCCTATTATGGATATGATGAATCATGAAAGAAACAGGAGTGACTTATCTGTCATGGTTTGTGTGTCACCACATAGTAAGTGCATTTGGGTCCTGGATTTGGAGGAAAAATACACACTAATTTGCAATTAGAAAATAGAAAATTAGATATTTTGTGTGATTGAACCATGAATATTGTTCCTATTATGGATATGATGAATCATGAAAGTAACAGAAGTGACTTATCTGTCATAGTTGGTGTGTCAGAACCTACTAAGTGCATTTGGGTCCTGGATTTGGAGGAAAAATACACACTAATTTGCAATTAGAAAATAGAAAATTAGATATTTTGGGTGATTGAACCATGAATATTGTTCCTATTATGGATATGATGAATCATGAAAGAAACAGAAGTGACTTATCTGTCATGGTTGGTGTGTCAGATCCTACTAAGTGCATTTGGGTCCTGGATTTGTAGGAAAAATACACACTAATTTGCAATTAGAAAATAGAAAATTAGATATTTTGTGTGATTGAACCATGAATATTGTTCCTATTATGGATATGATGAATCATGAAAGAAACAGAAGTGACTTATCTGTCATAGTTGGTGTGTCAGATCCTACTAAGTGCATTTGGGTCCTGGATTTGGAGGAAAAATACACACTAATTTGCAATTAGAAAATAGAAAATTAGATATTTTGTGTGATTGAACCATGAATATTGTTCCTATTATGGATATGATGAATCATGAAAGAAACAGGAGTGACTTATCTGTCATAGTTGGTGTGTCACCACCTACTAGGTGCATTTGGGTCCTGGATTTGGAGGAAAAATACACACTAATTTGCAATTAGAAAATAGAAAATTAGATATTTTGTGTGATTGAACCATGAATATTGTTCCTATTATGGATATGATGAATCATGAAAGAAACAGGAGTGACTTATCTGTCATGGTTTGTGTGTCGCTACATAGTAAGTGCATTTGGGTCTTGGATTTGGAGAAAAAATACACACTAATTTGCAAGTAGAAAATAGAAAATTAGATATTTTGGGTGATTGAACCATGAATATTGTTCCTATTATGGATATGATGAATCATGAAAGAAACATAAGTGACTTATCTGTCATAGTTGGTGTGTCAGAACCTAGTAAGTGCATTTGGGTCCTGGATTTGGAGGAAAAATACACACTAATTTGCAATTAGAAAATAGAAAATTAGATATTTTGTGTGATTGAACCATGAATATTGTTCCTATTATGGATATGATGAATCATGAAAGAAACAGGAGTGACTTATCTGTCATAGTTGGTGTGTCACCACCTACTAGGTGCATTTGGGTCCTGGATTTGGAGGAAAAATACACACTAATTTGCAATTAGAAAATAGAAAATTAGATATTTTGTGTGATTGAACCATGAATATTGTTCCTATTATGGATATGATGAATCATGAAAGAAACAGGAGTGACTTATCTGTCATGGTTTGTGTGTCACCACATAGTAAGTGCATTTGGGTCCTGGATTTGGAGGAAAAATACACACTAATTTGCAATTAGAAAATAGAAAATTAGATATTTTGTGTGATTGAACCATGAATATTGTTCCTATTATGGATATGATGAATCATGAAAGAAACAGAAGTGACTTATCTGTCATGGTTGGTGTGTCAGATCCTACTAAGTGCATTTGGGTCCTGGATTTGTAGGAAAAATACACACTAATTTGCAATTAGAAAATAGAAAATTAGATATTTTGTGTGATTGAACCATGAATATTGTTCCTATTATGGATATGATGAATCATGAAAGTAACAGAAGTGACTTATCTGTCATGGTTTGTGTGTCAGAACCTACTAAGTGCATTTGGGTCCTGGATTTGGAGGAAAAATACACACTAATTTGCAATTAGAAAATAGAAAATTAGATATTTTGTGTGATTGAACCATGAATATTGTTCCTATTATGGATATGATGAATCATGAAAGAAACAGAAGTGACTTATCTGTCATAGTTGGTGTGTCAGATCCTACTAAGTGCATTTGGGTCCTGGATTTGGAGGAAAAATACACACTAATTTGCAATTAGAAAATAGAAAATTAGATATTTTGTGTGATTGAACCATGAATATTGTTCCTATTATGGATATGATGAATCATGAAAGAAACAGGAGTGACTTATCTGTCATAGTTGGTGTGTCACCACCTACTAGGTGCATTTGGGTCCTGGATTTGGAGGAAAAATACACACTAATTTGCAATTAGAAAATAGAAAATTAGATATTTTGTGTGATTGAACCATGAATATTGTTCCTATTATGGATATGATGAATCATGAAAGAAACAGGAGTGACTTATCTGTCATGGTTTGTGTGTCGCTACATAGTAAGTGCATTTGGGTCTTGGATTTGGAGAAAAAATACACACTAATTTGCAAGTAGAAAATAGAAAATTAGATATTTTGGGTGATTGAACCATGAATATTGTTCCTATTATGGATATGATGAATCATGAAAGAAACATAAGTGACTTATCTGTCATAGTTGGTGTGTCAGAACCTAGTAAGTGCATTTGGGTCCTGGATTTGGAGGAAAAATACACACTAATTTGCAATTAGAAAATAGAAAATTAGATATTTTGGGTGATTGAACCATGAATATTGTTCCTATTATGGATATGATGAATCATGAAAGAAACAGAAGTGACTTATCTGTCATGGTTTGTGTGTCAGAACCTACTAAGTGCATTTGGGTCCTGGATTTGTAGGAAAAATACACACTAATTTGCAATTAGAAAATAGAAAATTAGATATTTTGTGTGATTGAACCATGAATATTGTTCCTATTATGGATATGATGAATCATGAAAGAAACAGAAGTGACTTATCTGTCATAGTTGGTGTGTCAGAACCTACTAAGTGCATTTGGGTCCTGGATTTGGAGGAAAAATACACACTAATTTGCAATTAGAAAATAGAAAATTAGATATTTTGTGTGATTGAACCATGAATATTGTTCCTATTATGGATATGATGAATCATGAAAGAAACAGAAGTGACTTATCTGTCATGGTTGGTGTGTCAGATCCTACTAAGTGCATTTGGGTCCTGGATTTGTAGGAAAAATACACACTAATTTGCAATTAGAAAATAGAAAATTAGATATTTTGTGTGATTGAACCATGAATATTGTTCCTATTATGGATATGATGAATCATGAAAGAAACAGAAGTGACTTATCTGTCATAGTTGGTGTGTCAGAACCTACTAAGTGCATTTGGGTCCTGGATTTGGAGGAAAAATACACACTAATTTGCAATTAGAAAATAGAAAATTAGATATTTTGTGTGATTGAACCATGAATATTGTTCCTATTATGGATATGATGAATCATGAAAGAAACAGAAGTGACTTATCTGTCATGGTTGGTGTGTCAGATCCTACTAAGTGCATTTGGGTCCTGGATTTGGAGGAAAAATACACACTAATTTGCAATTAGAAAATAGAAAATTAGATATTTTGGGTGATTGAACCATGAATATTGTTCCTATTATGGATATGATGAATCATGAAAGAAACAGAAGTGACTTATCTGTCATAGTTGGTGTGTCAGATCCTACTAAGTGCATTTGGGTCCTGGATTTGGAGGAAAATACACACTAATTTGCAATTAGAAAATAGAAAATTAGATATTTTGTGTGATTGAACCATGAATATTGTTCCTATTATGGATATGATGAATCATGAAAGAAACAGAAGTGACTTATCTGTCATGGTTTGTGTGTCAGAACCTACTAAGTGCGTTTGGGTCCTGGATTTGTAGGAAAAATACACACTAATTTGCAATTAGGAAATAGAAAATTAGATATTTTGTGTGATTGAACCATGAATATTGTTCCTATTATGGATATGATGAATCATGAAAGAAACAGGAGTGACTTATCTGTCATGGTTTGTGTGTCACCACATAGTAAATGCATTTGGGTCCTGGATTTGGAGGAAAAATACACACTAATTTGCAATTAGAAAATAGAAAATTAGATATTTTGTGTGATTGAACCATGAATATTGTTCCTATTATGGATATGATGAATCATGAAAGAAACAGGAGTGACTTATCTGTCATAGTTGGTGTGTCACCACCTACTAGGTGCATTTGGGTCCTGGATTTGGAGGAAAAATACACACTAATTTGCAATTAGAAAATAGAAAATTAGATATTTTGTGTGATTGAACCATGAATATTGTTCCTATTATGGATATGATGAATCATGAAAGAAACAGGAGTGACTTATCTGTCATGGTTTGTGTGTCAGAACCTAGTAAGTGCATTTGGGTCCTGGATTTGGAGGAAAAATACACACTAATTTGCAATTAGAAAATAGAAAATTAGATATTTTGTGTGATTGAACCATGAATATTGTTCCTATTATGGATATGATGAATCATGAAAGAAACAGAAGTGAGTTATCTGTCATAGTTGGTGTGTCAGAACCTACTAAGTGCATTTGGGTCCTGGATTTGGAGAAAAAATACACACTAATTTGCAATTAGAAAATAGAAAAATTAGATATTTTGTGTGATTGAACCATGAATATTGTTCCTATTATGGATATGATGAATCATGAAAGAAACAGAAGTGAGTTATCTGTCATAGTTTGTCTGTCAGCACCTAGTAAGTGCATTTGGGCCTGGATTTGGAGGAAAAATACACACTAATTTGCAATTAGAAAATAGAAAATTAGATATTTTGTGTGATTGAACCATGAATATTGTTCCTATTATGGATATGATGAATCATGAAAGAAACAGAAGTGACTTATCTGTCATAGTTGGTGTGTCAGAACCTAGTAAGTGCATTTGGGTCCTGGATTTGTAGGAAAAATAGACACTAATTTGCAATTAGAAAATAGAAAATTAGATATTTTGGGTGATTGAACCATGAATATTGTTCCTATTATGGATATGATGAATCATGAAAGAAACAGGAGTGACTTATCTGTCATGGTTTGTGTGTCACCACATAGTAAGTGCATTTGGGTCCTGGATTTGGAGGAAAAATACACACTAATTTGCAATTAGAAAATAGAAAATTAGATATTTTGTGTGATTGAACCATGAATATTGTTCCTATTATGGATATGATGAATCATGAAAGAAACAGAAGTGAGTTATCTGTCATAGTTGGTGTGTCAGAACCTAGTAAGTGCATTTGGGTCCTGTATTTGGAGGAAAAATACACACTAATTTGCGATTAGAAAATAGAAAATTAGATATTTTGTGTGATTGAACCATGAATATTGTTCCTATTATGGATATGATGAATCATGAAAGAAACAGGAGTGACTTATCTGTCATGGTTTGTGTGTCACCACATAGTAAGTGCATTTGGGTCCTGGATTTGGAGGAAAAATACACACTAATTTGCAATTAGAAAATAGAAAATTAGATATTTTGTGTGATTGAACAATGAATATTGTTCCTATTATGGATATGATGAATCATGAAAGAAACAGAAGTGACTTATCTGTCATAGTTAGTGTGCCAGCACCTAGTAAGTGCATTTGGGCCTGGATTTGGAGGAAAAATACACACTAATTTGCAATTAGAAAATAGAAAATTAGATATTTTGTGTGATTGAACCATGAATATTGTTCCTATTATGGATATGATGAATCATGAAAGAAACAGAAGTGAGTTATCTGTCATGGTTTGTGTGTCACCACCTAGTAAGTGCATTTGGGTCCTGGATTTGGAGGAAAAATACACACTAATTTGCGATTAGAAAATAGAAAATTAGATATTTTGTGTGATTGAACCATGAATATTGTTCCTATTATGGATATGATGAATCATGAAAGAAACAGGAGTGACTTATCTGTCATGGTTTGTGTGTCACCACATAGTAAGTGCATTTGGGTCCTGGATTTGGAGGAAAAATACACACTAATTTGCAATTAGAAAATAGAAAATTAGATATTTTGTGTGATTGAACCATGAATATTGTTCCTATTATGGATATGATGAATCATGAAAGAAACAGAAGTGACTTATTTGTCATAGTTTGTGTGTCAGAACCTAGTAAGTGCATTTGGGTCCTGGATTTGGAGGAAAAATACACACTAATTTGCAATTAGAAAATAGAAAATTAGATATTTTGTGTGATTGAACAATGAATATTGTTCCTATTATGGATATGATGAATCATGAAAGAAACAGAAGTGAGTTATCTGTCATAGTTTGTCTGTCAGCACCTAGTAAGTGCATTTGGGCCTGGATTTGGAGGAAAAATACACACTAATTTGCAATTAGAAAATAGAAAATTACATATTTTGTGTGATTGAACCATGAATATTGTTCCTATTATGGATATGATGAATCATGAAAGAAACAGAAGTGAGTTATCTGTCATGGTTTGTGTGTCACCACCTAGTAAGTGCATTTGGGTCCTGGATTTGGAGGAAAAATACACACTAATTTGCGATTAGAAAATAGAAAATTAGATATTTTGTGTGATTGAACCATGAATATTGTTCCTATTATGGATATGATGAATCATGAAAGAAACAGGAGTGACTTATCTGTCATGGTTTGTGTGTCACCACATAGTAAGTGCATTTGGGTCCTGGATTTGGAGGAAAAATACACACTAATTTGCAATTAGAAAATAGAAAATTAGATATTTTGTGTGATTGAACCATGAATATTGTTCCTATTATGGATATGATGAATCATGAAAGAAACAGAAGTGACTTATCTGTCATAGTTGGTGTGTCAGAACCTAGTAAGTGCATTTGGGTCCTGGATTTGTAGGAAAAATACACACTAATTTGCAATTAGAAAATAGAAAATTACATATTTTGTGTGATTGAACCATGAATATTGTTCCTATTATGGATATGATGAATCATGAAAGAAACAGGAGTGACTTATCTGTCATGGTTTGTGTGTCACCACATAGTAAGTGCATTTGGGTCCTGGATTTGGAGGAAAAATACACACTAATTTGCAATTAGAAAATAGAAAATTAGATATTTTGTGTGATTGAACCATGAATATTGTTCCTATTATGGATATGATGAATCATGAAAGAAACAGAAGTGACTTATCTGTCATAGTTGGTGTGTCAGAACCTAGTAAGTGCATTTGGGTCCTGGATTTGGAGGAAAAATACACACTAATTTGCAATTAGAAAATAGAAAATTAGATATTTTGTGTGATTGAACAATGAATATTGTTCCTATTATGGATATGATGAATCATGAAAGAAACAGAAGTGACTTATCTGTCATAGTTAGTGTGCCAGCACATAGTAAGTGCATTTGGGCCTGGATTTGGAGGAAAAATACACACTAATTTGCAATTAGAAAATAGAAAATTACATATTTTGTGTGATTGAACCATGAATATTGTTCCTATTATGGATATGATGAATCATGAAAGAAACAGAAGTGACTTATCTGTCATGGTTTGTGTGTCACCACCTAGTAAGTGCATTTGGGTCCTGGATTTGGAGGAAAAATACACACTAATTTGCAATTAGAAAATAGAAAATAAGATATTTTGTGTGATTGAACCATGAATATTGTTCCTATTATGGATATGATGAATCATGAAAGAAACAGGAGTGACTTATCTGTCATGGTTTGTGTGTCACCACCTAGTAAGTGCATTTGGGTCCTGGATTTGGAGGAAAAATACACACTAATTTGCAATTAGAAAATAGAAACTTAGATATTTTGTGTGATTGAACCATGAATATTGTTCCTATTATGGATATGATGAATCATGAAAGAAACAGAAGTGACTTATCTGTCATAGTTTGTCTGTCAGCACCTAGTAAGTGCATTTGGGTCCTGGATTTGGAGGAAAAATACACACTAATTTGCAATTAAAAAATAGAAAATTAGATATTTTGGGTGATTGAACCATGAATATTGTTCCTATTATGGATATGATGAACCATGAAAGAAACAGAAGTGACTTATCTGTCATAGTTTGTCTGTCAGCACCTAGTAAGTGCATTTGGGTCCTGGATTTGGAGGAAAAATACACACTAATTTGCAATTAGAAAATAGAAAATTAGATATTTTGTGTGATTGAACCATGAATATTGTTCCTATTATGGATATGATGAATCATCAAAGAAACAGAAGTGACTTATCTGTCATAGTTGGTGTGTCAGAACCTACTAAGTGCATTTGGGTCCTGGATTTGTAGGAAAAATACACACTAATTTGCAATTAGAAAATAGAAAATCTGTTATTTTGTGTGATTGAACCATGAATATTGTTCCTATTATGGATATGATGAATCATGAAAGAAACAGGAGTGACTTATCTGTCATAGTTGGTGTGTCAGAACCTACTAAGTGCATTTGGGTCCTGGATTTGGAGGAAAAATACACACTAATTTGCAATTAGAAAATAGAAAATTAGATATTTTGTGTGATTGAACCATGAATATTGTTCCTATTATGGATATGATGAATCATGAAAGAAACAGAAGTGACTTATCTGTCATGGTTTGTGTGTCACCACATAGTAAGTGCATTTGGGTCCTGGATTTGTAGGAAAAATACACACTAATTTGCAATTAGAAAATAGAAAATTACATATTTTGTGTGATTGAACCATGAATATTGTTCCTATTATGGATATGATGAATCATGAAAGAAACAGAAGTGACTTATCTGTCATGATTTGTGTGTCACCACATAGTAAGTGCATTTGGGTCCTGGATTTGTAGGAAAAATACACACTAATTTGCAATTAGAAAATAGAAAATTAGATATTTTGTGTGATTGAACCATGAATATTGTTCCTATTATGGATATGATGAATCATGAAAGAAACAGAAGTGACTTATCTGTCATAGTTGGTGTGTCAGAACCTACTAAGTGCATTTGGGTCCTGTATTTGGAGGAAAAATACACACTAATTTGCAATTAGAAAATAAAAAATCTGTTATTTTGTGTGATTGAACAATGAATATTGTTCCTATTATGGATATGATGAATCACGAAAGAAACAGAAGTGACTTATCTGTCATAGTTGGTGTGTCAGAACCTAGTAAGTGCATTTGGGTCCTGGATTTGTAGGAAAAATACACACTAATTTGCAATTAGAAAATAGAAAATTAGATATTTTGGGTGATTGAACCATGAATATTGTTCCTATTGTGGATATGATGAATCATGAAAGAAACAGAAGTGACTTATCTGTCATAGTTGGTGTGTCAGAACCTAGTAAGTGCATTTGGGTCCTGGATTTGTAGGAAAAATACACACTAATTTGCAATTAGAAAATAGAAAATTACATATTTTGTGTGATTGAACCATGAATATTGTTCCTATTATGGATATGATGAATCATGAAAGAAACAGAAGTGACTTATCTGTCATGATTTGTGTGTCACCACATAGTAAGTGCATTTGGGTCCTGGATTTGTAGGAAAAATACACACTAATTTGCAATTAGAAAATAGAAAATTAGATATTTTGTGTGATTGAACCATGAATATTGTTCCTATTATGGATATGATGAATCATGAAAGAAACAGAAGTGACTTATCTGTCATAGTTGGTGTGTCAGAACCTACTAAGTGCATTTGGGTCCTGTATTTGGAGGAAAAATACACACTAATTTGCAATTAGAAAATAAAAAATCTGTTATTTTGTGTGATTGAACAATGAATATTGTTCCTATTATGGATATGATGAATCACGAAAGAAACAGAAGTGACTTATCTGTCATAGTTGGTGTGTCAGAACCTAGTAAGTGCATTTGGGTCCTGGATTTGTAGGAAAAATACACACTAATTTGCAATTAGAAAATAGAAAATTAGATATTTTGGGTGATTGAACCATGAATATTGTTCCTATTGTGGATATGATGAATCATGAAAGAAACAGGAGTGACTTATCTGTCATGGTTTGTGTGTCACCACATAGTAAATGCATTTGGGTCCTGGATTTGGAGGAAAAATAGACACTAATTTGCAATTAGAAAATAGAAAATTAGATATTTTGTGTGATTGAACCATGAATATTGTTCCTATTATGGATATGATGAATCATGAAAGTAACAGAAGTGACTTATTTGTCATGGTTTGTGTGTCAGAATTGATGTAGCGAGCCGAATGAAAGTAATGGTAGTGCCACGTGGCACTCCCTACAACTGGTAGAGAGCCAGACCGGGGGAAGTAGAAATCTGGTAGATTCACTATCACTGAAACCAGCTTCTAGCCTCAACAAGCCAGCAAAGGTTTCTTCCAGCAAAGCGCAAGCCTACAACACGCGCTACCAGAAGAATTAAGATTACGCACGATCGATTCCATACTCGCATGATCGATTCCCTGTATCACTAGCTAAAACCAGCTTCTAAGCACACGCTTAGAGGACCCCGATAGCCACAACAAGCGTGCCACGGATTCCCCTAGTAAGCCCATCAGTACCAAGGAAAAACAATCGATTCCCTGTATCACCGGATAAGGTGTATCACTGTGTCACTGTATCACTGAAAGGCCCAAAGGAATTGATTGCTTGCGACCGAAAGACGCGTACAAAGTCAAGAACGAGCTTCGTATCAACCAAATTACAGGCTAGCACTAACAAGCCGGTAAAGGATCCCTCCAGGAAATCCAAGCATACAGCTCACTCTTTCTGTTCCTAAAACGATTAGTAATAGAATAAGTAAAAAGGCAAATCTGTCCTGGTCCAATAGTCATCCTATTGTACCCGTACGACAGCCTATCAGCAGCGATAGTCATTCTATCTCGCCGGGTGCCAAAGAAGCTACTATCGACCGCATCTACGAAACGACAGCGCCAGTATTAGTAACACCCTCACACCTTGACCACTCCTTTGTCACTACAATAGGCCTGGCCGTGATACCCAAACGCACCCCAAGCGTCCGCTTGCTGACACTTCTGAGAACCGACAATCTTCCAAGCAGTCGAATCGATTTTGATACCGATCCGCACCTCCAAGCAGTCGAAGCGATTTTGGGCTACCGATCCACACCTCCTCCTCGCACCTCTATCCGCACCCCTCTAGAGAGATGTTGACCTACTCAGAGTACTTCCGGACCACTCCAAGCCCCTTTGGGAGCACAGCAGAGCGCGACAAGGCCTACTCGACCATCTTCAGCTACTTCACTCTGGCCTCCCCCCCCCAGGTCCTCTTGGAACATCTACTCAACCTCTTTGAGGCTGAGGCTGTGGGCGCGCTGGGGATCTTTGTAGCTGACTCCCAAGGCCTGCCCTGCCTCCGATTGGTGCATGGCCTTCGAAAGTACCCGGGGCCCTTGGCTCAACACAGCCCCAACAAAAACAAGGCCTTTGGGTACCTGGACGACAATGAAGGGGAAGCTGGGGAACTGGTGCTAGTAGATGCAGCCATGCTGTCCCCCACAACAGCCACGCGAGTGCTAACCCTGGATCATCACCTGGCAGAGTTGGAGGCGCACCCCGCAACGCCCCTCCCAGTGATACCAGAGGGGACCGCCCACTCTGAGTTGATACAGGCCCACAAGTCTTTCTTCATTCCCTTTGAGTTGGTGCACTTTCTCTTGGGAAAAGGGCTCTCTCCAAAACAAGCCCTGGAGATCCTCCATCCTTGGGCCAACATGGCTGGGCTAATGGAGTCCTGCACCCCCCTGTTTAACACTCTCAGGTTAGCCGGGACTACAGCTACAGAACCCGGTGGCAGCCCCACGCTCCAGCAACCAGGTCCATTCTTTAGAAACGAGACCGGCCTTATCAGCTACATGAAGCTTAAGGTGATGTACCGGGACCTGCCAGAACTGGCTCGAACTGGGGCTCCACCAGGAGACCCAAAGCTCACAGCAGCAGTCACGGCCCTCACAGACCACCAACTAAAGCTAAGTGAGAATATGGACCACAAGCGGTCGCAGACAGTGAAGACCACTTGGGGCCCCTTGTACACCCAGCGCTTGCTTCTGCTCTGTGGTAAACAGGAAGAAGCGAACCTCCCCCCTATCTACCAAGCCTGGGCTCAAAAGAGCAAGCACGAAAGGACCCACATGATTTTCCAAAGCCAAGTGGCAGCCAGGGCTTCTGAGTTGGGGATCCAAGCCCCCTTGATTACCACCGCCGCTCTCAAGAGGTTCCAGGATGGCAACTTCCATGGTACTGACCCCTTTGATGTGGCAGATGGAATACTCCCCATGGCTTTCACTCCCCCGGGTGGGTCTGCCGCCACCCTGAAAAGGGAGCAGGAGGCAGCCTCCACTGTGGCAGCATATGACACTATGATCTCCACTGTAGGCAACTCCCTCACCTTGAAGGACTCCCTGGAGCTCCAGAAGACAAAGGCCTACATCCCTGTCGACTGGACTGAAGCCACCACCCAGCTGGAGAGCTACCTGGCCGTCCTAGCCACCATCCTAGGACTCAACCATGATGTTGTCACCAGCTACCAACAAGGCCTCCGCAGGCTCAAGATCCAGCAGATGCCCCTCCGAAGAGCAATTGCAGATGAGGTGGGCGAATTCCTCACACCTGCCATTGTAGTCTACTACTTCCAGATCCGGGTCAGGGGATGGCTTGAGGAACAGTGGGAAGCAGCCTCCATCCTCCCATCCCCCGACTTTGGGGTGGACTTCCACACGTTCCGAATGACCCAAAATCTCAACTGGCTCCCCAATGTCTCCAATGTGGCTGCCCTGAGACTACTTCAAAGACCGGATCCTCCTCCATCCCCCACCAAGGTGGGCGCCACGGGGCTCAGCAACAACAACAACAACAACAACAACAGCAACAGTCCCTCCAGCAATCTGGGAGTCCGCAACTCGACAGGAGGGACCACAACTCAACAGACACGACTCACCAATCCACACCGGGACTCCCGCCTCCAAGACAGCAATCATCCCATTGTCAAGAAACTGGAGTCAGCAAAAATGAGGGAAGCCCTACAAACTATGAGAGACAAAGGAAAAGGCCCCCTCTCCAGACCAGATGGGCAAGAGAGATGCCACTCGTGGCACATCAAGGGTGCCTGCTTCAGCGGCTGCAAGCACATATATGACCACGTGGCCATCACTCCCACCGAGCAAGATCAGCTCTGGCAATGGTGCCAGGAGGCATATGCCTGACCAGTCGGCAAGCGCCATCCGACTCATGGCGTCGCGCCCTCCACATCAACCGGGAGGACCATACTAAGTAACAATCCATTATCTAACGAATCTAATCCTCACTTAAGAATCACACATGAATTAGGTAAGCACAAACAGCACGCGCGCGCAGGTACCCCCCTCAATTTGTATGTGCCTTCCCCCACTTCCACAGGTTCCAAAGAAAACATCCCCCTGCCAAGGCCTACGTCCGAGTCCCTAGTCCCTGCTACAGTCCCTACCCCCTTGCCAACCACCAACGCGGTGCCTCGGTCCGAGCCCCAAGTCACCCCCCTCCTTTCTCAGTCCAGCGGCATGCTGGCCTCTCCACCCAGCAACATGCTGGCTTCTGCAACCATCAACGCGGTGCCTCGGTCCAAGCCCCAAGTCACCCCCCTCCTGTCTAAGTCCAGCGACGCGCTGGCCTCTCCACCCAGCACCTCGCTGGCCTCTTCAACCAGCAACGCTGTGCCTCGGTCCGATCCCCAAGTCACCCCCCTGCTGCCGTACCCCACTGACAGGCTCGACGTGCACGTCAACCGGGCTATCAAGGTCTACAACAACAGCACTAGCTGGGGGAACTTCATCCGGACAATCCGGGGACAAGGTGACATCCACCCAGATGTGGGTAATATCCCCCATCCAGCCAGTCTACTCTTAGCCCACTTTGGGAAAGAAGGCACCCCGGCCTCCATGACAGGCCAACCTTGGACCCCTTCCAGGATTGACAGTGCCCTCTCCAGGGGGCCTCACCAATCTTCCCACCAGGGCATTGCCTTCCTGCGGGAGGAGTATGCCGACATGATGGACAAGCAGCAATGGACGGTCCTCCCAGCCAGCCTCATCCAAGACCTGCCCGACCTAAGGCTCAGCCCACTGGGGCTAGTCCCACAACGGGGACGGCGCCCGCGCATGATCTCAGATTACACCTACTCTGAAGTCAACCAAGACACCAATCCCCTAGCCCCAGCAGAGGCCATGCAATTTGGCCACACCCTGCCCCGGCTCCTCACCAAGCTGCACCGGGCGAACCCTCGGTTTGGCCCAGTCTACATGTCCAAGATTGACCTCGCGGATGGATTCTACCGGGTCCAGTTGAACCCAGAAGACACCATGAAGCTAGGAGTGCTATTCCCTTCCCGAAAGGGCGAGCCACCCCTCATTGGAATCCCCCTCACCAACCCCATGGGGTGGAAATCCAGCCCACCAAACTTCTGTGCCTTTACAGAAACCATTGCAGACCTGGCCAATGCCACCCTCTCCACAGGGCTGGCAGAGGCCAGGATCACACCCCATCGACTGGATCTCACCTCTGAAGCCACGCCCGCCGCGCCTCCAGCTCCCCCTGAAGCTACTACCCCTAGGTTGCCCCATCTGCCCACTCCTCATAGTACCACTCCCACCAAGAAGCCGGTGCGATACTGGGATGTCTATGTGGATGACTTCTGTGGCCTTGCACAAGGCAACCAATGGACCCGACGCGCCATCAAGCGGGTGCTCTTCCAGTCTCTGGACAAAGTCTTCCGGCCCCTGGAGGCCTCTGACACTCCGTTCAGACAGGAACCAGCCTCCCTCAAGAAAATGCTCCAAGGGGACGCCAGATGGACCACCAAGAAAGTCATCCTGGGCTGGCTCATTGATTCCATCAACAAAACCATCAGCCTTCCTCCCCATCGAGTGGCCCGGCTACAGGAGATTCTTCATTCCATTTCCCCCAACCAGCGCCATGTTCCTATCAAACAATGGCACCAAGTCCTGGGGGAACTCCGATCGATGGCCCTTGCCATCCCTGGCGCCATTGGCCTCTTCTCCATCCTCCAAGAAGCCTTCCGCCACCAGGAACCGGGCAGGCAGCGCCTCCAGCTCACCAAGCGCGTCCATAGCTTCCTTCGCGACTTCCAATGGCTGGCCAATGACCTATCCAACAGGCCTACTTCCATTGCCGAACTAGTCCCTGACACTTTCCCAGCCACCCTCGGCGCTTGTGATGCCTCTGGTATGGGCATGGGGGGCATCCATTTTGTCCCCCTTCCCACTGGCGCGGTGCAGCCCATCATGTGGAGGCATGCATTCCCCAAGTGGGTCTCCACCCAACTAGTCACCTTTGACAACCCCAGTGGCACCATCACCAACAGTGACCTTGAGCTTGCTGGTTCCATTGCCCACAATGACATCCTTGCCCAAGCTGCCTGTGTCCAATCCAGAACCACTCACAACTGCTATGACAACACAGCAGCAGTCTATTGGCAAAGGAAAGGCGCCACCACTACTACTGGGCCTGCAGCCTACCTCCTTCAAATTCAGTCCCTGCACCAGCGGCTCCACCAATATGTCCCCCTCAGGGATTACATCCCTGGACCTGTGAATCACCTAGCTGATTTGCTCTCTCGCTCTGACCTCTCTGACACTGCCCTTCTCAATCATTTCAATACCAACTACCCCCAGGACTTGCCCTGGATCTTATGTCCCCTGCAGCCTCCCATGCATTCTGCTCTGACCTTGGCTCTATCCAGAAGACCATGCGCGCTTCAGTCACTGAGCTCTATGCCAAGCGCAAGGATGCCCATTGGAATCAATGGGTTCAATTCTGTGTGTCTCAAGGCTTTGAACCAACCCTCCACTCTGTTACAGATCCAATCCCCATCCTCCAAGTCTTTGCCCAGCGCCTCCATGACGGACGACTATCCCATAGCGGCAAGCCCATCAGATCTCGCACAGTATCGGACACCCTCCGGTCAGTGGGCCAGACGCTGGCCCGCTTGGGGTCCAAAGACCCAAGAACCAACTCTACCGGCAGTCTTGACTTCAGGCTAACTGCCCAGTTCAAGGCCTATGCCAAGCTAGACCCAGCCCCGTGCCGGGTCAAACCAGTCCCCATCACCCTGGTCATGCATGCCCTTCGCTTTGCATACTATGACTCCCCTTCCCCTACCAGACAGGCCATTGCAAACATGATTTGCATAGCCTTCTTTTTCTGTCTGCGCCCTGGTGAGTACACTGGTACTACCAGGGACGACCAAGCCTTCCACCTCAAGGAGGTCTCCTTCTACCTTGGCTCCAAATTTCTCCACCATGATGGCCCTGAACATGAGCTACTGGCTGCTACCTCTGTCACCCTGACATTCACCACACAGAAGAATGGGGACAAAGGTGAGGTAGTTGCTCATGCCAGGAGTGGCGACAACCTATGCTGCCCTGTAGCAGCATGCGCGCGCCAAGTGCTCCACCTCAGGGGCTGCTGCACCAGCACCCATCCCTTCAGCCCAGATCTCAAACTTGCCAGTTACTTTGACAATGGGGTTCTCACCCTCGTTCGCGCAGCAACTGTCACATCCTCCATGCGAGTCTATGCCCAGACCCTCTATCAGACCACCGGCATCTCCCCTGCAGCAATCTCTGCTCGGTCCCTTCGAGCGGGAGGGGCTATGGCCCTGCTCCAGGGCAAATGTGATTCTAATGTCATCAAGCTCCTTGCAAGATGGCACAGTGACTGCATGATGAGGTACTTGCACCAGCAGTCCCTCCCCATCTTCCAGAATCTTGCCTCTGTAATGTTCAACAATGGAACATACTCCTTCCTACCAGAAGAGTGGGTGCCGGCTGCCGCCCCCACTCCCCCTGGCAGCTCTCTCTGATTCCTCTTGGGGAATCTCCCACCCTCGCAGTCTGGCCTCCTGTCTCCTCCAGGTCCAGTCTCCATCCAGCTCCCACCCTGTGGCTTGTGGCCCAATGGCAGAAAAGGCTTAACAGCCAAAGGCTTAACTGCCCAAGCTGTTAAGCCAGGCTGTGCGCCGGTGTGTGTGGGCACAGCAAACTAAGGGACCGGACTACAGCCTGCAAAATAACCAACAGGCTGGAGTTCCCGGCTCCCCCTCTAGCATTTGCTTAACCCACCAACACACCCATGAACTACAAGCATTGCACATACAGTACTACAAGTAGGCTGGCTACTGAGGCTATCACGAACGTAGTGAGTGATAGTTGATGTAGCGAGCCGAATGAAAGTAATGGTAGTGCCACGTGGCACTCCCTACAACTGGTAGAGAGCCAGACCGGGGGAAGTAGAAATCTGGTAGATTCACTATCACTGAAACCAGCTTCTAGCCTCAACAAACCAACAAAGGTTTCTTCCAGCAAAGCGCAAGCCTACAACACGCGCTACCAGAAGAATTACGATTACGCACGATCGATTCCATACTCGCACGATCGATTCCCTGTATCACTAGCTAAAACCAGCTTCTAAGCACACGCTTAGAGGACCGCGATAGCCACAACAAGCGTGCCACGGATTCCCCTAGTAAGCCCATCGGTACCAAGGAAAAACAATCGATTCCCTGTGTCACCGGATAAGGTGTATCACTGTGTCACTGTATCACTGAAAGGCCCAAAGGAATTGATTGCTTGCAACCGAAAGACGCGTACAAAGTCAAGAACGAGCTTCGTATCAACCAAATTACAGGCTAGCACTAACAAGCCGGTAAAGGATCCCTCCAGGAAATCCAAGCATACAGCTCACTCTTTCTGTTCCTAAAACGATTAGTAATAGAATAAGTAAAAAGGCCCACCACGCCCGCCCGCAGAAAAGGCTTAACAGCCAAAGGCTTAACTGCCCAAGCTGTTAAGCCAGGCTGTGCGCCGGTGTGTGTGGGCACAGCAAACTAAGGGACCGGACTACAGCCTGCAAAATAACCAACAGGCTGGAGTTCCCGGCTCCCCCTCTAGCATTTGCTTAACCCACCAACACACCCATGAACTACAAGCATTGCACATACAGTACTACAAGTAGGCTGGCTACTGAGGCTATCACGAACGTAGTGAGTGATAGTTGATGTAGCGAGCCGAATGAAAGTAATGGTAGTGCCACGTGGCACTCCCTACAACTGGTAGAGAGCCAGACCGGGGGAAGTAGAAATCTGGTAGATTCACTATCACTGAAACCAGCTTCTAGCCTCAACAAGCCAGCAAAGGTTTCTTCCAGCAAAGCGCAAGCCTACAACACGCGCTACCAGAAGAATTACGATTACGCACGATCGATTCCATACTCGCACGATCGATTCCCTGTATCACTAGCTAAAACCAGCTTCTAAGCACACGCTTAGAGGACCCCGATAGCCACAACAAGCGTGCCACGGATTCCCCTAGTAAGCCCATCGGTACCAAGGAAAAACAATCGATTCCCTGTATCACCGGATAAGGTGTATCACTGTGTCACTGTATCACTGAAAGGCCCAAAGGAATTGATTGCTTGCAACCGAAAGACGCGTACAAAGTCAAGAACGAGCTTCGTATCAACCAAATTACAGGCTAGCACTAACAAGCCGGTAAAGGATCCCTCCAGGAAATCCAAGCATACAGCTCACTCTTTCTGTTCCTAAAACGATTAGTAATAGAATAAGTAAAAAGGCCCACCACGCCCGCCCGCAGAAAAGGCTTAACAGCCAAAGGCTTAACTGCCCAAGCTGTTAAGCCAGGCTGTGCGCCGGTGTGTGTGGGCACAGCAAACTAAGGGACCGGACTACAGCCTGCAAAATAACCAACAGGCTGGAGTTCCCGGCTCCCCCTCTAGCATTTGCTTAACCCACCAACACACCCATGAACTACAAGCATTGCACATACAGTACTACAAGTAGGCTGGCTACTGAGGCTATCACGAACGTAGTGAGTGATAGCCTACTAAGTGCATTTGGGTCCTGGATTTGGAGGAAAAATACACACTAATTTGCAATTAGAAAATAGAAAATCTGTTATTTTGTGTGATTGAACCATGAATATTGTTCCTATTATGGATATGATGAATTATGAAAGAAACAGGAGTGACTTATCTGTCATAGTTGGTGTGTCAGAACCTACTAAGTGCATTTGGGTCCTGGATTTGGAGGAAAAATACACACTAATTTGCAATTAGAAAATAGAAAATTAGATATTTTGGGTGATTGAACAATGAATATTGTTCCTATTATGGATATGATGAATCATGAAAGAAACAGAAGTGACTTATCTGTCATAGTTGGTGTGTCAGCACCTAGTAAGTGCATTTGGGTCCTGGATTTGGAGGAAAAATACACACTAATTTGCAATTAGAAAATACAAAATTAGATATTTTGTGTGATTGAACCATGAATATTGTTCCTATTATGGATATGATGAATCATGAAAGAAACAGAAGTGACTTATCTGTCATATTTGGTGTGTCACCACATACTAAATGCATTTGGGTCCTGGATTTGGAGGAAAAATACACACTAATTTGCAATTAGAAAATAAAAACTTACATATTTTGTGTGATTGAACCATGAATATTGTTCCTATTATGGATATGATGAATCATGAACGAAACAGAAGTGACTTATCTGTCATGGTTTGTGTGTCAGAACCTACTAAGTGCATTTGGGTCCTGGATTTGGAGGAAAAATACACACTAATTTGCAATTAGAAAATAGAAAATTAGATATTTTGTGTGATTGAACCATGAATATTGTTCCTATTATGGATATGATGAATCATGAAAGAAACAGGAGTGACTTATCTGTCATAGTTGGTGTGTCACCACCTAGTAAGTGCATTTGGGTCCTGGATTTGGAGAAAAAATACACACTAATTTGCAATTAGAAAATAGAAAAATTAGATATTTTGTGTGATTGAACCATGAATATTGTTCCTATTATGGATATGATGAATCATGAAAGAAACAGGAGTGACTTATCTGTCATAGTTTGTCTGTCAGCACCTAGTAAGTTCATTTGGGTCCTGGATTTGGAGGAAAAATACACACTAATTTGCAATTAGAAAATAGAAAATTAGATATTTTGGGTGATTGAACCATGAATATTGTTCCTATTATGGATATGATGAATCATGAAAGAAACAGGAGTGACTTATCTGTCATGGTTTGTGTGTCACCACATAGTAAGTGCATTTGGGTCCTGGATTTGGAGGAAAAATACACACTAATTTGCAATTAGAAAATAGAAAATTACATATTTTGTGTGATTGAACCATGAATATTGTTCCTATTATGGATATGATGAATCATGAAAGAAACAGGAGTGACTTATCTGTCATGGTTTGTGTGTCACCACATAGTAAATGCATTTGGGTCCTGGATTTGGAGGAAAAATACACACTAATTTGCAATTAGAAAATAGAAAATTAGATATTTTGTGTGATTGAACCATGAATATTGTTCCTATTATGGATATGATGAATCATGAAAGAAACAGGAGTGACTTATCTGTCGTGGTTTGTGTGTCACCACATAGTAAATGCATTTGGGTCCTGGATTTGGAGGAAAAATACACACTAATTTGCAATTAGAAAATAGAAAATTAGATATTTTGTGTGATTGAACCATGAATATTGTTCCTATTATGGATATGATGAATCATGAAAGAAACAGAAGTGACTTATCTGTCATAGTTGGTGTGTCAGAACCTACTAAGTGCATTTGGGTCCTGGATTTGGAGGAAAAATACACACTAATTTGCAATTAGAAAATAGAAAATTAGATATTTTGTGTGATTGAACCATGAATATTGTTCCTATTATGGATATGATGAATCATGAAAGAAACAGGAGTGACTTATCTGTCATGGTTTGTGTGTCACCACATAGTAAGTGCATTTGGGTCCTGGATTTGGAGGAAAAATACACACTAATTTGCAATTAGAAAATAGAAAATTACATATTTTGTGTGATTGAACCATGAATATTGTTCCTATTATGGATATGATGAATCATGAAAGAAACAGGAGTGACTTATCTGTCATGGTTTGTGTGTCACCACATAGTAAATGCAATTGGGTCCTGGATTTGGAGGAAAAATACACACTAATTTGCAATTAGAAAATAGAAAATTAGATATTTTGTGTGATTGAACCATGAATATTGTTCCTATTATGGATATGATGAATCATGAAAGAAACAGGAGTGACTTATCTGTCATGGTTTGTGTGTCACCACATAGTAAATGCATTTGGGTCCTGGATTTGTAGGAAAAATACACACTAATTTGCAATTAGAAAATAGAAAATTAGATATTTTGTGTGATTGAACCATGAATATTGTTCCTATTATGGATATGATGAATCATGAAAGAAACAGAAGTGACTTATCTGTCATAGTTGGTGTGTCAGAACCTACTAAGTGCATTTGGGTCCTGGATTTGGAGAAAAAATACACACTCATTTGCAATTAGAAAATAGAAAATTAGATATTTTGTGTGATTGAACCATGAATATTGTTCCTATTATGGATATGATGAATCATGAAAGAAACAGAAGTGACTTATCTGTCATGGTTTGTGTGTCAGAACCTAGTAAGTGCATTTGGGTCCTGGATTTGGAGGAAAAATACACACTAATTTGCAATTAGAAAATAGAAAATTAGATATTTTGGGTGATTGAACCATGAATATTGTTCCTATTATGGATATGATGAATCATGAAAGAAACAGAAGTGACTTATCTGTCATAGTTGGTGTGTCAGAACCTAGTAAGTGCATTTGGGTCCTGGATTTGGAGGAAAAATACACACTAATTTGCAATTAGAAAATAGAAAATTAGATATTTTGGGTGATTGAACCATGAATATTGTTCCTATTATGGATATGATGAATCATGAAAGAAACAGAAGTGACTTATCTGTCATGGTTTGTGTGTCACCACAAAGTAAATGCATATGGGTCCTGGATTTGGAGGAAAAATACACACTAATTTGCAATTAGAAAATAGAAAATTAGATATTTTGTGTGATTGAACCATGAATATTGTTCCTATTATGGATATGATGAATCATGAAAGAAACAGAAGTGACTTATCTGTCATGGTTTGTGTGTCAGAACCTACTAAGTGCATTTGGGTCCTGGATTTGGAGGAAAAATACACACTAATGTGCAATTAGAAAATAGAAAATTAGATATTTTGTGTGATTGAACCATGAATATTGTTCCTATTATGGATATGATGAATCATGAAAGAAACAGAAGTGACTTATCTGTCATGGTTTGTGTGTCACCACATAGTAAGTGCATTTGGGTCCTGGATTTGTAGGAAAAATACACACTAATTTGCAATTAAAAAATAGAAAATTAGATATTTTGTGTGATTGAACCATGAATATTGTTCCTATTATGGATATGATGAATCATGAAAGAAACAGGAGTGACTTATCTGTCATAGTTCGTGTGTCAGAACCTAGTAAGTGCATTTGGGTCCTGGATTTGGAGAAAAAATACACACTAATTTGCAATTAGAAAATAGAAAATTAGATATTTTGTGTGATTGAACCATGAATATTGTTCCTATTATGGATATGATGAATCATGAAAGAAACAGGAGTGACTTATCTGTCATGGTTAGTGTGTCAGAACCTAGTAAGTGCATTTGGGTCCTGGATTTGGAGGAAAAATACACACTAATTTGCAATTAGAAAATAGAAAATTAGATATTTTGGGTGATTGAACCATGAATATTGTTCCTATTATGGATATGATGAATCATGAAAGAAACAGGAGTGACTTATCTGTCATAGTTTGTCTGTCAGAACCTACTAAGTGCATTTGGGTCCTGGATTTGGAGAAAAAATACACACTAATTTGCAATTAGAAAATAGAAAAATTAGATATTTTGTGTGATTGAACCATGAATATTGTTCCTATTATGGATATGATGAATCATGAAAGAAACAGAAGTGACTTATCTATCATAGTTGGTGAGTCACCACATAGTAAGTGCATTTGGGTCCTGGATTTGGAGGAAAAATACACACTAATTTGCAATTAGAAAATAAAAAATCTGTTATTTTGTGTGATTGAACAATGAATATTGTTCCTATTATGGATATGATGAATCATGAAAGAAACAGAAGTGACTTATCTGTCATAGTTGGTGTGTCAGAACCTAGTAAGTGCATTTGGGTCCTGGATTTGGAGGAAAAATACACACTAATTTGCAATTAGAAAATAGAAAATTACATATTTTGTGTGATTGAACAATGAATATTGTTCCTATTATGGATATGATGAATCATGAAAGAAACAGAAGTGACTTATCTGTCATAGTTGGTGTGTCAGAACCTACTAAGTGCATTTGGGTCCTGGATTTGGAGAAAAAATACACACTAATTTGCAATTAGAAAATAGAAAAATTAGATATTTTGTGTGATTGAACCATGAATATTGTTCCTATTATGGATATGATGAATCATGAAAGAAACAGAAGTGACTTATCTATCATAGTTGGTGAGTCACCACATAGTAAGTGCATTTGGGTCCTGGATTTGGAGGAAAAATACACACTAATTTGCAATTAGAAAATAAAAAATCTGTTTTTTTGTGTGATTGAACAATGAATATTGTTCCTATTATGGATATGATGAATCATGAAAGAAACAGAAGTGACTTATCTGTCATAGTTGGTGTGTCAGAACCTAGTAAGTGCATTTGGGTCCTGGATTTGGAGGAAAAATACACACTAATTTGCAATTAGAAAATAGAAAATTAGTTATTTTGTGTGATTGAACCATGAATATTGTTCCTATTATGGATATGATGAATCATGAAAGAAACAGAAGTGACTTATCTGTCATAGTTGGTGTGTCAGAACCTACTAAGTGCATTTGGGTCCTGGATTTGGAGAAAAAATACACACTAATTTGCAATTAGAAAATAAAGAATCTGTTATTTTGTGTGATTGAACAATGAATATTGTTCCTATTATGGATATGATGAATCATGAAAGAAACAGAAGTGACTTATCTGTCATAGTTGGTGTGTCAGAACCTAGTAAGTGCATTTGGGTCCTGGATTTGGAGGAAAAATACACACTAATTTGCAATTAGAAAATAGAAAATTAGATATTTTGTGTGATTGAACCATGAATATTGTTCCTATTATGGATATGATGAATCATGAAAGAAACAGAAGTGACTTATCTGTCATGGTTTGTGTGTCAGAACCTACTAAGTGCATTTGGGTCCTGTATTTGGAGGAAAAATACACACTAATTTGCAATTAGAAAATAGGAAATCTGTTATTTTGTGTGATTGAACCATGAATATTGTTTCTATTATGGATATGATGCATCATGAAAGAAACAGAAGTGACTTATCTGTCATGGTTTGTGTGTCAGAACCTACTAAGTGCATTTGGGTCCTGGATTTGGAGGAAAAATACACACTAATTTGCAATTAGAAAATAGAAAATTAGATATTTTGGGTGATTGAACCATGAATATTGTTCCTATTATGGATATGATGAATCATGAAAGAAACAGGAGTGACTTATCTGTCATGGTTGGTGTGTCAGAACCTACTAAGTGCATTTGGGTCCTGGATTTGGAGGAAAAATACACACTAATTTGCAATTAGAAAATAGAAAATTACATATTTTGGGTGATTGAACCATGAATATTGTTCCTATTATGGATATGATGAATCATGAAAGAAACAGAAGTGACTTATCTGTCATAGTTGGTGTGTCAGAACCTACTAAGTGCATTTGGGTCCTGGATTTGGAGGAAAAATACACACTAATTTGCAATTAGAAAATAGAAAATTAGATATTTTGTGTGATTGAACCATGAATATTGTTCCTATTATGGATATGATGAATCATGAAAGAAACAGAAGTGACTTATCTGTCATGGTTTGTGTGTCAGAACCTACTAAGTGCATTTGGGTCCTGGATTTGGAGGAAAAATACACACTAATTTGCAATTAGAAAATAGAAAATCTGTTATTTTGTGTGATTGAACCATGAATATTGTTCCTATTATGGATATGATGAATCATGAAAGAAACAGAAGTGAGTTATCTGTCATAGTTGGTGTGTCAGAACCTACTAAGTGCATTTGGGTCCTGGATTTGGAGAAAAAATACACACTAATTTGCAATTAGAAAATAGAAAAATTAGATATTTTGTGTGATTGAACCATGAATATTGTTCCTATTATGGATATGATGAATCATGAAAGAAACAGGAGTGACTTATCTGTCATGGTTAGTGTGTCAGAACCTAGTAAGTGCATTTGGGTCCTGGATTTGGAGGAAAAATACACACTAATTTGCAATTAGAAAATAGAAAATTACATATTTTGTGTGATTGAACCATGAATATTGTTCCTATTATGGATATGATGAATCATGAAAGAAACAGGAGTGACTTATCTGTCATGGTTAGTGTGTCACCACATAGTAAATGCATTTGGGTCCTGGATTTGGAGGAAAAATACACACTAATTTGCAATTAGAAAATAGAAAATTAGATATTTTGTGTGATTGAACCATGAATATTGTTCCTATTATGGATATGATGAATCATGAAAGAAACAGAAGTGAGTTATCTGTCATAGTTGGTGTGTCAGAATCTAGTAAGTGCATTTGGGTCCTGGATTTGGAGGAAAAATACACACTAATTTGCAATTAGAAAATAGAAAATTAGATATTTTGTGTGATTGAACCATGAATATTGTTCCTATTATGGATATGATGAATCATGAAAGAAACAGGAGTGACTTATCTGTCATGGTTTGTGTGTCGCTACATAGTAAGTGCATTTGGGTCCTGGATTTGGAGGAAAAATACACACTAATTTGCAATTAGAAAATAGAAAATTAGATATTTTGTGTGATTGAACCATGAATATTGTTCCTATTATGGATATGATGAATCATGAAAGAAACAGAAGTGACTTATCTGTCATGGTTTGTGTGTCACCACATAGTAAATGCATTTGGGTCCTGGATTTGGAGGAAAAATACACACTAATTTGCAATTAGAAAATAGAAAATCTGTTATTTTGGGTGATTGAACTTGATGTAGCGAGCCGAATGAAAGTAATGGTAGTGCCACGTGGCACTCCATACAACCGGTAGAGAGCCAGACCGGGGGAAAACCTAGTAGAAATCTAGTAGATTTCACTATCCCTAAAACCAGCTTCTAGCCTCAACAAGCCAGCAAAGGTTTCTTCCAGCAAAGCGCAAGCCTACAACCCGCGCTACCAGAAGAAATTACGCACGATCGATTCCCATACTCGCACGATCGATTCCCTGTATCACTAGCTAAAACCAGCTTCTAAGCACACGCTTAGACCCCGGTAGCCTCAGCAAGCCGGCAAAGGATTCCTCCAGCAAAGCGCAAGTCTACTACACGCCGTACCAGAAGGAATACAATCGATTCCCCGTATCACCGGATAGTAGATGTATCAATGTGTCACTGTATCATGGTAGCTCGTATGAATGGATGGCTGCGACCGAAAGACTCGTCTGCAATCGAAAATTACAGGCTAGCACTAGAAACGCCTGTAAGGAGCCATCCTCCAGCAAAGGCAAGCAAAGCTCACTCTTTCTGTTCCTAAAACGTTAGTAATAGAATAAGTAAAAAGGCCCACCACCCCCGCCCGCAGAAAAGGCTTAACAGCCAAAGGCTTAACTGCCCAAGCTGTTAAGCCAGGCTGTGCGCCGGTGTGTGTGGGCACAGCAAACTAAGGGACCGGACTACAGCCTGCAAAACAAACAGGCTAGAGTTCCCGGCTCCCCCTCTAGCATTGCTTAACCCACCAACACAGCCATGAACTACGAGCATTGCACATACAGTACTACAAGTAGGCTGGCTACTGAGGCTATCACGAATGTAGTGAGTGATAGCATGAATATTGTTCCTATTATGGATATGATGAATCATGAAAGAAACAGAAGTGACTTATCTGTCATGGTTTGTGTGTCACCACCTAGTAAGTGCATTTGGGTCCTGGATTTGGAGGAAAAATACACACTCATTTGCAATTAGAAAATAGAAAATTAGATATTTTGTGTGATTGAACCATGAATATTGTTCCTATTATGGATATGATGAATCATGAAAGAAACAGGAGTGACTTATCTGTCATGGTTAGTGTGTCAGAACCTAGTAAGTGCATTTGGGTTCTGGATTTGGAGGAAAAATACACACTAATTTGCAATTAGAAAATAGAAAATTAGATATTTTGTGTGATTGAACCATGAATATTGTTCCTATTATGGATATGATGAATCATGAAAGAAACAGAAGTGACTTATCTGTCATGGTTTGTCTGTCAGCACCTAGTAAGTGCATTTGGGTCCTGGATTTGGAGGAAAAATACACACTAATTTGCAATTAGAAAATAGAAAATTAGATATTTTGTGTGATTGAACCATGAATATTGTTCCTATTATGGATATGATGAATCATGAAAGAAACAGGAGTGACTTATCTGTCATGGTTAGTGTGTCAGAACCTAGTAAGTGCATTTGGGTTCTGGATTTGGAGGAAAAATACACACTAATTTGCAATTAGAAAATAGAAAATTAGATATTTTGTGTGATTGAACCATGAATATTGTTCCTATTATGGATATGATGAATCATGAAAGAAACAGAAGTGACTTATCTGTCATGGTTTGTCTGTCAGCACCTAGTAAGTGCATTTGGGTCCTGGATTTGGAGGAAAAATACACACTAATTTGCAATTAGAAAATAGAAAATTAGATATTTTGTGTGATTGAACCATGAATATTGTTCCTATTATGGATATGATGAATCATGAAAGAAACAGGAGTGACTTATCTGTCATGGTTAGTGTGTCAGAACCTAGTAAGTGCATTTGGGTTCTGGATTTGGAGGAAAAATACACACTAATTTGCAATTAGAAAATAGAAAATTAGATATTTTGTGTGATTGAACCATGAATATTGTTCCTATTATGGATATGATGAATCATGAAAGAAACAGAAGTGACTTATCTGTCATGGTTTGTCTGTCAGCACCTAGTAAGTGCATTTGGGTCCTGGATTTGGAGGAAAAATACACACTAATTTGCAATTAGAAAATAGAAAATTAGATATTTTGTGTGATTGAACCATGAATATTGTTCCTATTATGGATATGATGAATCATGAAAGAAACAGAAGTGACTTATCTGTCATAGTTTGTCTGTCAGCACCTAGTAAGTGCATTTGGGTCCTGGATTTGGAGGAAAAATACACACTAATTTGCAATTAGAAAATAGAAAATTAGATATTTTGTGTGATTGAACCATGAATATTGTTCCTATTATGGATATGATGAATCATGAAAGAAACAGAAGTGACTTATCTGTCATAGTTGGTGTGTCAGAATCTAGTAAGTGCATTTGGGTCCTGGATTTGGAGGAAAAATACACACTAATTTGCAATTAGAAAATAGAAAATTAGATATTTTGTGTGATTGAACCATGAATATTGTTCCTATTATGGATATGATGAATCATGAAAGAAACAGGAGTGACTTATCTGTCATGGTTTGTGTGTCACCACATAGTAAATGCATTTGGGTCCTGGATTTGGAGGAAAAATACACACTAATTTGCAATTAGAAAATAGAAAATTAGATATTTTGTGTGATTGAACCATGAATATTGTTCCTATTATGGATATGATGAATCATGAAAGAAACAGGAGTGACTTATCTGTCATGGTTAGTGTGTTAGAACCTACTAAGTGCATTTGGGGCCTGGATTTGGAGGAAAAATACACACTAATTTGCAATTAGAAAATAGAAAATTAGATATTTTGTGTGATTGAACCATGAATATTGTTCCTATTATGGATATGATGAATCATGAAAGAAACAGGAGTGACTTATCTGTCATGGTTAGTGTGTTAGAACCTACTAAGTGCATTTGGGGCCTGGATTTGGAGGAAAAATACACACTAATTTGCAATTAGAAAATAGAAAATTAGATATTGTGTGATTGAACCATGAATATTGTTCCTATTATGGATATGATGAATCATGAAAGAAACAGGAGTGACTTATCTGTCATGGTTAGTGTGTCAGAACCTAGTACGTGCATTTGGGTCCTGGATTTGGAGGAAAAATACACACTAATGTGCAATTATAAAATAGAAAATTAGATATTTTGTGTGATTGAACCATGAATATTGTTCCTATTATGGATATGATGAATCATGAAAGAAACAGGAGTGACTTATCTGTCATGGTTAGTGTGTCAGAACCTAGTAAGTGCATTTGGGTCCTGGATTTGGAGGAAAAATACACACTAATTTGCAATTAGAAAATAGAAAATTAGATATTTTGTGTGATTGAACCATGAATATTGTTCCTATTATGGATATGACGAATCATGAAAGAAACAGGAGTGACTTATCTGTCATAGTTAGTGTGTCAGAACCTACTAAGTGCATTTGTGTCCTGGATTTGGAGGAAAAATACACACTAATTTGCAATTAGAAAATAGAAAATTAGATATTTTGTGTGATTGAACCATGAATATTGTTCCTATTATGGATATGATGAATCATGAAAGAAACAGGAGTGACTTATCTGTCATAGTTAGTGTGTCAGAACCTACTAAGTGCATTTGGGCTATCACTCACTACATTCGTGATAGCCTCAGTAGCCAGCCTACTTGTAGTACTGTATGTGCAATGCTTGTAGTTGATGGGTGTGTTGGTGGGTTAAGCAATGCTAGAAGGGGAGCCGGGAACTCCAGCCTGTTGGTTGTTTGCAGGCTGTAGTCCGGTCCCTTAGTTTGCTGTGCCCACACACACCGGCGCACAGCCTGGCTTAACAGCTTGGGCAGTTAAGCCTTTGGCTGTTAAGCCTTTTCTGCGGGCGGGCGTGGTGGGCCAATTTATTCTACTACTAATCGTTTTAGGAACAGAAAGAGTGAGCTGTATGCTTGGATTTCCTGGAGGGATCCTTTACCGGCTTGTTAGCGCTACTAGCCTGTAATTTCGATTGCAGACGCGTCTTTCGGTTGCAGCCATCCATTCGTACGAGCTACCATGATACAGTGACACAGTGATACATCTTATCCGGTGATACAGGGAATAGATTGTGTTTCCTTGGTACTGATGGGCTTGCTAGGGGAATCCATGGCACGCTTGTTGAGGCTATCGGGGTCTAAGCGTGTGCTTAGAAGCTGGTTTTAGCTCGTGATACAGGGAATCGATCGTGCGTGATACAGGGAATCAATCGTGCGTAAATCGTAATTCTTCTTCTGGTAGCGCGTGATACAGGGAATCAGTCGTATTCCTTCTGGTAGGGAGTGTAGGCTTGCGCTTTGCTGGAGGAATCCTTTGCCCGCTTGTTGAGGCTATCGGGGGGTCGTAGCGTGTGCTTAGAAGCTGGTTTCAGTGATAGTGAAATCTACTAGATTTCTACCAGATTCTTACTTCCCCCGGTCTGGCTCTCTACCGGTTGTAGGGAGTGCCACGTGGCACTACCATTACTTTCATTCGGCTCGCTACATCAACTATCACTCACTACATTCGTGATAGCCTCAGTAGCCAGCCTACTTGTAGTACTGTATGTGCAATGCTTGTAGTTCATGGGTGTGTTGGTGGGTTAAGCAATGCTAGAAGGGGAGCCGGGAACTCCAGCCTGTTGGTTGTTTGCAGGCTGTAGTCCGGTCCCTTAGTTTGCTGTGCCCACACACACCGGCGCACAGCCTGGCTTAACAGCTTGGGCAGTTAAGCCTTTGGCTGTTAAGCCTTTTCTGCCATTGGGCCACAAGCCACAGGGTGGGAGCTGGATGGAGACTGGACCTGGAGGAGACAGGAGGCCAGACTGCGAGGGTGGGAGATTCCCCAAGAGGAATCAGAGAGAGCTGCCAGTGGGAGTGGGGGCGGCGGCCGGCACCCACTCTTCTGGCAGGAAGGAGTATGTTCCATTGTTGAACATTACAGAGGCAAGGTTCTGGAAGATGGGGAGGGACTGCTGGTGCAAGTACCTCATCATGCAGTCACTGTGCCATCTTGCCAGAAGCTTGATGACATTAGAATCACATTTGCCCTGGAGCAGGGCCATAGCCCCTCCCGCTCGAAGGGACCGAGCAGAGATTGCTGCAGGGGAAATGCCGGTGGTCTGATAGAGGGTCTGGGCATAGACTCTCATGGAGGATGTGACAGTTGCTGCGCGAACGAGGGTGAGAACCCCATTGTCAAAGTAACTGGCAAGTTTGAGATCTGGGCTGAAGGGATGGGTGCTGGTGCAGCAGCCCCTGAGGTGGAGCAATTGGCGCGCGCATGCTGCTACAGGGCAGCATAGGTTGTCGCCACTCCTGGCATGAGCAACTACCTCACCTTTGTCCCCATTCTTCTGTGTGGTGAATGTCAGGGTGACAGAGGTGGCAGCAAGGAGCTCATGTTCAGGGCCATCATGGTGGAGAAATTTGGAGCCAAGGTAGAAGGAGACCTCCTTGAGGTGGAAGGCTTGGTCGTCCCTGGTAGTACCAGTGTACTCACCAGGGCGCAGACAGAAAAAGAAGGCTATGCAAATCATGTTTGCAATGGCCTGTCTGGTAGGGGAAGGGGAGTCATAGTATGCAAAGCGAAGGGCATGCATGACCAGGGTGATGGGGACTGGTTTGACCCGGCACGGGGCTGGGTCTAGCTTGGCATAGGCCTTGAACTGGGCAGTTAGCCTGAAGTCAAGACTGCCGGTAGAGTTGGTTCTTGGGTCTTTGGACCCCAAGCGGGCCAGCATCTGGCCCACTGACCTGAGGGTGTCCGATACTGTGCGAGATCTGATGGGCTTGCGGCTATGGGATAGTCGGCCGTCATGGAGGCGCTGGGCAAAGACTTGGAGGATGGGGATCGGATCTGTAACAGAGTGGAGGGTTGGTTCAAAGCCTTGAGACACACAGAATTGAACCCATTGATTCCAATGGGCATCCTTGCGCTTGGCATAGAGCTCAGTGACTGAAGCGCGCATGGTCTTCTGGATAGAGCCAAGGTCAGAGCAGAATGCATGGGAGGCTGCAGGGGACATAAGATCCATGGCAAGTCCTGGGGGTAGTTGGTGTTGAAATGATTGAGAAGGGCAGTGTCAGAGAGGTCAGAGCGAGAGAGCAAATCAGCTAGGTGATTCACAGGTCCAGGGATGTAATCCCTGAGGGGGACATATTTATGGAGACGCTGGTGCATGGACTGAATCCGCAGGAGGTAAGCGGCAGGGCCTGTGGTGGTGGTGGCGCCTTTCCTTTGCCAATAGACCGCTGCTGTGTTGTCGTAGCAGTTGTGAGTGGTTCTGGATTGGACACAGGCAGCTTGGGCAAGGATGTCATTGTGGGCAATGGAACCAGCGAGCTCAAGGTCACTGTTGGTGATGGTGCCAGTGGGGTTGTCAAAGGTGACTAGTTGGGAGGAGACCCACTTGGGGAATGCATGCCTCCACATGATGGGCTGCACCGCGCCAGTGGGAAGAGGGACAAAATGGATGCCCCCCATGCCCATACCAGAGGCATCACAAGCGCCGAGAGTGGCTGGGAAAGTGTCAGGGACTAGTTCGGCAAGGGAAGTAGGCCGGTTGGAGAGATCAGTGGCCAGCCATTGGA
The DNA here is from genome assembly GCA_037355745.1 of Pseudo-nitzschia multiseries. Classification (NCBI taxonomy): domain Eukaryota; phylum Bacillariophyta; class Bacillariophyceae; order Bacillariales; family Bacillariaceae; genus Pseudo-nitzschia; species Pseudo-nitzschia multiseries. Next base: position 2,414,165 of record CM074782.1, on the reverse strand, counting down.
AGTCTTGGAGGAAGCTATGAACGCGCTTGGTGAGCCGGAGGCGCTGCCGGCCCGGTTCCTGGTGTCGGAAGGCTTCTTGGAGGATGGAGAAGAGGCCAATGGCGCCAGGGATGGCAAGGGCCATCGATCGGAGTTCCCCCAGGACTTGGTGCCATTGTTTGATAGGAACATGGCGCTGGTTGGGGGAAATGGAATGAAGAATTTCCTGTAGCCGGGCCACTCGATGGGGAGGAAGGCTGATGGTTTTGTTGATGGAATCAATGAGCCAGCCCAGGATGACTTTCTTGGTGGTCCATCTGGCGTCCCCTTGGAGCATTTTCTTGAGGGAGGCTGGTTCCTGTCTGAACGGAGTGTCAGAGGCCTCCAGGGGCCGGAAGACTTTGTCCAGAGACTGGAAGAGCACCCTCTTGATTGCGCATTGGGTCCATTGGTTGCCTTGCGCAAGGCCACAGAAGTCATCCACATAGACATCCCAGTATCGCACCGGCTTCTTGGTGGGAGTGGTACTATGAGGAGTGGGCAGATGGGGCAGGCAGCTGTTCCCTAGGGGTAGTAGCTTCAGGGGGAGCTGGAGGCGCGGCGGGCGTGGCTTCAGAGGTGAGATCCAGTCGATGGGGTGTGATCCTGGCCTCTGCCAGCCCTGTGGAGAGGGTGGCATTGGCCAGGTCTGCAATGGTTTCTGTAAAGGCACAGAAGTTTGGTGGGCTGGATTTCCACCCCATGGGGTTGGTGAGGGGGATTCCAATGAGGGGTGGCTCGCCCTTTCGGGAAGGGAATAGCACTCCTAGCTTCATGGTGTCTTCTGGGTTCAACTGGACCCGGTAGAACCCATCCGCGAGGTCAATCTTGGACATGTAGACTGGACCAAACCGAGGGTTCGCCCGGTGCAGCTTGGAGAGGAGCCGGGGCAGGGTGTGGCCAAATTGCATGGCCTCTGCTGGGGCTAGGGGATTGGTGTCTTGGTTGACTTCAGAGTAGGTGTAATCTGAGATCATGCGCGGGCGCCGTCCCCGTTGTGGGACTAGCCCCAGTGGGCTGAGCCTTAGGTCGGGCAGGTCTTGGATGAGGCTGGCTGGGAGGACCGTCCATTGCTGCTTGTCCATCATGTCGGCATACTCCTCCCGCAGGAAGGCAATGCCCTGGTGGGAAGATTGGTGAGGCCCCCTGGAGAGGGCACTGTCAATCCTGGAAGGGGTCCAAGGTTGGCCTGTCATGGAGGCCGGGGTGCCTTCTTTCCCAAAGTGGGCTAAGAGTAGACTGGCTGGATGGGGGATATTACCCACATCTGGGTGGATGTCACCTTGTCCCCGGATTGTCCGGATGAAGTTCCCCCAGCTAGTGCTGTTGTTGTAGACCTTGATAGCCCGGTTGACGTGCACGTCGAGCCTGTCAGTGGGGTACGGCAGCAGGGGGGTGACTTGGGGATCGGACCGAGGCACAGCGTTGCTGGTTGAAGAGGCCAGCGAGGTGCTGGGTGGAGAGGCCAGCGCGTCGCTGGACGTAGACAGGAGGGGGGTGACTTGGGGCTTGGACCGAGGCACCGCGTTGATGGTTGCAGGAGCCAGCATGTTGCTGGGCGGAGAGGCCAGCATGCCGCTGGACTGAGAAAGGAGGGGGGTGACTTGGGGCTCGGACCGAGGCACCGCGTTGGGGGTTGGCAAGGGGGTAGGGATTGGAGCAGGGACTAGGGACTCGGACGTAGGCCTTGGCAGGGGGTTTTTTTCTTTGGAACCTGTGGAAGTGGGGGAAGGCACATACAAATTGAGGGGGGTACCTGCGCGCGCGTGCTGTTTGTGCTTACCTAATTCATGTGTGATTCTTAAGTGCGGATTAGATTCGTTAGATAATGGATTGTTACTTAGTATGGTCCTCCCGGTTGATGTGGAGGGCGCGACGCCATGAGTCGGATGGCGCTTGCCGACTGGTCAGGCATATGCCTCCTGGCACCATTGCCAGAGCTGATCTTGCTCGGTGGGAGTGATGGCCACGTGGTCATAGATGTGCTTGCAGCCGCTGAAGCAGGCACCCTTGATGTGCCACGAGTGGCATCTCTCTTGCCCATCTGATCTGGAGAGGGGGCCTTTTCCTTTGTCTCTCATAGTTTGGAGGGCTTCCCTCATTTTTGCTGACTCCAGTTTCTTGACAATGGGATGATTGCTGTCTTGGAGGCGGGAGTCCCGGTGTGGATTGGTGAGTCGTGTCTGTTGAGTTGTGGTCCCTCCTGTCGAGGTGCGGACTCCTATGCTGGAGGGACTGTTGCTGTTGTTGTTGTTGTTGTTGCTGAGCCCCGTGGCGCCCACCTTGGTGGGGGATGGAGGAGGATCCGGTCTTTGAAGTAGTCTCAGGGCAGCCACATTGGAGACATTGGGGAGCCAGTTGAGATTTTGGGTCATCCGGAACGTGTAGAAGTCCACCCCAAAGTCGGGGGATGGAAGGATGGAGGCTGCCTCCCACTGTTCCTCAAGCCATCCCCTGACCCGGATCTGGAAGTAGTAGACTACAATGGCAGGTGTGAGGAATTCGCCCACCTCATCTGCAATTGCTCTTCGGAGGGGCATCTGCTGGATCTTGAGCCTGCGGAGGCCTTGTTGGTAGCTGGTGACGACATCATGGTTGAGTCCTAGGATGGTGGCTAGGACGGCCAGGTAGCTCTCCAGCTGGGTGGTGGCTTCAGTCCAGTCGACAGGGATGTAGGCTTTTGTCTTCTGGAGCTCCAGGGAGTCCTTCAAGGTGAGGGAGTTGCCTACAGTGGAGATCATAGTGTCATATGCTGCCACAGTGGAGGCTGCCTCCTGCTCCCTTTTCAGGGTGGCGGCAGACCCCCCCGGGGGAGTGAAAGCCATGGGGAGTATTCCATCTGCCACATCAAAGGGGTCAGTACCATGGAAGTTGCCATCCTGGAACCTCTTGAGAGCGGCAGTGGTAATCAAGGGGGCTTGGATCCCCAACTCAGAAGCCCTGGCTGCCACTTGGCTTTGGAAAATCATGTGGGTCCTTTCGTGCTTGCTCTTTTGAGCCCAGGCCTGGTAGATAGGGGGGAGGTTCGCTTCTTCCTGTTTACCACAGAGCAGAAGCAAGCGCTGGGTGTACAAGGGGCCCCAAGTGGTCTTCACTGTCTGCGACCGCTTGTGGTCCAGATTCTCACTTAGCTTTAGTTGGTGGTCTGTGAGGGCCGTGACTGCTGCTGTGAGCTTTGGGTCTCCTGGTGGAGCCCCAGTTCGAGCCAGTTCTGGCAGGTCCCGGTACATCACCTTGAGCTTCATGTAGCTGATAAGGCCGGTCTCGTTTCTAAAGAATGGACCTGGCTGCTGGAGCTTGGGGCTGCCACCGGGTTCTGTAGCTGTAGTCCCGGCTAACCTGAGAGTGTTAAACAGGGGGGTGCAGGACTCCATTAGCCCAGCCATGTTGGCCCAAGGATGGAGGATCTCCAGGGCTTGTTTTGGAGAGAGCCCTTTTCCCAAGAGAAAGTGCACCAACTCAAAGGGAATGAAGAAAGACTTGTGGGCCTGTATCAACTCAGAGTGGGCGGTCCCCTCTGGTATCACTGGGAGGGGCGTTTCGGGGTGCGCCTCCAACTCTGCCAGGTGATGATCCAGGGTTAGCACTCGCGTGGCTGTTGTGGGGGACAGCATGGCTGAATCTACTAGCACCAGTTCCCCAGCTTCCCCTTCATTGTCGTCCAGGTACCCAAAGGCCTTGTTTTTGTTGGGGCTGTGTTGAGCCAAGGGCCCCGGGTACTTTCGAAGGCCATGCACCAATCGGAGGCAGGGCAGGCCTTGGGAGTCAGCTACAAAGATCCCCAGCGCGCCCACAGCCTCAGCCTCAAAGAGGTTGAGTAGATGGTCCAAGAGGACCTGGGGGGGGGAGTCCAGAGTGAAGTAGCTGAAGATGGTCGAGTAGGCCTTGTCGCGCTCTGCTGTGCTCCCAAATGGGCTTGGAGTGGTCCGGAAGTACTCCGAGTAGGTCAACATCTCTTGGTCAGAATGTCTGAGAATCAATGATAGGTTTGCGCAGGGACCGAAGTGGCGAAGGCTACTGAACCGCGTAGTATGCTAGGTGCTGGGTGGTGAACTACTTGCCGCTGATGTGTGCGCGGAGGTGCTTGGAGGTGCAGCACGGAGGTACTTAGAGGTGCGGATCGGAGTCGCCAATCGATTCGATAGATGATTGGAGGTCTACCCGCAGCTGATAGGTGCAAGGAGATGCTCTTTGCAGGGGGACGTCAGTGTCGCCGATATCAGGCCGGGCCTCTTGTAAGGTGACAACGGGAGATGTTGAGGTGTGAGTGTGTTAGTAAGGGACCGACAACTGCGTGGGTACACTAGGCCAGGCTAGGGGACCAACCGGTAAGTGCTGTACCGGTACACTAGGCGCTAGGGTACCAGGACAGATAGCGTTGTCGTACGGGTACAATAGGGATGACTATTGGACCTGGACGCGTTAGCCAATTTATTCTACTACTAATTGTTTTAGGAGCAAAAGAGTGAGCTGTATGCTTGGATTTCCTGGAGGGATCCTTTACCGGCTTGTTAGCGCTACTAGCCTGTAATTTCGATTGCAGACGCGTCTTTCGGTCGCAGCCATCCATTCGTACGAGCTACCATGATACAGTGACACAGTGATACATCTTATCCGGTGATACAGGGAATAGATTGTGTTTCCTTGGTACTGATGGGCTTGCTAGGGGAATCCATGGCACGCTTGTTGAGGCTATCGGGGTCTAAGCGTGTGCTTAGAAGCTGGTTTTAGCTCGTGATACAGGGAATCGATCGTGCGTGATACAGGGAATCGATCGTGCGTAAATCGTAATTCTTCTTCTGGTAGCGCGTGATACAGGGAATCAGTCCTATTCCTTCTGGTAGGGAGTGTAGGCTTGCACTTTGCTGGAGGAATCCTTTGCCCGCTTGTTGAGGCTATCAGGGGGTCGTAGCATGTGCTTAGAAGCTGGTTTCAGTGATAGTGAAATCTACTAGATTTCTACCAGATTTCTACTTCCCCCGGTCTGGCTCTCTACCGGTTGTAGGGAGTGCCACGTGGCACTACCATTACTTTCATTCGGCTCGCTACATCAATCCTGGATTTGGAGGAAAAATACACACTAATTTGCAATTAGAAAATAGAAAATTAGATATTTTGTGTGATTGAACCATGAATATTGTTCCTATTATGGATATGATGAATCATGAAAGTAACAGAAGTGACTTATCTGTCATGGTTTGTGTGTCACCACCTAGTACTAAGTGCATTTGAGACCTGGATTTGGAGGAAAAATACACACTAATTTGCAATGAGAAAATAGAAAATCTGTTATTTTGGGTGATTGAACCATGAACATTGTTCCTATTATGGATATGATGAATCATGAAAGAAACAGGAGTGACTTATCTGTCATGGTTTGTGTGTCACCACATAGTAAGTGCATTTGGGTCCTGGATTTGGAGGAAAAATACACACTAATTTGCAATTAGAAAATAGAAAATTAGATATTTTGTGTGATTGAACCATGAATATTGTTCCTATTATGGATATGATGAATCATGAAAGAAACAGAAGTGACTTATCTGTCATAGTTGGTGTGTCACCACCTAGTAAGTGCATTTGGGTCCTGGATTTGGAGGAAAAATACACACTAATTTGCAATTAGAAAATAGAAAATTAGATATTTTGGGTGATTGAACAATGAATATTGTTCCTATTATGGATATGATGAATCATGAAAGAAACAGGAGTGACTTATCTGTCATGGTTAGTGTGTCAGAACCTAGTAAGTGCATTTGGGTCCTGGATTTGGAGGAAAAATACACACTAATTTGCAATTAGAAAATAGAAAATTAGATATTTTGGGTGATTGAACCATGAATATTGTTCCTATTATGGATATGATGAATCATGAAAGAAACAGAAGTGACTTATCTGTCATGGTTAGTGTGTCAGAACCTAGTAAGTGCATTTGGGTCCTGGATTTGGAGGAAAAATACACACTAATTTGCAATTAGAAAATAGAAAATTAGATATTTTGTGTGATTGAACCATGAATATTGTTCCTATTATGGATATGATGAATCATGAAAGAAACAGGAGTGACTTATCTGTCATGGTTTGTGTGTCACCACATAGTAAGTGCATTTGGGTCCTGGATTTGGAGGAAAAATACACACTCATTTGCAATTAGAAAATAGAAAATTAGATATTTTGTGTGATTGAACCATGAATATTGTTCCTATTATGGATATGATGAATCATGAAAGAAACAGGAGTGACTTATCTGTCATGGTTTGTGTGTCACCACATAGTAAGTGCATTTGGGTCCTGGATTTGGAGGAAAAATACACACTCATTTGCAATTAGAAAATAGAAAATTAGATATTTTGTGTGATTGAACCATGAATATTGTTCCTATTATGGATATGATGAATCATGAAAGTAACAGAAGTGACTTATCTGTCATGGTTTGTGTGTCAGAACCTACTAAGTGCATTTGGGTCCTGGATTTGGAGGAAAAATACACACTAATTTGCAATTAGAAAATAGAAAATTAGATATTTTGGGTGATTGAACCATGAATATTGTTCCTATTATGGATATGATGAATCATGAAAGAAACAGAAGTGACTTATCTGTCATAGTTGGTGTGTCAGCACCTAGTAAGTGCATTTGGGTCCTGGATTTGGAGGAAAAATACACACTAATTTGCAATTAGAAAATAGAAAATTAGATATTTTGTGTGATTGAACCATGAATATTGTTCCTATTATGGATATGATGAATCATGAAAGAAACAGGAGTGACTTATCTGTCATGGTTAGTGTGTCAGAACCTACTAAGTGCATTTGGGTCCTGGATTTGTAGGAAAAATACACACTAATTTGCAATTAGAAAATAGAAAATTAGATATTTTGTGTGATTGAACCATGAATATTGTTCCTATTATGGATATGATGAATCATGAAAGAAACAGAAGTGACTTATCTGTCATAGTTGGTGTGTCACCACCTAGTAAGTGCATTTGGGTCCTGGATTTGGAGGAAAAATACACACTAATTTGCAATTGATGTAGCGAGCCGAATGAAAGTAATGGTAGTGCCACGTGGCACTTCCTACAACCGGTAGAGAGCCAGACCGGGGGAAAACCTAGTAGAAATCTAGCAGAAATCTAGTAGATTTCACTATCACTGAAACCAGCTTCTAAGCACACGATTAGACCCCCGATAGCCTCAACAAGCCAGCAAAGGATTCTTTCAGCAAAGCGAAAGCCTACCGGTACCACCGATTGATTCCCTGTATCACGCGCTACCAGATTACGATCTACACGCACGATCGATTCCCTGTATCACTAAAACCAGCTTCTAAGCACGCGCTTGAACCTCGTGTAGCCTTAACAAGCCGGCAAAGGATTCACCCAGCAAAGCGCAAGCCTACACTTCCTACCAGAAAGAATACGACGATTCCCTGTATCACCGGATAAGATGTATCACTGTGTCACTGTATCACTGAAAGGCCCAAAGGAATTGATTGCTTGCGACCGAAAGACGCGTACGAAGTCAAGAACGAGCTTCGTATCAACCAAATTACAGGCTAGCACTAGAACAAGCCGGTAAAGGATCATCCCTCCCCGCAAAGCAAGCAGCTCACTCTTTTGCTCCTAAAACGATTAGTAGTAGAATAAATTGGCCCACCACGCCCGCCCGCAGAAAAGGCTTAACAGCCAAAGGCTTAACTGCCCAAGCTGTTAAGCCAGGCTGTGCGCCGGTGTGTGTGGGCACAGCAAACTAAGGGACCGGACTACAGCCTGCAAACAACCAACAGGCTGGAGTTCCCGGCTCCCCTTCTAGCATTGCTTAACCCACCAACACACCCATGAACTACAAGCATTGCACATACAGTACTACAAGTAGGCTGGCTACTGAGGCTATCACGAATGTAGTGAGTGATAGTTAGAAAATAGAAAATTAGATATTTTGGGTGATTGAACCATGAATATTGTTCCTATTATGGATATGATGAATCATGAAAGAAACAGAAGTGACTTATCTGTCATAGTTGGTGTGTCAGAACCTACTAAGTGCATTTGGGTCCTGGATTTGGAGGAAAAATACACACTAATTTGTCATTAGAAAATAGAAAATTACATATTTTGTGTGATTGAACCATGAATATTGTTCCTATTATGGATATGATGAATAATGAAAGAAACAGGAGTGACTTATCTGTCATGGTTAGTGTGTCAGAACCTACTAAGTGCATTTGGGTCCTGGATTTGGAGGAAAAATACACACTAATTTGCAATTAGAAAATAGAAAATTAGATATTTTGTGTGATTGAACCATGAATATTGTTCCTATTATGGATATGATGAATCACGAAAGAAACAGGAGTGACTTATCTGTCATGGTTTGTGTGTCACCACATAGTAAGTGCATTTGGGTCCTGGATTTGGAGGAAAAATACACACTAATTTGCAATTAGAAAGTAGAAAATCTGTTATTTTGGGTGATTGAACCATGAATATTGTTCCTATTATGGATATGATGAATCATGAAAGAAACAGGAGTGACTTATCTGTCATGGTTTGTGTGTCACCACATAGTAAGTGCATTTGGGTACTGGATTTGGAGGAAAAATACACACTAATTTGCAATTAGAAAATAGAAAATTAGATATTTTGTGTGATTGAACCATGAATATTGTTCCTATTATGGATATGATGAATCATGAAAGTAATAGAAGTGACTTATCTGTCATGGTTTGTGTGTCACCACCTAGTAAGTGCATTTGGGTCCTGGATTTGGAGGAAAAATACACACTAATTTGCAATTAAAAAATAGAAAATTAGATATTTTGTGTGATTGAACCATGAATATTGTTCCTATTATGGATATGATGAATCATGAAAGAAACAGAAGTGACTTATCTGTCATAGTTGGTGTGTCAGAACCTACTAAGTGCATTTGGGTCCTGGATTTGGAGGAAAAATACACACTAATTTGTCATTAGAAAATAGAAAATTAGATATTTTGTGCTATCACTCACTACATTCGTGATAGCCTCAGTAGCCAGCCTACTTGTAGTACTGTATGTGCAATGCTTGTAGTTCATGGGTGTGTTGGTGTGTTAAGCAAATGCTAGAGGGGGAGCCGGGAACTGCAGCCTGTTGGTTGTTTTGCAGGCTGTAGTCCGGTCCCTTAGTTTGCTGTGCCCACACACACCGGCGCACAGCCTGGCTTAACAGCTTGGGCAGTTAAGCCTTTGGCTGTTAAGCCTTTTCTGCCATTGGGCCACAAGCCACAGGGTGGGAGCTGGATGGAGACTGGACCTGGAGGAGACAGGAGGCCATACTGCGAGGGTGGGAGATTCCCCAAGAGGAATCAGAGAGAGCTGACAGGGGGAGTGGGGGCTGCCGCCGGCACCCACTCTTCTGGCAGGAAGGAGTATGTTCCATTGTTGAGCATCACAGAGGCAAGATTCTGGAAGATGGGGAGGGACTGCTGGTGCAAGTACCTCATCATGCAGTCACTGTGCCATCTTGCAAGGAGCTTGATGACATTAGAATCACATTTGCCCTGGAGCAGGGCCATAGCCCCTCCCGCTCGAAGGGACCGAGCCGAGATTGCTGCAGGGGAGATGCCGGTGGTCTGATAGAGGGTCTGGGCATAGACTCTCATGGAGGATGTGACAGTTGCTGCACGCACGAGGGTGAGAACCCCATTGTCAAAGTAACTGGCAAGCTTGAGATCTGGGCTGAAGGGCTGGGTGCTGGTGCAGCAGCCCCTGAGGTGGAGCACTTGGCGCGCGCATGCTGCTACAGGGCAGCATAGGTTGTCGCCACTCCTTGCATGAGCAACTACCTCACCTTTGTCCCCATTCTTCTGTGTGGTGAATGTCAGGGTGACAGAGGTAGCAGCCAGTAGCTCATGTTCAGGGCCATCATGGTGGACAAATTCGGAGCCAAGGTAGAAGGAGACCTCCTTGAGGTGGAAGGCTTGGTCGTCCCTGGTAGTACCAGTGTACTCACCAGGGCGCAGACAGAAAAAGAAGGCTATGCAAATCATGTTTGCAATGGCCTGTCGGGTAGGGGATGGGGAGTCATAGTATGCAAAGTGAAGGGCATGCATGACAAGGGTGATGGGGACTGGTTTGACCCGGCACGGGGCTGGGTCTAGCTTGGCATAGGCCTTGAACTGGGCAGTTAGCCTGAAGTCAAGACTGCCGGTAGAGTTGGTTCTTGGGTCTTTGGACCCCAAGCGGGCCAGCATCTGGCCCACTGACTGGAGGGTGTCCGATACTGTGCGAGATCTGATGGGCTTGCGGCTATGGGATAGTCGGCCGTCATGGAGGCGCTGGGCAAAGACTTGGAGGAGGGGGATTGGATCTGTAACAGAGTGGAGGGTTGGTTCAAAGCCTTGAGACACACAGAATTGAACCCATTGATTCCAATGGGCATCCTTGCGCTTGGCATAGAGCTCAGTGACTGAAGCGCGCATGGTCTTCTGGATAGAGCCAAGGTCAGAGCAGAATGCATGGGAGGCTGCAGGGGACATAAGATCCATGGCAAGTCCTGAGGGTAGGTGGTGTTGAAATGATTGAGAAGGGCAGTGTCAGAGAGGTCAGAGCGAGAGAGCAAATCAGCTAGGTGATTCACAGGTCCAGGGATGTAATCCCTGAGGGGGACATATTGGTGGAGCCGCTGGTGCAGGGACTGAATCCGCAGGAGGTAAGCGGCAGGGCCTGTGGTGGTGGTGGCGCCTTTCCTTTGCCAATAGACCGCTGCTGTGTTGTCATAGCAGTTGTGAGTGGTTCTGGATTGGACACAGGCCGCTTGGGCAAGGATGTCGTTGTGGGCAATGGAACCAGCTAGCTCAAGGTCACTGTTGGTGATGGTGCCATTGGGGTTGTCAAAGGTGACTAGTTGGGAGGAGACCCACTTGGGGAATGCATGCCTCCACATGATGGGCTGCACCGCGCCAGTGGGAAGGGGGACAAAATGGATGCCCCCCATGCCCATACCAGAGGCATCACAAGCGCCCATGGTGGCGGGGAAAGTGTCAGGGACTAGTTCGGCAAGGGAAGTAGGCCAGTTGGAGAGATCATTGGCCAGCCATTGGAAGTCTTGGAGGAAGCTATGGACGCGCTTGGTGAGCCGGAGGCGCTGCCGGCCAGGTTCCTGGTGGCGGAAGGCTTCTTGGAGGATGGAGAAGAGGCCAATTGCGCCAGGGATGGCAAGGGCCATCGATCGGAGTTCCCCCAGGACTTGGTGCCATTGTTTGATAGGAACATGGCGCTGGTTGGGGGAAATGGAATGAAGAATCTCCTGTAGCCGGGCCACTCGATGGGGAGGAAGGCTGATGGTTTTGTTGATGGAATCAATGAGCCAGCCCAGGATGACTTTCTTGGTGGTCCACCTGGCGTCCCCTTGGCGCATTTTCTTGAGGGACGCTGGTTCCTGTCTGAAGGGGGTGTCAGAGGCATCCAGGGGCCGGAAGACTTTGTCCAGAGACTGGAAGAGCACCCGCTTGATGGCGCGTCGGGTCCATTGGTTGCCTTGCGCAAGGCCACAGAAGTCATCCACATAGACATCCCAGTAGCGAACAGGCTTTTTGCTGGGGGTGGTGCTTTGGATGGCCGCCGGAGCGTCTGGTGGGGTTGTTGTGGGGGGGACTGTGGAAGCTGGGGATGCGTCTGACATTGCTTCAGAAGGAATATCCAGGCGGTGTGGCGTGCGCCGGGCTGCTGCCAACCCTGTGGAGAGAGTGGAGTTGGCTAGGTCTGCAATGGTTTCAGTGAACGCACAGAAGTTGGGGGGGCTGGATTTCCACCCCATTGGGTTGGTGAGGGGGATTCCAATGAGGGGTGGCTCGCCCTTCCTGGAAGGGAACAGCACTCCTAGCTTCATGGTGTCTTTGGGTTTCAACTGGACCCGGTAGAATTCATCAGCTAGGTCTATCTTGGACATGTACACTGGACCGAACCTGTCGTTGGCGCGGTGAAGCTTGGAGAGGAGCCGGGGAAGGGTGTGGCCAAATTGCATGGCTTCTGCCGGGACTAGAGGGATGGTGTCTTGGTTAACTTCAGAGTAGGTGTAATCTGAGATCATTCGGGGGCGTCGGCCGCGCTGGGTGACTAGCCCCAGTGGACTCAGCCGGAGGTTTGGAAGGTCTTGGATGAGGCTGGCTGGGAGGACCGTCCATTGCTGCTTGTCCATCATGTCGGCATACTCGTCGCGAAGGAAGTCAATGCCCAGGTGGGAGGATTGGTGTGGCCCTCTGTTGATGGCTGTTGCAATCCTGGCTGGGTCCCAAGGGGGTCCCGACATGGATGATGGGGTGCCGTCCTTCCCAAATTGGTCTAGGATGCCACTGGCTGGATGGGGGAGAGTACCCACTTGTGGGTGGATATCACCTTGTCCACGAATGGTCCGGATGAAATCCTCCCAGCTAGTGCTGTTGTTGTAGACAGTGATAGCCCGGGTGATATGCAAGTCCAGCCTGTCAATGGGGTAGGGGGACGTAGTGACAAGGGGGGACCCAGTCGGCAATGGGGGCGTGGCGAGGGGATTGGACGCAGGATTGGATGGGGGCTCGGACCGGAATGACGCGGGCGAGGGTTGTGCAGTGACTAGGAGCTCGGGCGTAGGCATAGCAGTGGGGGTGACTAGGAGCTCGGGCCTAGGCAATGGGGTGGCATTGGCTAGGAGCTCGGGCCTAGGCAATAGGTTCGCAGTGACTAGGAGATCGGACCCAGGCAATGTGGACGAGGAGGTGGCTGAAGGACTTGGTGGGATAGTGGGTGCTTCCCCCAACGGGATGGGGTGGGCTTCCTTAGAACCTGTAGAAATTTTGGGAGGCACATACATGTTGAGAGGGGTACATGCGCGCGCGTGCTGTTTGTGCTTACCTAATTCATGTGTGATTCGTAAGTGAGGATTAGATTCGTGATTAGGTGATGGATTAATACTTAGTATGATCCCCCCAAGGCCAATGTGGGGTGGGGAGGGCGCCGCGCCCAAGTGAGGGCGTGTGCCAACTGGTCAGGCATATGCCTCTTGGCACCATTGCCAGAGTAGATCTTGCTCGGTGGGAGTGATGGCCACATGGTCATATATGTGCTTGCAGCTGCTGAAGCAGGCACCCTTGATGTGCCACGAGTGGCATCTCTCTTGGCCATCTGGTCTGGAGAGGGGGCCTTTCCCTTTGTCTCTCATAACTTGGATGGCTTCCCTCATTTTTGCTGACTCCAGTTTCTTGACAATGGGATGATTGCTGTCTTGGAGGCGGGAGTCCCGGTGTGGATTGGTGAGTCGTGTTTGTTGCGTCCCTACGGTTGGGTTGCGGACTCCCGGGCTGCTAGAGGGAGTGGTGCTGTTGTTGTTGTGGCTACTCCCCTTGGCGCCCGCCTTGGTGGGGGACGGAGGAGGATCCGGTCGTCTCAGTAGTCTCAGGGCAGCCACATTGGAGACATTGGGGAGCCAGTTGAGATTTTGGGTCATCCTGAAGGTGTGGAAGTCCACCCCAAAGTCCGGGGAGGGAAGGATGGAGGCTGCTTCCCACTGCTCCTCAAGCCATCCCCTGACTCGGATTTGGAAGTAGTAGACTACAATGGCAGGGGTGAGGAATTCTCCCACCTCATCTGCAATTGCTCTTCGGAGGGGCATCTGCTGGATCTTGAGCCTGCGGAGGCCTTGTTGGTAGCTGGTGACGACATCATGGTTGAGTCCTAGGATGGTGGCTAGGACGGCCAGGTAGCTCTCCAGCTGGGTGGTGGCTTCAGTCCAGTCGACAGGGATGTAGGCCTTTGTCTTCTGGAGCTCCAGGGAGTCCTTCAAGGTGAGGGAGTTGCCTTCAGTGGAGATCATAGTGTCGTAGGCTGCCACAGTGGCGGCGGCCTCCTGCTCCCTTTTCAGGGTGGCGGCAGACCCACCCGGGGGTGTGAAAGCCAGGGGGAGTATTCCATCTGCCACATCGAAGGGGTCAGTACCATGGAAGTTGCCATCCTGGAACCTCTTGAGAGCGGCTGTGGTAATCAAGGGGGGTTGGATCCCCAACTCAGATGCCCTGGCTGCCACTTGGCTTTGGAAAATCATGTGGGTCCTCTCGTGCTTGCTCTTTTGAGCCCAGGCCTGGTAGATAGGGGGGAGGTTTGCTTCTTCCTGTTTACCACAGAGCAGAAGCAAGCGCTGGGTGTACAAGGGGCCCCAAGTGGTCTTCACTGTCTGCGACCGCTTGTGGTCCATATTCTCACTTAGCTTTAGTTGGTGGTCTGTGAGGGCCGTGACTGCTGCTGTGAGCTTTGGGTCTCCTGGTGGATCCCCAGTCCGCTCCAGTTCTGGCAGGTCCCGGTACATCACCTTGAGCTTCATGTAGCTGATAAGGCCGGTCTCATTTCTAAAGAATGGACCTGGCTGCTGGAGCTTGGGGCTGCCACCGGGTTCCGTAGCTGTAGTCCCGGCTGACCTGAGAGTGTTAAGCAGGGGGATGCCGGACTCCATTAGCCCCGCCATGTTGAGCCAAGGATGGAGGATCTGTATGGCTTGTTTTGGAGAGAGCCCCTTTCCCAAGAGAAAGTGCACCAACTCAAAGGGAATGAAGAAAGACTTGTGGGCCTGTATCAACTCAGAGTGGGCGGTCCCCTCTGGTATTACTGGGATGGACAGTCTTGCGGGGTGCGCTTCCAACTCCGCCAGATGATGATCCAGGGTTAGCACCCGCGTGGCTGTTGTGGGGGACAGCATGGCTGCATCTACTAGCACCAGTTCCCCAGCTTCCCCTTCATTGTCGTCCAAGTACCCAAAGGCCTTGTTTTTGTTGGGGCTGTGTTGAGCCAAGGGCCCCTGGTACTTTCGAAGGCCATGCACCAATCGGAGGCAGGGCAGGCCTTGGGAGTCAGCTACAAAGATCCCCAGCGCGCCCACAGCCTCCGCCTCAAAGAGGTTGAGTAGATGTTCCAAGAGGACCTGGGGGGGGGAGTCCAGAGTGAAGTAGCTGAAGATGGTGGCATAAGCTTTGTTCCGCTCTGCCGTGCTCCCAAAGGGGCTTGGCGTAGTACGGAAGTACTCTGAGTAGGTCAACATCTCGCTAGGAGGGTGCGGATGGCTGTACAAGGAGGAGGTGCGGATCAGTAGCCCAAAATCGATTCGACTGCTTGGAGGTGCGGGCAGGTATCACGGCCAGGCCTATTGTACACGGGAGAGCGGTTGAGGTGTGAGTGTGTTAGTACTAGCCGGGCTCTGTCGTTTAGTCAATGCGGTCGATAGGGTTCTTTGGCGCTGGTTGCCTTCAGTAGTTAGTTGCGTCACAAGTTCGGTATAGACTATCGCTGCTAGGCTGTCATACGGGTAACGACTGTTAGGGATAGGATGATTATCGCTGCTGATAGGCTGTCGTACGGGTACAATAGGATGACTATTGGACCAGGACGGATTTGCCAATTTATTCTACTACTAATCGTTTTAGGAGCAAAAGAGTGAGCTCCTTGCTTTGCGGGGAGGGATGATCCTTTACAGGCTTGTTCTAGTGCTAGCCTGTAATTTTTGATTGCAGACGCGTCTTTCAGTCGCAAGCGCTCCATTCCTACGAGCTACCGTGATACAGTGACACAGTAATACATCTTATCCGGTGATACAGGGAATCGATTGTGTTTCCTTGGTACCGTTAGGCTTGCTAGGGGAATCCTTGGCACGCTTGTTGAGGCTATCGGGGTCTAAGCGTGTGCTTAGAAGCTGGTTTCAGTGATAGTGAAATCTACAACATTTCTACCAGATTTCTACTTCCCCCGGTCTGGCTCTCTACCGGTTGTAGGGAGTGCCACATGGCACTACCATTACTTTCATTCGGCTCGCTACATCGATGATTGAACACTGAATATTGTTCCTATTATGGATATGATGAATCATGAAAGTAACAGAAGTGACTTATCTGTCATGGTTTGTGTGTCAGAACCTACTAAGTGCGTTTGGGTCCTGGATTTGGAGGAAAAATACACACTAATTTGCAATTAGAAAATAGAAAATTAGATATTTTGTGTGATTGAACCATGAATATTGTTCCTATTATGGATATGATGAATCATGAAAGAAACAGAAGTGACTTATCTGTCATGGTTTGTGTGTCAGAACCTACTAAGTGCATTTGGGTCCTGGATTTGGAGGAAAAATACACACTAATTTGCAATAAGAAAATAGAAAATCTGCTATTTTGGGTGATTGAACCATGAATATTGTTCCTATTATGGATATGATGAATCATGAAAGAAACAGAAGTGACTTATCTGTCATAGTTGGTGTGTCAGAACCTACTAAGTGCATTTGGGTCCTGGATTTGGAGGCAAAATGCACACTAATTTGCAATTAGAAAATAGAAAATTAGATATTTTGGGTGATTGAACCATGAATATTGTTCCTATTATGGATATGATGAATCATGAAAGAAACAGAAGTGACTTATCTGTCATAGTTGGTGTGTCAGAACCATCTAAGTGCATTTGTGTCCAGGATTTGGAGGCAAAATACACACTAATTTGCAATAAGAAAATAGAAAATTAGATATTTTGGGTGATTGAACCATGAATATTGTTCCTATTATGAATATGATGAATCATGAAAGTAACAGAAGTGACTTATCTGTCATGGTTTGTGTGTCACCACCTAGTAAGTGCATTTGGGTCCTGGATTTGGAGGAAAAATACACACTAATTTGCAATTAGAAAATAGAAAATTAGATATTTTGTGTGATTGAACCATGAATATTGTTCCTATTATGGATATGATGAATCATGAAAGAAACAGAAGTGACTTATCTGTCATAGTTGGTGTGTCAGAACCTACTAAGTGCATTTGGGTCCTGGATTTGGAGGAAAAATACACACTAATTTGCAATTAGAAAATAGAAAATTAGATATTTTGTGTGATTGAACCATGAATATTGTTCCTATTATGGATATGATGAATCATGAAAGAAACAGAAGTGACTTATCTGTCATGGTTTGTGTGTCAGAACCTACTAAGTGCATTTGGGTCCTGGATTTGGAGGAAAAATACACACTAATTTGCAATTAGAAAATAGAAAATTAGATATTTTGGGTGATTGAACCATGAATATTGTTCCTATTATGGATATGATGAATCATGAAAGAAACAGGAGTGACTTATCTGTCATGGTTTGTGTGTCACCACCTAGTAAGTGCATTTGGGTCCTGGATTTGGAGGAAAAATACACACTAATTTGCAATAAGAAAATAGAAAATTAGATATTTTGTGTGATTGAACCATGAATATTGTTCCTATTATGGATATGATCAATCATGAAAGAAACAGAAGTGACTTATCTGTCATGGTTTTTGTGTCACCACCTAGTAAGTGCATTTGGGTCCTGGATTTGGAGGAAAAATACACACTAATTTGCAATTAGAAAATAGAAAATCTGTTATTTTGTGTGATTGAACCATGAATATTCTTCCTATTATGAATATGATGAATCATGAAAGTAACAGAAGTGACTTATCTGTCATAGTTGGTGTTTCAGCACCTAGTTAGTGAATTTGGGTCCTGGATTTGGAGGAAAATTACACACTAATTTGCAATTAGAAAATAGAAAATTAGATATTTTGTGTGATTGAACCATGAATATTGTTCCTATTATGGATATGATGAATCATGAAAGAAACAGAAGTGAGTTATCTGTCATGGTTTTTGTGTCACCACCTAGTAAGTGCATTTGGGTCCTGGATTTGGAGGAAAAATACACACTAATTTGCAATTAGACAATAGAAAATTAGATATTTTGTGTGATTGAACCATGAATATTGTTCCTATTATGGATATGATGAATCATGAAAGTAACAGAAGTGACTTATCTGTCATGGTTTGTGTGTCACCACCTACTAAGTGCATTTGGGTCCTGGATTTGGAGGAAAAATACACACTAATTTGCAATTAGAAAATAGAAAATTAGATATTTTGTGTGATTGAACCATGAATATTGTTCCTATTATGGATATGATGAATCATGAAAGAAACAGAAGTGACTTATCTGTCATGGTTGGTGTGTCAGCACCTTGTAAGTGCATTTGGGTCCTGGATTTGGAGGAAAATTACACACTAATTTGCAATTAGAAAATAGAAAATTAGATATTTTGGGTGATTGAACCATGAATATTGTTCCTATTATGGATATGATGAATCATGAAAGAAACAGAAGTGACTTATCTGTCATAGTTGGTGTGTCAGAACCTACTAAGTGCATTTGGGTCCTGGATTTGGAGGCAAAATGCACACTAATTTGCAATTAGAAAATAGAAAATTAGATATTTTGGGTGATTGAACCATGAATATTGTTCCTATTATGAATATGATGAATCATGAAAGTAACAGAAGTGACTTATCTGTCATGGTTTGTGTGTCACCACCTAGTAAGTGCATTTGGGTCCTGGATTTGGAGGAAAAATACACACTAATTTGCAATTAGAAAATAGAAAATTAGATATTTTGTGTGATTGAACCATGAATATTGTTCCTATTATGGATATGATGAATCATGAAAGAAACAGAAGTGACTTATCTGTCATGGTTTGTGTGTCAGAACCTACTAAGTGCATTTGGGTCCTGGATTTGGAGGAAAAATACACACTAATTTGCAATAAGAAAATAGAAAATCTGCTATTTTGGGTGATTGAACCATGAATATTGTTCCTATTATGGATATGATGAATCATGAAAGAAACAGAAGTGACTTATCTGTCATAGTTGGTGTGTCAGAACCTACTAAGTGCATTTGGGTCCTGGATTTGGAGGCAAAATGCACACTAATTTGCAATTAGAAAATAGAAAATTAGATATTTTGGGTGATTGAACCATGAATATTGTTCCTATTATGGATATGATGAATCATGAAAGAAACAGAAGTGACTTATCTGTCATAGTTGGTGTGTCAGAACCATCTAAGTGCATTTGTGTCCAGGATTTGGAGGCAAAATACACACTAATTTGCAATTAGAAAATAGAAAATTAGATATTTTGGGTGATTGAACCATGAATATTGTTCCTATTATGAATATGATGAATCATGAAAGTAACAGAAGTGACTTATCTGTCATGGTTTGTGTGTCACCACCTAGTAAGTGCATTTGGGTCCTGGATTTGGAGGAAAAATACACACTAATTTGCAATTAGAAAATAGAAAATTAGATATTTTGGGTGATTGAACCATGAATATTGTTCCTATTATGGATATGATGAATCATGAAAGAAACAGAAGTGACTTATCTGTCATAGTTGGTGTGTCAGAACCTACTAAGTGCATTTGGGTCCTGGATTTGGAGGAAAAATACACACTAATTTGCAATTAGAAAATAGAAAATTAGATATTTTGTGTGATTGAACCATGAATATTGTTCCTATTATGGATATGATGAATCATGAAAGAAACAGAAGTGACTTATCTGTCATGGTTTGTGTGTCAGAACCTACTAAGTGCATTTGGGTCCTGGATTTGGAGGAAAAATACACACTAATTTGCAATTAGAAAATAGAAAATTAGATATTTTGGGTGATTGAACCATGAATATTGTTCCTATTATGGATATGATGAATCATGAAAGAAACAGAAGTGACTTATCTGTCATGGTTTGTGTGTCACCACCTAGTAAGTGCATTTGGGTCCTGGATTTGGAGGAAAAATACACACTAATTTGCAATAAGAAAATAGAAAATTAGATATTTTGTGTGATTGAACCATGAATATTGTTCCTATTATGGATATGATCAATCATGAAAGAAACAGAAGTGACTTATCTGTCATGGTTTTTGTGTCACCACCTAGTAAGTGCATTTGGGTCCTGGATTTGGAGGAAAAATACATACTAATTTGCAATTAGAAAATAGAAAATCTGTTATTTTGTGTGATTGAACCATGAATATTCTTCCTATTATGAATATGATGAATCATAAAAGTAACAGAAGTGACTTATCTGTCATAGTTGGTGTTTCAGCACCTAGTTAGTGAATTTGGGTCCTGGATTTGGAGGAAAATTACACACTAATTTGCAATTAGAAAATAGAAAATTAGATATTTTGTGTGATTGAACCATGAATATTGTTCCTATTATGGATATGATGAATCATGAAAGAAACAGAAGTGAGTTATCTGTCATGGTTTTTGTGTCACCACCTAGTAAGTGCATTTGGGTCCTGGATTTGGAGGAAAAATACACACTAATTTGCAATTAGAAAATAGAAAATTAGATATTTTGTGTGATTGAACCATGAATATTGTTCCTATTATGGATATGATGAATCATGAAAGTAACAGAAGTGACTTATCTGTCATGGTTTGTGTGTCACCACCTACTAAGTGCATTTGGGTCCTGGATTTGGAGGAAAAATACACACTAATTTGCAATTAGAAAATAGAAAATTAGATATTTTGTGTGATTGAACCATGAATATTGTTCCTATTATGGATATGATGAATCATGAAAGAAACAGAAGTGACTTATCTGTCATGGTTGGTGTGTCAGCACCTTGTAAGTGCATTTGGGTCCTGGATTTGGAGGAAAATTACACACTAATTTGCAATTAGAAAATAGAAAATTAGATATTTTGTGTGATTGAACCATGAATATTGTTCCTATTATGGATATGACGAATCATGAAAGAAACAGAAGTGACTTATCTGTCATAGTTATTGTGTTAGAACCTAGTAAGTGCATTTGGGTCCTGGATTTGTAGGAAAAATACACACTAATTTGCAATTAGAAAATAGAAAATTAGATATTTTGTGTGATTGAACCATGAATATTGTTCCTATTATGGATATGATCAATCATGAAAGAAACAGAAGTGACTTATCTGTCATGGTTTGTGTGTCACCACCTAGTAAGTGCATTTGGGTCCTGGATTTGGAGGAAAAATACACACTAATTTGCAATTAGAAAATAGAAAATTAGATATTTTGTGTGATTGAACCATGAATATTGTTCCTATTATGGATATGATGAATCATGAAAGAAACAGAAGTGACTTATCTGTCATAGTTGGTGTGTCAGAACCTACTAAGTGCATTTGGGTCCTGGATTTGGAGGAAAAATACACACTAATTTGCAATTAGAAAATAGAAAATTAGATATTTTGTGTGATTGAACCATGAATATTGTTCCTATTATGGATATGATGAATCATGAAAGAAACAGAAGTGACTTATCTGTCATGGTTTGTGTGTCAGAACCTACTAAGTGCATTTGGGTCCTGGATTTGGAGGAAAAATACACACTAATTTGCAATTAGAAAATAGAAAATTAGATATTTTGGGTGATTGAACCATGAATATTGTTCCTATTATGAATATGATGAATCATGAAAGAAACAGAAGTGACTTATCTGTCATGGTTTGTGTGTCACCACCTAGTAAGTGCATTTGGGTCCTGGATTTGGAGGAAAAATACACACTAATTTGCAATAAGAAAATAGAAAATTAGATATTTTGTGTGATTGAACCATGAATATTGTTCCTATTATGGATATGATCAATCATGAAAGAAACAGAAGTGACTTATCTGTCATGGTTTTTGTGTCACCACCTAGTAAGTGCATTTGGGTCCTGGATTTGGAGGAAAAATACACACTAATTTGCAATTAGAAAATAGAAAATCTGTTATTTTGTGTGATTGAACCATGAATATTCTTCCTATTATGAATATGATGAATCATGAAAGTAACAGAAGTGACTTATCTGTCATAGTTGGTGTTTCAGCACCTAGTTAGTGAATTTGGGTCCTGGATTTGGAGGAAAATTACACACTAATTTGCAATTAGAAAATAGAAAATTAGATATTTTGTGTGATTGAACCATGAATATTGTTCCTATTATGGATATGATGAATCATGAAAGAAACAGAAGTGAGTTATCTGTCATGGTTTTTGTGTCACCACCTAGTAAGTGCATTTGGGTCCTGGATTTGGAGGAAAAATACACACTAATTTGCAATTAGAAAATAGAAAATTAGATATTTTGTGTGATTGAACCATGAATATTGTTCCTATTATGGATATGATGAATCATGAAAGTAACAGAAGTGACTTATCTGTCATGGTTTGTGTGTCACCACCTAGTAAGTGCATTTGGGTCCTGGATTTGGAGGAAAAATACACACTAATTTGCAATTAGAAAATAGAAAATTAGATATTTTGTGTGATTGAACCATGAATATTGTTCCTATTATGGATATGATCAATCATGAAAGAAACAGAAGTGACTTATCTGTCATGGTTGGTGTGTCAGCACCTTGTAAGTGCATTTGGGTCCTGGATTTGGAGGAAAAATACACACTAATTTGCAATAAGAAAATAGAAAATTAGATATTTTGTGTGATTGAACCATGAATATTGTTCCTATTATGAATATGATAAATCATGAAAGAAACAGAAGTGAATTATCTGTCATAGTTGGTCTGTCAGCACCTAGTAAGTGCATTTGGGTCCTGGATTTGGAGGAAAAATACACACTAATTTGCAATTAGAAAATAGAAAATTAGATATTTTGGGTGATTGAACCATGAATATTGTTCCTTTTATGGATATGATGAATCATGAAAGTAACAGAAGTGACTTATCTGTCATAGTTGGTGTGTCAGAACCTACTAAGTGCATTTGGGTCCTGGATTTGGAGGAAAAATACACACTAATTTGCAATTAGAAAATAGAAAATTAGATATTTTGTGTGATTGAACCATGAATATTGTTCCTATTATGGATATGATGAATCATGAAAGAAACAGAAGTGACTTATCTGTCATAGTTGGTGTGTCAGAACCTACTAAGTGCATTTGGGTCCTGGATTTGGAGGAAAAATACACACTAATTTGCAATTAGAAAATAGAAAATTAGATATTTTGTGTGATTGAACCATGAATATTGTTCCTATTATGGATATGATCAATCATGAAAGAAACAGAAGTGACTTATCTGTCATGGTTGGTGTGTCAGCACCTTGTAAGTGCATTTGGGTCCTGGATTTGGAGGAAAAATACACACTAATCTGCAATAAGAAAATAGAAAATTAGATATTTTGTGTGATTGAACCATGAATATTGTTCCTATTATGAATATGATAAATCATGAAAGAAACAGAAGTGAATTATCTGTCATAGTTGGTCTGTCAGCACCTAGTAAGTGCATTTGGGTCCTGGATTTGGAGGAAAAATACACACTAATTTGCAATTAGAAAATAGAAAATTAGATATTTTGGGTGATTGAACCATGAATATTGTTCCTATTATGGATATGATGAATCATGAAAGTAACAGAAGTGACTTATCTGTCATAGTTGGTGTGTCAGAACCTACTAAGTGCATTTGGGTCCTGGATTTGGAGGAAAAATACACACTAATTTGCAATTAGAAAATAGAAAATTAGATATTTTGTGTGATTGAACCATGAATATTGTTCCTATTATGGATATGATGAATCATGAAAGAAACAGAAGTGACTTATCTGTCATAGTTTGTGTGTCAGAACCTACTAAGTGCATTTGGGTCCTGGATTTGGAGGAAAAATACACACTAATTTGCAATTAGAAAATAGAAAATTAGATATTTTGTGTGATTGAACCATGAATATTGTTCCTATTATGGATATGATGAATCATGAAAGAAACAGAAGTGAGTTATCTGTCATGGTTTGTGTGTCACCACATAGTAAGTGCATTTGGGTCCTGGATTTGGAGGAAAAATACACACTCATTTGCAATTAGAAAATAGAAAATCTGTTATTTTGTGTGATTGAACCATGAATATTCTTCCTATTATGAATATGATGAATCATGAAAGTAACAGAAGTGACTTATCTGTCATAGTTGGTGTGTCAGCACCTAGTTAGTGCATTTGGGTCCTGGATTTGGAGGAAAAATACACACTAATCTGCAATAAGAAAATAGAAAATGAGATATTTTGTGTGATTGAACCATGAATATTCTTCCTATTATGAATATGATAAATCATGAAAGAAACAGGAGTGACTTATCTGTCATGGTTTGTGTGTCACCACATAGTAAATGCATTTGGGTCCTGGATTTGGAGGAAAAATACACACTAATTTGCAATTAGAAAATAGAAAATTAGATATTTTGGGTGAATGAACCATGAATATTGTTCCTATTATGGATATGATGAATCATGAAAGAAACAGAAGTGAGTTATCTTTGATAGTTTGTGTGTCAGAACCTACTAAGTGCATTTGGGTCCTGGATTTGTAGGAAAATTACACACTAATTTGCAATTAGAAAATAGAAAATTAGATATTTTGTGTGATTGAACCATGAATATTGTTCCTATTATGGATATGATGAATCATGAAAGAAACAGAAGTGACTTATCTGTCATGGTTTGTGTGTCAGAACCTAGTAAGTGCATTTGGGTCCTGGATTTGTAGGAAAATTACACACTAATTTGCAATTAGAAAATAGAAAATTAGATATTTTGTGTGATTGAACCATGAATATTGTTCCTATTATGGATATGATCAATCATGAAAGTAACAGAAGTGACTTATCTGTCATGGTTTTTGTGTCAGCATCTAATTAGTGCATTTGGGTACTAAGAATTTTCAACAACAAAATGGTACATGGGGAGACCAATCTTGCTACTGCCATAACTTTGCTTCTAGAGTGATTTACAACATTCTACAGGTATCAGCGCGCATCCACACGCAATGTAGACGCCAATCGAGCTATCTATCGATTCAAACGAGTTGGAGGGGGGCTCTCGATAGAAAAATTCGTGTAAATTATGTAAGAATTTTCAACAACACTACAATGTGACATGGGGAGACCAATCTTGCTACTGCCATAACTTTGCTTCCTGAGGGAGTTACAACATTCTACAGGTATCAGCGCCCATCTACATGTACGGTAGACGGCAATCGAGCTATCTATCGATTCAGCGAACCGGCAGGGGGGCGCTCGCTACCACGTTTCGTGTACATTATGTAAGAATGTTCAAGAACAAAATGTTACATGGGGAGAGAAATCTTGCCACTACCATAACTTTGCTTCCAGAGGGAGTTAGAACATTCTACAGGTACCAGCGCCCATCTACATGCATCGTAGACGACGATCGAGCTATCTATCGATTCAGCGAACCGGCAGGGGGGCTCTCGCTACCACGTTTCGTGTGCACCATACAACAATTTTCAAGAACAAAATGTTACATGGGGAGACAAATCTTGCTACTGGCATAACTTTGGTTCTAGAGGGAGTTAGAACATCCTAGAGGTATCAGTCCTTATCTACACGAATCGTAGATGCCAATCGACCTATCTATCGATTCAGCGAATCGGCAGGGGGGCTCTCGCTATAAAAATTCGTGTGCACGAAAATTAGTTCTTATCCATCTTCTGTTTCAAATTTCATCTTTGCATTTTCTGCAATAGCCTTTGGAGCAGAAGCTGCATCCTCATGCAACTCTATTTCCTCGTGGTCATAGCAATCCTCTGCAGGCTTTCTCTCTCTCTTTCCTCCCTGGTCACTCTTTGGAATATATCTCCTTCCCTTCCTATCGCCAATACCATCAACAGCTAGTCCTTCATGTTCAGCAATAACATGGAAGGATCTGAGAACCTTCTTGATATCCTTTGCAATAATTTCAGACCGTGGATGGATTGTCCAAACTCTCTTGTATGCACTGGAAAGAGCAGAAGGTGTAGCCTTTGAGAACTTCTTGTCATCTGGTAGATTTGGCGACAGATGGACATGTATGTCAACGGCACGATGGAGTTGACTGAATAGTGACGTGTCAAGGGGGTTTGCTTCTGGCCTGTTACCAACTGGGCGATCACTGTAGCGAGCAAGACGCCCACCAACACCACCAGACGGGCCCATAAGGTCGTGCTCTGGCAAAATCCAACGATTATAATATCCCTTTTCTTTCATGTATGCAACGGTGTTTGCAGAGGTCATGAGCGAAAGTGCGTCATGGAAAAGGAAGCCGGAGTCACCCAACACTTTTCGGGTTTCTTCAAACATGTAGTCGATTAGGTCAGTGACACAAACTTGACCCGTCATACAGACTTTGTCAATCTCAGTCTCCCACAAGTCACCATACCGGGACTGATACGGATTGTCAGCAAGTCGATGATCAATGGGAGTTGGAGGATCTCCGTCCAGACACTCATCCGCTGCCTTGATAAATTCAATAAGCCCCTTCTGGGAAATACCACGAGAAGCAACAATGATTGCATTGATCCTGTCAGCGTTTCCGGCCAGAGCCTTCATATCCTTCACCAAAGCAATACCCTGAAGCTGGAGCTTGTCAAACGTTTTCTGCTTTAGCCTCAGAATGACTTGGATGGAATCGTTTTCATAGATAGCACCAGCTGGACGAGGATCTTCAATCCAAACACTTGAGGGAGTGCCTGTTACAAAAAGAGAAGAATAAAAAATGCAGTGAGTGTTCAAGCTTGATCAGACTGATACCAAAAAACACATTGAACAAAAAAATTCACCTTTCTTCGACCTTGCAAAAGCAATTGCTTGGAGTCTCAGTCTGTTACGATCTACACGAGTGATCAGTCGCTTCTCCGTGTACTCAAATACTTGATCAATCCTGTGACCGTTCCCAGCAGCATCCATCCAAACACCAAATGCAAACCTGGCCTCCTTTTCATACTTAACTTGAAGCACTGTTTTGCGAACACCATAAGTACCGTTGGGATCCAGCTTTCCATTTTCATCACGTTTGAAACTAATGCAAACATCTTCCTTGCCAGCACCAATGCGACTTCCACTAGCCCCTATATGTGCCTTCTTGTGCATCTCGTCAAACCAGCAAATGTTTGACAACAATAAAGGCGTCAATAAAGACACGTCATAACAAGCAGGAGGGTTGTCAACATCATATGCATCGCCAAGCAGCTTGGGGAACATTGGATGACTGAATGTGACTTGCCCAAACCGTAATAGCAACTGTGCCACCCATCGGAATGATGCTCGGCACCATGCATGGTCTTTATTTTTGCTACCCTGCTTACCTTTCTTGACTGACTTCATCTGAGGCTTCAGCCTATACATACAACCTCTGACAGCAGAATACGTGAGGGAGGGTAAATTACTTGTCTGTCTATACTGATTAACAATGTAGGTTGACATTGCAATTGAATTACCAGACTCAAGTGAATCTGCAATGATTTCAGCTTCAATACTCTTCAGATCGATTAGAGGAGGCCTACCAGCTGCTTTGTGATTGCCTTCTCCAGTATACTCTACCTTTTGCTCTTGACATAGTAAAACGTCTCTGCACACCTGACGAACGGTCTCATGGAATGATCTTCTGTGAGCCTGTTGAAAGCCAGCAGCAATAGTTGTGATGGTCTTCAATTTTGTCCACAAAGACTCCGGAGGACTGTCCAGCACAAATTCAAAATGAACTGCAATTGCACCTCTGATATGTTTAGATGAAGATGCTGACTTATGTAGTGGCGATTCCCAATAGTCTTCTGGATCAAACAATTCTTCCTCATCCTCATCCTCATCTTCTGCATAGTTCACCGGAGGGGACCTTGCTGGTAGTTTAGAGTCCTCTTGTGGCAACACCACAGCAGCAGCAGCAGCAGCAGCAGCCTCCATTTCTTCCTTCAATTTGTTTTGCTCACTCACAAGCAAAGTACTTTTCCTCACTTGTTTCCTCTTCTTTGCCGTGGCTCCACTTCCTCTTCTTTTCTTGGGCGGCATGGTGGTAGTACGGTATTTCCAATCCAACTTGTGCAGAATGGTACGATTTGTACAGAGTGCCGTCGGAACTGAAATGCTGCTCTTTGTTTCGCGTCCGTTTGTCGTTTTGTTTTGTCGGCTTTTTCGATCGAATTTGATGCCGACAACAGTCCGTATTTTTCGCCGACAACACACCCCTTGATCCAACATGATAGATGATGTATGTTGGATTACTGTCGGTGTATACGTTGCCTTTGAATGATTTAACCTGGGTAGGATCAAATCGGAATGATAATCGAATCCTTGACTTGTCCATGCAATTCAATTCGAACGTTCCGTCGGGTCATTTCAGATTAATCTAACCTGGGTAGTGTGACCGTCCCATGATGTATCTTGCGTGTCGGGCGTGCAAGATCCATCCCAATGGTTTGGTTAGATCATCAGCAGGGTTGATAACTCCAGGAATATGAATCATCTTGATTTCACCATTTTCTTTCCAAGCTTGAATTGCAAAGAACCTGATCTCAATATGCCTGGTTCTTTCAGTTGGCTTCTGGGCATTGATGATTTCGATTGCTGATGCATTGTCTTCATAGATAGGAGTTGGACCAACTTGAACAAATCCTAATTCCTTCAGTATGGACCTGAGATATCTGGCTGTTTTGGCCGCTGTGACTGCAGCGATGAATTCTGCTTCTGTAGAACTCTGAGCAGTAAGTGACTGAGCTTTGGATCTGTAAACAACTGCTCCACCAGCATAAGTGAAAACATATCCTGTGGTGGACCTGCGATGTTTTGGATCATTTCCATATGCCGCGTCAACAAAACATATCAGTTTGGCTTGCTTGATGTCTTCAGGGAATTTTGGGAGTGATGCATCTTGGACCACATCATCGTATGGTTCTCCTGGTGGTAGAGATGGATCGGCATTTGGTCTGTAGAATCTAATACCCCAAGATCTGGTTGTTCTGAGATAGCGGGCTATATTCTTCAGACTGGAATAGTGGAAAGCAGTGGGGTTGGAACTGTATTTTGACATCAGGGTCACTGCATAGCCAATGTCTGGCCGGCAGCTCACATATGCAAACATCATTTCACCTAAGAGTGTCCTGTATGAGAAGCCCGATGTGGATTGTAATTCAGCATGTTCCTTGGTGCCTTCTAAAGGCCCATCCGTATGTGATTGCAGTTGGCTCAGCACTTCAGTTGACAGTGGCGCTGACAGCTTGGAGTGAGGTTTTATCTTAGAATCAGTTTCCCAACCATGGGATGTCATGATTCTGTCAATGTAATTTGCACAGGACAGTTCAATGTAGTCAGCTGTCTGTTTGACACCAATTCCATTGAAGTCCTCAAGCAATCCCAATTTGGTAAAGGGGATTACATCTTCCTTAGGTAACTTGAGCTTTGCACCTATGATGTCATAGATCTTGTCGGATATGGGTTCAGATGTACAAGCTAGTGCGAAATCATCAACTTGTCTCAGCATGTAGACTGTTTCACCTTCAAAGACTGTCGTGTAGATTGTCCTGTCATGTGTGGTGGTCTTGAAGTTGAGATCAGGGCCTTTCAAGATCTTGTTGATGTGCGTCTCCCATAGTCTACCTGATTCTGGGTGGCCTTGAAGTGCTCGAAGAACCAGGAGTACCATCCTTCTGTCGATGTCTTTGCCGTTTTTGTGTCTGTACCAGTCTGCATATGCATCATCTATAGTCATGAAGGTTGGAATTTCAGGTCCAGGAC
Organism: Pseudo-nitzschia multiseries; assembly: GCA_037355745.1. Lineage (NCBI taxonomy): Eukaryota > Bacillariophyta > Bacillariophyceae > Bacillariales > Bacillariaceae > Pseudo-nitzschia > Pseudo-nitzschia multiseries. Next base: position 2,384,736 of record CM074782.1, on the reverse strand, counting down.
TGTGTCCGAAAGCATCTTGGGCATCTGCGCCGTAGACTTTGAGATTGAGGCTTGCTGCAATGGCAAAGAACAATCTTTGGATAGGGTGTTCAACACACGATGAGTATGACATGGCAATAGCATGCAGGGTTGGAGCGGCATATTTGCTTCCATTGCAGCATTGTCTTGCGCGGCAGACACCATTCCTTTTGACACTGTATTGCCAATGGGGTCTGAGAATAATTGCTTCTGGATCCTTAGGGTATGGAATGGGTGATCCAAACATTTCTAAGTCTTCAAACTGATCAAGTTGTTTTTGCTCTCCAGCTTCCCATTCAGCCCATGTAGATAATGGCTTGAGATTCCTTCGTGTGAAGTGCCCTAGTGCTTGTTCTTCAGGTGTAGTTGCTTTGGAATTGATAGCCTTGATTAAGAGTTCAATTTCTTCATTTGGTAGTGAATCTGCATCTAGAGGTAATGAATGATTGCCTGGTTTGTGAAGCTTGGTGATGGCTCGAAGTGATGCAATATCAATAGTGGGAATGACGACATCCATGTCATCCTCAGTTGGGGCCAAGTGTTTTTGGATGGTGGCATGGAGTGTTTCAGTGCTATTGACCTGGTTGATTCTGGATTGGATGATATTCTTGTATTTGTTGCCAATTTTCTTGATAGTCTTGATGGAGGAAATCCGGTCCAAGAAGGGTGGATCTTCTTCATCAGTGGGTTCCTTCCAAGACGTATTTGGAGCAAATAATCCATATTCATTCGAGTGTTTCCTGACTTCTTTCAGAGACAATTTGGTTTCAAGTGCAAAGGTAATAGATGTATCTATTGAATCCCTCACCCCTCGAGCGTGGGATTCATGCAAGGCTGTGGTAACATCAGCAGCAGAAAACACACGGTTGTGATTGATAGATACAATATAAGCGCCTCTGAGCTTGGAGAGAGATTTCTTATGGGAGGAGAAAAGCTTGGAGGCAGGACTTTTGGGAAGGATATCTGTGACGTAGGCTCTGCCAAGTAGTGAATCATTGGCATATCTGAGACCAAATGCTTGATCAGCACAAGAGCTGGAAACAGTGAGTCTGAGATTGGTGAGATCTGCGAATGGTGAGATGGAAAATTGAAAATCACGGGATGACACCTCATTTGGCTCCGGTGGGAGAGAAATGTTGTCATCAGTCCTGAGCAGGTGCTTGACATTAGTTGGAAGATCTGCAAGGGGTAAGTCATTCATGCCTTCATCAAACCTGACATGAGTGGCTATTTTGACTCGATGTGTCTCGGTATCATACCAAAGGATGTTTCTGGTAGTGTATGGTACGAAACCTAGAAATATGCCTTTGCTTGCATTGGGTTTAAGCTTGATTGATCTCTTGCCTGGAGGTCGCACCCGAACTCTGCAGCCAAAGGTGCAGAAGTCAGTAAGATCTTCCTTATGGCCAGTTGCCAATTCTAAGGGTGAATGCTGCTGATTGCCTTCAGGGAAGGCATTTGACAACCTCAGGGCATGATAGAAAGCAAAGGGCCAGAATTTGATGGGCAAATTTGCACCACTGAGCATGTGGTCCTCATCAAGTTAGCAAGAGTCTGGTGAGCTCTTTCAACTGTACCATTCTGGTGAGAAGCATCAGCACCAGTTGGGAAAATTGAGTATCCAAACGCAGAGAAGAGGTTTCTGATATCAGGGTTGTGATAGAGTTCTCCACCTTGATCAACTGAAACATACTTGTTTGCACAAGTTGGGTTGTGCTGGGAGAAGAAGTGCTCGAGCCAATGGAGTGGTGCTGCTTTGGAGATTCTGGTATCACCATATTTCATACCAGTATAGTGGTCTGTGATGAGAATCCAAGCTGTCTCACCATGTATGCCTTCGTAGTCGGACTTTCGTTTGCTGTTAGAGGATCTGGCGCCGGAGAAAGCAAAGTCAATGGACAAACCTTGAAAAGGTTGTGTAGCCTTTCTTGTGGAATGTGAGCCAGCAGGTGTTTTAGTTTGCTTAAATTGAATGCAAGTTGGGTATTGATCAAGAATACTTGTTTGACGCTTGAACTTTGGTACTCCAAGAATGTGTTTATGAGCTTGGTATACGTCCGATAACTGTCACGCGACCCTTTTTTTTTTGGTCGCAAGGTACTGTCGCAACCCTTTTTTGTGTGTAATTTTAACACGAGTCCCCCTTGCGATTCACTAGGCCAGTATCATGCCTCATTTTCTAACTCTCAATATGTGGGTCGCGTTTATTTTTTTCCCTGGGTCATGAATAATTATTATCAATTTTTAATAAAACCTACCCGTACGCTCGCGAATCACATCTACTAAAATTAAATATGCAAGGTCATGACTCACAACCAACCCCCCCCCCCTGTGATTCGGTTGCTTCGTATCATGCTCATTTTTCTAACTCTCAATCCCTGGTTCGCGATTATTTTTTTCCTTGGGTCATGAATAATTATTTTTAATTTTTAATATCACCTACCTGTACGTTCGCGAATCACACCTACAAAAATGAAATACACAAGGTCATGACTCACAACCAGTAAAATTTAACATTAGTGCTTGCGACACACTACCCTTAAAATGTATCTCAATTGCTCGCGACACACTACCCTTATAATTGAATATTTGTGCTCGCAACAAACAACCCTTAAAATTTAATATCATCGCTTGCGACTACCTACCACTACAGTTGAATTATTCGGGTCAAGAATTTGCCTAGTAGTATCATATGCAAAATATGTATGATAGGTATGAGTACTTCTTTCCGTACAATTGAATCATATTTGTCACACAATCTACTATTTGCAACCATGGTATGCAACATATGTAGAATATGTACCTTTTACCCTAATCATTCTCCCCGAAGATTTACCCGTGTCATACTAGGTGTGAACCCACCCGCGTTGTCGTCAAATTAGTGAATGGACTGACACAATGAGCAATAACAATTCTGAAAACAATGCCTAAACTTCCTCCATTTCGCCAAGCAATTGCATCAATACAGGATCAATCTAGTTGTCGTCCTCATTTTCCTCTTCAGCAAGACTACTGGCAACAGTGCCACCATCTTTTGATACAGTACCGGTAGGGTTTTTTTCTGACTTGAATCTTTCCAGCATCATTTTCTCCAAATTTTTACCCGTTTCGGGATCTTCTCTTAACGATTGTACCTTCTTGCACAATCTAGCAAACACTTGCCTCGCTCCGCTGTTCTGTTCCGTTTGATCGTTCCGTTTCATCTCTTTGTCCTTCTTATGTCCTTTTGTTGGTTTGTTGTTCCTGAAGAATAAAAATAAGAGAAAGAAAGATCAGAAGCAAATAGAATCTCCAACAAATTGCTGTCATTGTCACTCACTAGTGTTTCTCATTGTTTTCTTTCATTGCCAATCCGTTGTTTCCGTGCTTTTCATTTTTTTTAAATACCGTGCCAACCAAGAAGGATGTGTTGCTTTTTGTGTGGTTTTGATTTGGGGTATGTACAGTTTTCCGTGTGTGTACAGTTTTTTGTGTGTGAACTTTTCTGTTGTTCCATTCTGTCATTCTGTCCCATTGTTCTGTTCCATTGTTCCGTTCTGTTTCATTGGTTGTTCTGTTTTAAGTGCCCTCCTTTCCTTCGTTGGTTCGTTTGATTGTTGTTCTGTTTCAATAAAAATAAAAATGAAAGAAAGAAAGATCAGAAACAAATAGTATCTCCAACAAATTGCCGTCATTGTCACTCACTGCTGTTGTTCTGTTGTTCCATTCTGTCATTTCTTTTTTTTAATTCGTTGTTCCATTTTGAGTGTCGTTCTTTCCCTCGTTGGTTTGTTTGATTGTTGTTCTGTTTCAATAAAAAGAAAAAGAAAAGAAAGAAAGATCAGAAACAAATAGAATCTCCAACAAATTGCTGTTATTGTCACTGACTAGTGTTTCTTCTTTGTTGTTCGGTTGTTCGGTTGTTCCGTTGTTCGTGACTGTCGGACAACATTCATTTTTCCTGCTTCAAAAAAAAACTGTGCCAACCAAGAAGCATGTGTTGCGTTTTGTGTGGTGGTTCCGTGTGTATACAGTTTTTCATGTGTGTGTGGTTTTGTGTGTGTTGTGTGTGGTATGCACCCTGACTTCTTCCATGTGCCTGGCTTGTGCATGGCCTTTATTTTCTATAAGTAAAGCATGTACGAGTGCACGCCACCCCTCCCACGCCATAATTTTTCAAAGAGGAAATTGTGATCACACAAAGGTTATGTATCTAAATCCCCAACCCATCTGTAGAATCTGGTAGCCAGTCAGTGGTTCGAAACTCCCTTGGGTCAGTAGTATGGTACCTACCTCGTACACTTTTTGCACAGTACCCAACTATGTACCTTTTTGCATGCAATATAAGCTACAACTAGTAGTACTGGTAATATCTGCACCATTCTTTTGTCTGAGAATCATAAAAAAACAGCACCTCCATCTCAATTAAACAACTTATGAATTATTTTCATTTGACACTCATTAAAGTTCGTTTTTGGTGATTGGATTATACAAAGTAAATGTTGTTCTTCCTATTATGGACTTGACCTCATACTTTGCCTGTCGTTACCCAATAAGTCATTTTGTGCCCTGGATTTGCACCAATAATATTCTCTTGTGTGCCATTTGGAGAGACAAGCCACAACAGTTTCAGCAATCTGTGGGGTAATATTGTTATCAATATGCATCATAGGAGTCATGAAAAAATCATTCATGGCCTGGACCGGATACTTTGTAAGTCATTACCCAATAAGTCAGTTTGTGCCCTGGATTTGCAACAAAAATACCCTCTTGTGTGTCATTTGGAGACACAAACCACAACATTTTCAGCATTATGTGTGGCAATGTTGTTCCCAATATGCATCAGATGAGTCATGAGAAATATATTCATGCACGGCACCAAAAACTTTGAGAGTCATTACCCAATATTTTTCCTCCAAATCCAGGACCTAAATGCACTCGGTAGGTGGTTACACACCAAACATCACACATAACTCACTTCTGTTTCTTTCATGATTCAACTTATCCATTACAGGAACAATATTCATGAACTGATCACCTATAATATCTGATTTTCTAATTTCTAATTGCAAATGAGTGTGTATTTTTCCTCCAAATCCAGTACCCAAATGCACTTATTAGGTGGTGACACACTAACTAGTATTACAGATAACTCACTTCTGTTTCTTTCATGATTCATCTTATCCATAACAGGAACAATATGCATGGACAAATCACCCAAAATATGTGATTTTCTAATTTTTAATTGCAAATGAGTGTGTATTTTTTCTCCAAATCTAGTACCCAAATGCACTCATTAGGTGGTGACACACAAACTATCACACATAACTCACTTCTGTTTCTTTCATGATTCATCTTATCCATAACAGGAACAATATGCATGGACTAATCACCCAAAATATGTGATTTTCTAATTTTTAATTGCAAATTAGTGTGTATTTTTCCTCCCATTCCAGTACCCAAATGCACTCATTAGTTTGTGACACACAAACTATCAAAGATAACTCACTTCTGTTTCTTTCATGATTCAACTTATCCATAACAGGAACAATATTCATGAACTGATCACCTATAATATCTGATTTTCTAATTTCTAATTGCAAATTAGTGTGTATTTTCCCTCCCATTCCAGTACCCAAATGCACTCATTAGTTTGGCTGTGACAAAAACTATCACAGATAACTCACTTCTGTTTCTTTCATGATTCATCTTATCCATAACAGGAACAATATTCATGGATTAATCACCCAAAATATCAGATTTTCTAATTTTTAATTGCAAATTAGTGTGTATTTTTCCTCCCATTCCAGTACCCAAATGCACTCATTAGGTGGTGACACACAAACTATCAAAGATAACTCACTTCTGTTTCTTTCATGATTCATCTTATCCATTACAGGAACAATATTCATGGACTAATCACAAAAATTATCTGATTTTCTAATTTTTAATTGCAAATGAGTGTGTATTTTTTCTCCAAATCTAGTACCCAAATGCACTCATTACTAGTTTGTGACACACAAACTATCAAACATAACTCACTTCTGTTTCTTTCATGATTCAACTTATCCATTACAGGAACAATATTCATGAACTGATCACCTATAATATCTGATTTTCTAATTTTTAATTGCAAATGAGTGTTTATTTTTCCTCCAAATCCAGTACCCAAATGCACTTATTAGGTGGTGACACACTAACTAGTATTACAGATAACTCACTTTTGTTTCTTTCATGATTCATCTTATCCATTACAGGAACAATATTCATGAACTGATCACCCAAAATTATCTGATTTTCTAATTTTTAATTGCAAATGAGTGTGTATTTTTCCTCCAAATCCAGTACCCAAATGCACTTATTAGGTGGTGACACACTAACTAGTATTACAGATAACTCACTTCTGTTTCTTTCATGATTCATCTTATCCATAACAGGAACAATATGCATGGACAAATCACCCAAAATATGTGATTTTCTAATTTTTAATTGCAAATGAGTGTGTATTTTTTCTCCAAATCTAGTACCCAAATGCACTCATTAGGTGGTGACACACAAACTATCAAATTTAACTCACTTCTGTTTCTTTCATGATTCATCTTATCCACAACAGGAACAATATTCATGGACTAATCACAAAAATTATCTGATTTTCTAATTTTTAATTGCAAATTAGTGTGTATTTTTCCTCCCATTCCAGTACCCAAATGCACTCATTAGTTTGTGACACACAAACTATCAAAGATAACTCACTTCTGTTTCTTTCATGATTCAACTTATCCATAACAGGAACAATATTCATGAACTGATCACCTATAATATCTGATTTTCTAATTTCTAATTGCAAATTAGTGTGTATTTTCCCTCCCATTCCAGTACCCAAATGCACTCATTAGTTTGGCTGTGACAAAAACTATCACAGATAACTCACTTCTGTTTCTTTCATGATTCATCTTATCCATAACAGGAACAATATTCATGGATTAATCACCCAAAATATCAGATTTTCTAATTTTTAATTGCAAATTAGTGTGTATTTTTCCTCCCATTCCAGTACCCAAATGCACTCATTAGGTGGTGACACACAAACTATCAAAGATAACTCACTTCTGTTTCTTTCATGATTCATCTTATCCATTACAGGAACAATATTCATGGACTAATCACAAAAATTATCTGATTTTCTAATTTTTAATTGCAAATGAGTGTGTATTTTTTCTCCAAATCTAGTACCCAAATGCACTCATTACTAGTTTGTGACACACAAACTATCAAACATAACTCACTTCTGTTTCTTTCATGATTCAACTTATCCATTACAGGAACAATATTCATGAACTGATCACCTATAATATCTGATTTTCTAATTTTTAATTGCAAATGAGTGTTTATTTTTCCTCCAAATCCAGTACCCAAATGCACTTATTAGGTGGTGACACACTAACTAGTATTACAGATAACTCACTTTTGTTTCTTTCATGATTCATCTTATCCATTACAGGAACAATATTCATGAACTGATCACCCAAAATTATCTGATTTTCTAATTTTTAATTGCAAATGAGTGTGTATTTTTCCTCCAAATCCAGTACCCAAATGCACTTATTAGGTGGTGACACACTAACTAGTATTACAGATAACTCACTTCTGTTTCTTTCATGATTCATCTTATCCATAACAGGAACAATATGCATGGACTAATCACCCAAAATATGTGATTTTCTAATTTCTAATTGCAAATTAGTGTGTATTTTTCCTCCCATTCCAGTACCCAAATGCACTCATTAGGTGGTGACACACAAACTAACTATCAAATTTAACTCACTTCTGTTTCTTTCATGATTCATCTTATCCACAACAGGAACAATATTCATGGACTAATCACAAAAATTATCTGATTTTCTAATTTTTAATTGCAAATTAGTGTGTATTTTTTCTCCAAATCTAGTACCCAAATGCACTCATTAGTTTGTGACACACAAACTATCAAACATAACTCACTTCTGTTTCTTTCATGATTCAACTTATCCATTACAGGAACAATATTCATGAGCTGATCACCTATAATATCTGATTTTCTAATTTCTAATTGCAAATTAGTGTGTATTTTGCCTCCCATTCCAGTACCCAAATGCACTTACTAGGTGCTGACACACTAACTATGACAGATAAGTCACTTCTGTTTCTTTCATGATTCATCATATCCATAATAGGAACAATATTCATGGTTCAATCACCCAAAATATCTAATTTTCTATTTTCTAATTGCAAATTAGTGTGTATTTTTCCTCCAAATCCAGGACCCAAATGCACTTACTAGGTGGTGACACACAAACCATGACAGATAACTTACTTCTGTTTCTTTCATGATTCAACTTATCCATTACAGGAACAACATTCATGAACTGATCACCTTTAATATCTGATTTTCTATTTTCTAATTGCAAATTAGTGTGTATTTTTCCTCCCAATCCAGGACCCAAATGCACTTACTATGTGGTGACACACCAACCATGACAGTTAAGTCACTCCTGTTTCTTTCATGATTCATCATATCCATAACAGGAACAATATTCATGGACTAATTGCAGAAAATATCAGATTTTCTATTTTTAAATTGCAAATTAGTGTGTATTTTTCCTCCAAATCCAGGACCCAAATGCACTTATTAGGTGGTGACACACTAACTATGACAGATAACTCACTTCTGTTTCTTTCATGATTCATCTTATCCATAACAGGAACAATACTCATGGACTAATCACACAAAATATCAGATTTTCTATTTTTTAATTGCAAATTAGTGTGTACTGTTTATGTGGTACTGGTATTCATAGTAGTAGTACTTGTACTACTTGGCAGGTACTTGATGGTCTGTCCTTTTTCCGTTTTTATGGTCTGTCCTTTTTCCGTTTTTATGGTCTGTCCTTTTTCCGTTTTTATCGTCCCTCCTCTACCCCTTATCTCACTATCACCGGTACATGAAAGATCTCACTGTATCACAAGTTGAGAACGTTAACTAAAAAAATCAGGGCACTATTCTTTATTGTTCTATATTCAAAACGCGCGCTATGCGCGATTTATTTACTTAACGTTCTTATTTTAATTAAGAAAATCAAATCATTCTTCATTGTTCTATATTTACTGCATTAGATCTCACAGGTTAAGTATCGATTTTTTTTTCGAACACACACAGCAAAAAATAATTTTTTTGGAACGAAAAGAAAAGTGATTTTACAGTGTGATTTTACAGTGTAAAGTAATTTTTTTTGAACGAAAAGAAAAGTGATTTTACAGTGTGATTTTACAGTGTTTTTTTTTTTTTTTTGTCGCAAGGCAAAAAGCACTCTTTCTCTTCATAATCTTACCGAACTTATCTTGAGCAGAGTTGCTTTACTGTACTTGTACGATTGGCACTCCATCTGAGAATGTTGAATCCCACTGAACTGATCAGCAATGATCACTAGTAGGCAGGGAATTCAGGCTCGAGATATTTTAATCCGAAAAAACTGCCTTTGCTGAAAAAAGAATTGGACGGCATTGGACGAGAGAGGAATTGCTGGATAGATATTGTTTGGACTGCAGCCTTACATATACGTCTTGAAATCAATGAATCTGCATCCATTGCGTATATATATCAACAGGATAAAGATCCAGTTTTTCGTGAAAAAGGAGTAAGAAGGCTGCAAATCTACGGCAGCAGCAGCCAGCAATAACGGCAATCGTCGGAACGACAGCAAAAGGTAAGCAACGGTGGATCGGATACAAAAAGGATAGGAAACGGTGAACAACGTGAGATACATATACAATGATGCCTATATTCTACATTGCTGACGATGATGTATTCCTCACTTCTGTTTTCCTTATTATTTTCATAGGTGCGGATTGGAAACAACCGATTGGATCGGAAAGAACGGAGCGGAAAGAACGGATCGGAAACATTGGATCAAGGTGCGGTGAATGGTGTGGCAAATCATCGTATTCTTCCCTGTAGGTGCGACGAATTTTCCCTGTGGTAGGTGTGGCAAATATCGGAACAACGAATCGGCAGCACGAATCGATCGGACGCCAACAGTGTAGGTTGGTAGCACGTAGATTATATTATTCTGTTGTTATCATTTACTCTACATCAATAGATACTCACCTCAATTTTGTTCAATTATTGTAGATTGTCATAGATTGGCAACAGGAACAACGGCAACCAATCGATCAGTAACAAGAATTGCCGTTCCAGACCACTCAATCTGAAACGCCGTTCCAGAAATTTGACCCTGAAACGCCAATACAGACTTTCTGCGGATTTTCAAGCGGCCGGAACCAGGAACGATCTAACCAACAGTGGCAGCGATAGCAACAGGCGGGAACGATCGAAGCTCTGCCGCAAAAGTCAGAATTGCCGTTCCAGACAACTCAATCTGAAACGCCGTTCCAGAAACTTGACCCTGAAACGCACTCCATAGGCAAATTGATTCGTCGTCGTCCTCCAACGGCTAATCTGCACAGAGTCCGGCAATTGTCAGACAAGAATGGCACCCGGTGCAATGGGATTCAAAACAACAACAAAGCAATTACTAGCAAAAGCAATCAAGCAAAAATCAAAGAGGAAACATGGGAAGACATGTAGAAAGAGAATGACTTCAAATTTTCTCCAAAACGCAGCACCGTCATCATCAACAATCCACCAGACTTACAAACACTTGTCGGAGATAAAACCAAAGAAGGCACGTCGAAGTAGACGCTACGGCCTTTTCTATTGGAAAGGATTATCACTCGAAATGCCATACCGATGCCGATATGTTCTATACAAGGCTGACGGTTATTGCTCCAAAACATGTAAGTGATGACGAGGTGATTTATTACTTTGTGTTCCCAACGTATAAAGTAAAAGGCATGATGGTATGAAAAAAGAAACATCGTGCCATAGAAACAAGGCAGAAACATAGTACTAGTACGAAGTAGCAAACAAACACTTCTGAAAATAATTTTATTTCATATCTTGGGTTAAGGTTAGGAAGTTGTTTGGCACCGAGATTTCAAATTTAAACATGATTCGAACACAAAAGCATGAAACGCCGTTCTGGTTACTGAATTCTGAAACGCCGTTCCATGATTGTTGACATGAATTGTACAAAAAATCGTTTCACCACTCGGACAGAAATCGATACTATCATACCTACATTACTACTACTACTACTACTATCATAATACACCTGGACACATATCTACGAAAAAAGTATTTTTGGAAACAAAACAAAAGAAAGAATGGCGGTGAAATCGTGTAGGAGGAAGGTAGTGCTGTAGAGTTCTACAAAAATTCGTTAAAACAAGCATGATGCTATCGGAGCGAGCATTAAAAGGCACGATGGTATGAAAGAAGACACGACGTGACATACCATAGAAAACAACGCAGAAACATAGCGAACTAACACTTCTGAAACTAATTTTATTTCATATCTTGGGTTAAGGTTAGAAAGTGTGGTAGTGAAAAATAGATTTTTTAAATCAATTTAGTCAAAATGGAGAGATCAATGGACATTTTGAGTCTTCGGGGAGAATTTTGGTCGCAACCTGAGGGGGGTCAAAAATCTTTACCACAAAAATTGTGAATTTAAAAAAATACCCTTGCGCATAACAAACGCAGGGTCGATTTTCTGAAAATAGGGCTTGCGAGGGGTCGCGTGGGGTCGCGTGACAGTTATCGGACGTAGGAAGTCATCGCATGGGTGTCCTAATCTTTGGTGCCAAAGGAGTTTCGATGTCTTTGCTTTGATGGCTTGAATGGGGATATTTTTGTCCACAATCTTGGTGAAAAACAATTTTGCATCAAACTTTGGCATGTCACTGGTATCAAACTGAGCTTGAGCTGCTGCTGTGCATCTTTGCAGTGTGACAAGATTTGTGTATACATCATACCTGTAGTTGCTAATGGTTTCTTTGGAGGCCAGTTCACAAGCTTTCTTGAATTCCATGACGGTCGCTAAAGCATAGGCGGAAGATGTTGCACAATTGGCATATGGGGATGCAAAGTCAATGTCTGGGATCAGTATTGGGTGAGTGTAACACTGACCATCAATAATACTTCCGTGCAGGACAATGCTTTTGGCAGTGTTCTGCTTGTGATGACAAATAATGGTGAGGTTTCCATTTTGTTGAACAGATGAGTCATGGTTGTCAGTGAAGACTTTGTGAATGGACTGTCCACTGAACTGATGTCTCATGCGAGATGTCATTCCACAAAGATCATTCTCACTCAGTAGTGTTCTTGAAAGGGAGGGAGAATAATAGAAGAAGACTTTGAGGTACCCTATGTGATTTGGTGCTGGAATGTGCAAGTAGCCAGATCCTTCAGGAATACAGGTGGCTGCCTTTCCTCCAATCGCTGCCGTGAGCCTGACCGGGCATTTTTGCAGTTTGGTGTAAGGTTTGTAACCATGCAGGATATGCTTAAGGTTTGTGCAGGAAACTTTGGCACCCGTGTCAATCTGAGCTCTGATCCCATGTTGGAAATAGGCTGCAGCTGCAATAGGATCTTGTGGGACGAGGATTTGCACATTGTGGGTATCAACTGAGGGAGGATTATCCCGATCGAAATTGGGATCTCCATTGGTTTCCAGGTGTGATGCCAATACACCAGGGGCTGTAACCTCAAGTGATTCCATATCACAGTAGACATCAATTGGGATTGAAGGCTGGAGGCTGTCCCTAGGGAGGAGATTGACAGCACCAATTTTGACAGATTTGTAGGAGCTGACACTGCTGGAGTCCAAGGAAGGGCATGGGCTTTTCACTTGAGGGGCTGTGACGTCGTCAAATCCTTGAGGATCATCTTGAGGTGATGTCATATGGCTGCAAGAAAGACTGTTTATTCTTGGCCTTGGCAAAAATTTTGGTCTTCTGGTTCACAACTTGGGGAGGTCTCATCCTGTGCATCATTTTCAATGTTGATTTGGGAGATGCGTTGAGTAGAATCTAAGAGCTGTTGGGTTTCTCTATTGGATTTGTTCAGAAAAACAGCTGCAGCAATCCTATGTTTCTTGAGGGACTCAACATCTTGCAATGCAGGACAATTGTCAAAACTATGACCGGATGTGTGACAAACAATGCATTTTCTCGATGTGTCAAAGAGACTGGGCTGCTTGTCAAAAGCAGTGATGGCATTGCAATATGCTTGATGGAGGAAGGGATCATCAGACTCTTCGTCCATCTCAGGGTATCCTAGTGATTCAATGAGACTGATTGAGTGAGAAGTCAAAGTAGAAGGTGTTCTAACAGTATTGTTGCCAGCGCGCTTTTGAAACCTATCATTGCGGCGGGGACCTGGTCTGGTGCCTGAGACGGGCAATTGCTTGGACAGACTTGGTTTGGAGGTTTTATCCTTGTACTTCTGTTCAGCCTTGATCTCTTGCTCATATGTTTGCAGGGTTTGTAGGAGCCTACCTGCTTTGTATTTGTCCCGTTTGAATTGGTCATCTGAGTCGCGTTCATCTTCTGTTTTCTCAAATAGTTCGTGACAGAGAGTGGTTCCTGCAATCAGATTGCTGACTTCTTCTGTTGAACTCATGGTGCCGGGTTGATTTTGGAGGAAGACTCTAAGTCGCAAGTAATCCTTGTACCGGAAATAGTATTCTTCAAGTGATTCATTTGCATCTTGGTTGGGAGGATTCCGGACCCTTCTACCTGCATTGGATGGCCTTTTTGAGTTGGGATGTGTCTGAGCAATGACTGTGTACAGCGCTTCATAACCTTGTCCCCCTTCAAAGCTTTGAATGGTGGACTTCATTCTTCCACATGAGTCAGGGATTATCTTATCAGTTCTGAGTGCAGTGTAGATGAGATTACCCCATTCTTGAATCGCCAATTCATACCTAGCAGGTGGATCATGAGGGAGACTATCACCTATGGTAAGTCCTCTGAGGCTGTCAGCTTCTCGCCTGTAGAGGTAGTAAGGGTGAATATAAATGTGATGTTGCTGTGCATGAGCAGTAATTTCTCTGTACCATTTCCTAACTTGAGGGTGGGTTGCATCCTTTAGTTGTGGAAATCCTGAGAGAAAGAGTTTGTCTCTAGCTGCTTCCTTTGACTTGTCAGAGGCTCTGGTGAGATCAAAGCAATCACCACTTCTAGTGATCAGGCGTTGGTCATTTCTACCACTGCCTAGGTTGTGTAGGTAGTAGTTTTGCCTGATGATCATTTCATTTCCGGATGAGTTGGTGTAGGTGATTGGAAAGTCTTTCATATCATCTCTGGTGAGGAATTCATCTCTCCTGTAGTATCGCTCCTTGACTGGTGGTGGTAAGGTCGCAGGATTCCATGGTAAGTCGAGTGTCGCTTGGTGGTTGGCGCCGGCATTGTTGTTGTTGTTGCTATTGCCATTGTTGACCAGTTGCTGTAGTAGGGTCGTCAGTTGTCCCATCTCGGTAGGGGAGACAGTTGCCGCAGGTGTATCCGGAATGGCTACCTCATCATCTGATGGTGGGTCTCCGGTGTAGGCTTCCATGAATAGGTCTGGGCGCCAATTTTTCTTGAATCGCCAGTGGGTAATTGTGATTTCAATTAGAACAGTTGGCTCATCATCTGTGTTGGTCCAAATGGCATGCTTTGCAGCGGCATCAAAGTCTTTTTTGTATCTCATGCGCTTTGTAGATCCACCATTTCTGACATGCTTGATAACACATTTGTCGAGGAGATTGGCAATGTGGCCTTTTGTTATTTCATCCGGTGGTGGCTCCACTAGGTTGATGGCAATAGCCTTTGCAATGCAATTGAGGATGTGGAGTTGTGGATCCGGAGCTATTTCTAGTGGTCCATCTTCTTCTTCTTCATCCTCGCGGGTCACAAAGAATTCTGAGAGTTCGTCTTTGCCAATGATTTCAGAGTAGGCTTTGTTGAGGGATGTGGCCGCAGTTGGGTTGCTAGCGCTTGCGAATCGGAGTTCGATTCCAAAGATTGGAGTCCAGTCGAATGGAGTTGGCATCTCGTCGTCGTAATGAATCCGTTGTTACGGTGTGGCAAAGTCGGTGTTGGAATCAGTATTGTCGATACAAATTAATTCGTCGTTGCGATGTAAATTACGTGACCTTGTTTATCGATTGCGGAGAAGCGTAAAGGGAGTAACCAAGTGTCGGAGGAACAATCGGAGTAGATCGGAGGTTGGATTTTCAAGTGATCGTCGAAACGATCCGCGGAGGTGCGGAAGAGAGGGCCGAAGAACGGGATCGATGTAATGTTGGTGACGATGTTCGGAGAAACAATTGGTCGTCGGTGCTTGGTCGTGGATTACAAAGAGAAGATTCTTGTAGATGGATCTGGATCACACCCCTTGATTCACAAGCAGGGAGAAAGAGAGAGAAATAACGAGACAGGGGGGAGGCCGAGAATGTGCCGCACAGGGAGCTAAGCACAGAATTTCCTCTGGATTTAACCGGCAGTGGAGGTGCTGAACGGCCGGAGATAGGTAGCTGAAGGTAAACACTGGTGCTCTTGCGGGACACAAGTGTAAGTTATAAGGGCTCTATAACCTGTTGTTACTCTAAAAATCGACCGGATAGGTATAACGAATATTTTAAATTTAAAGAGAAGTGAGCTCAGAGAGAGGCTCTTAATTTTACTATGTATTTTCACTGTATCGGGGCTCTCTGCTGTATTTTACTTGGTAGAGATCTTCCCCGGTCTTTTCACTATGGGTTCCATCGTACTGATACTGCTGTTGCTGTTGCTGTATTAGCGTCGTGTCGGTCTTACTGTATCGGTCACTTGATGGTATTGGTCTTTTACGAGGTTAAGTATTTCTTGTCCGGTGGGGCGTATGCTTGTTCGTAGAGTGGGTAGATAAATGAGGCCCATCCGGAATCGGTATTGATTTTCTTGATTGCAATAAGTAATTTCCTCACGGGATATCAAGTATATTCTTCTGAATCTACTTATGGATTCCAAGTGTTTACTTACCGTTCAGGTCTTTGGATATTTCTTGTTTCTACCCAATTATCCTCTTTTGTTTGTAGCCTTAGGTGATATTGTTTTTACCACTTAAGGATTTCCAAGTAGTGGAGGTGCGTTTGATTCTAAGACCCGATCATCCGAATAATCGTATCTCTGTTATTCTGTTAGTATTTCGCACCTCGGTTGTCGTTTCGTTTTGTCGGCTTTTTCGATCAAATTTGATGCCGACAACAGTCCGTATTTTTCGCCGACAACAGATCCGGTCACCAATCTAGCAGAGATGGTCAGAATAAACAACAAATCAAGCCAACACAGCATAGCAGACCAGTTTGCGAAAAGCTGATTAGCCAGATATCCACAACCAAATTGCTGTGTACATGACAACAACGGGAGAGAATTCCTAGGACACAAATTTCAAACCTTGCTAACACAAAATGGAATCAAATCAGTGCCAACCACAGTGAAGAATCCACAATCAAATGAAATTTGTGAGAGGCTGCTGCATAGAACTATGGGAGACATCTTGTGAGTCACCATGAGAACAACCCGTGCAAACAATGAACAGGAAGCAGAACAGATAATGGGCAATGCCTTAGCCAGCTGTATGCATGCAACAAAATGCACGGTCAATCATAGCTTACAGACTTTGCCCGGAGCCTTGACGTTTGGCAGAGACATGATGGTGGATGTAGCCTTGATAGCCAACTTGGAAGCAATCCACAATAGGCGACAACAACTTATCGATCAAAATCTGGTACAAACAAACAACAAGAGCAGAACAATAAACCACAACTATCAGATAGGAGATCATATCATGGTCAAGGCGTATGATCCAACCAAATTGCAGGAAAGATTTCACGGACCATATCCAATTGTTCAAGTGTTCACTTACGGAACAGTTAAAGTGCAAAGATCTGAAGTGGCCAAAGAGATACAGAATATCAGGAAGATTGTACCATATAGAGGACTGCTGATGCAACAACAACAACAACAGCAACAATAACAACGGTGGCAGCGATCATCAATCGATCAGCCACTGTGGGGGATAGTGCTGTAACAAGCATCCTCATGGTGGTGACTGACCAATCTACTAATCGTGAGATGGGGCCGGAGACCAAATTCCGATGACCGGGAAGAGGCAGTTGATACACAGTTCGTCTCGGAGGTACGAGTAAGACTTATGTGTGAAGTGTCAGAATGTGATTTTAGAATTTCTGTAATTCGAGTAGATGTGTGTAGACTGTAGTACTAAATCTACGTAAGAGGGGTTGGAAGGTTGGAAAAGAAGGGTTGGGAAAAAAATGGCGCGGAGTGTTGATTTCCTCAGCATACGGTATTACAGAGCAGGCAGGTACCGGTGCGTACTCGTACGGTACGACGAGTAAGATCTTAATTACGGTACGTACGTACCGGTAGGTGCGTAGCAGGCAAGGCGCGTAATCTTACCGTAAGGTACGTACTCGTACTCGTACTTCGCAGTTCTCCACTTTCGAAGACCGAAACACGAAATCCGCGACACACGGCCCGGCACGAGAGCTCACGTCCGGAAGAGAGAGAGAGCTTACTGATCGTAACACTCACGGTACTTGTACCGGTACTTACCGTAGAAGATCCCGTAATACCACCAACAGAAGCAGAGCACAACAGGAAGAGGAACAAGAAAGAACGCATACCGGTACGAGTAAGATTACCCTACACACACACACACACACACACACACACCAACGCCAACGCCAACACACACACACACACACACACACACGCATCCATCCATGACGACGAGGAGCCACAAATCGGTAACATCTGCATCTGCATCTGCATCTGCATCTGCGTCTGCATCGTCCCCGGTCCGGAGATCCTCCCGCGCCAGGCGCCAGGCAACAACGGTCTACGACGAGGCCGCGAAGCAGGAACAGGAACGACGAACACGACGGCGATCGTCGAAGCGGAGCGGCGAGAGAAGCGATGATGAGGGGTGAGTTGAATTGGGTTGAATTGGGTTGGATTGCGTTGGGTTGCGTTGGGTTTTGTAATGTGCGTGCTGTTTGCTCTGCTGCGTGTGTGTGCGTGTGAGTGTGTGAGTGTGCGTGTGCGTGTGTTTTCCGATGGGCTGTGATCGATTGGATTCGAAAGATCGTGCCGGTTGTACGGTACGCGTTGGGACGGAATACATGGACACGATGTGATGCGACGTGATGCGATGCGATGGGAAGCCATCCATGCGTTGCAATGCAATGCAACGCGAGGCCTGAACAGCCCATTCGATGCGATGCGATGCGATGCGATGCGAAGCAACGTGTGATGGTCTTTTGGAATGAGTCGTGTTGTGTGTCACACTGTACCGCAATGCCGTAATTTGGTTCTTGTATAGCATTGAGTCCTGTTCTGTTGTGTTCTGTTCTGTTCTTTGGTTCGAATCACATTTGCACTCGAATCGCACTTGCACTTGCGTTCGAATCCGCAATTGCATTCGCATCTCCTTCTCATTCCATTTTTGTTTGCTTGCTTGCTTGCTGGCTGGCTGGCTTCTCTGTTTCGATTCCTCTTGCATTCGTTCTCGTTTGACGAAACCTATACATGACACCACATCACATCACACCGCACCACATCACATCCTTCAATCCAACAATCCAAACCAAACCAAACCATACCATACCAAATGGAATCCCTCTTGGATACGATCAGCAGCAGCAGCAGCAGCAGTAGCAGCAGCGATGAAGACGCAGAATACGAACACGAACACGAACACGAACACGAAGAAGGCGATGCTCCTTCTTCCACCTCCTCCGAGGATGCCTCCGTCTCCAGAGCACCGTCCCGTACGAAAGCGAGTACCAAGAAGCGGACGCAGACGCAGACGCCTCAAAGGAAATCGAAATCGAAATCGAAATCGAATGGAAAATTAAAATCCAAATCCAAATCTCCCCGCAAGTCGCCCGCCGTGGTGAAACGTGGCAACAAGCGTCCCACTCCGACCAAGGTGAATGCGAATGCGAATGCGAATGCGAACAGCAAGAAGAGCAAGAGCAACCACCGCACCACCGCCAAGTCCGCCATTTCCACCAAGACCAAGACGGCCTTTACCAAGGCTCGGATCACGCAGGCCCTCGCGATGCTCTCGAAAAAGGTCCTGAATCACCACGGAACGAGCAGAGAGGAAAACGAAAACGAAGACGAAGACGAAAACGACGATACTATTAGCTCGGAATCCAACGCAAAACCAAAACCTAAACCAAGACCAAGACCACGAGACGAAACCCCCGAAACGAGCCTGTTGGCGGCGCTCCTGGCTTCGGCCAAACCGATTCCCGGAATTCCCTCCACGAAACGTCCCAAGAATTATTGCTACCAACAGCAGCACAAAGAGCAGCGATTGACTACTGCCAGTAATACAAATACGAATACCAATGCCAATACCAATGCAAGAATGAATCGAGCCAGACGCACCAGCATCATCGTCGAGTTGTGCCTGCCCCAGCTGGACGGGATCATCCGCCACCTGATCCAAACCACGGAACCAAACAATCAAAGCCAGAACCAGAAGCAAAGCAAGAACCAAACCACACGAGGTGGAGGAGGACCGCACGAGCTCCAGGTCCGGCTGCTCAATCTTTTGTTTCGGAGCGTCGGTGGATCCACCCGAACCAACCTCCCGGAGAACGATGCGAGCACCGATCTAGACGAGCTGGAGGACAAGGACTGGGACGATCTCGTCTCCAGGGTCGTGACGGTCATGAAGAACGAATCGGACGCGGACCAGGCCTTGCTGGTGGTGGCCGAGGACGAGGACGATGATGATAATTATGGTTATGGTTATGGCAACGAACATGAATATGAATATGAATATGAATATGATAATGGCGGTGAAGAAACACGAACATGGACGACGCGCCAGATCGGGACCATTGTCTATCGGACGCTCTACCGAGAATTCTGGTACCGCCTAGGGCACGTACTCCTGGCGTATTCTCCCTCCCAGGCGGCTTCGATGGTCAGCAAAGGAGTCACCAACGGTGACGACGATAGTGATAGTGATAGTAATAACGATAGTGAGAACGAAAGTAACGGTAGTGACAGTGACAGTGACAGTGACAGTGAGATTGACAAGAACTCCGATTCGGACAATGATAGCGACAACGACAACGACAACGACAACGACAACGATAGCGATAGCAAACCGTCCACCCGCAGGTCATCGTCTCGAAACCGAAAGGGCAAGGGCAAGGGAAAGGGCAAGGGTAAGAAGCAGTCCAAGTTGAACAAGAACAAGAACAAGAACAACAGCAAAAACAATACCAATATCAATGCCAATATCAATGCCAATATCAATGCCAATATCAATATCAACACCAGGAACAATGCCGGATTCTCGTCGAACCGCTTCCAGCTCGAAACCGTCCGCGACCTGATCCTCCGCATCACGGAGCTGGTGTCGGTCGGCCAGCCCGATTTGCGGGCGGCTTCCACGGTGGCGGTATTGCAGCTGGCCAGGGCCTGCGTCGAGCGCACCGTGGAACTCGAACTAAAGATACGCGTCGCCTCGCGGCAGCTCCGGGTGGCCTCGAGAGAAATATCCAACTCCAAATCTGCTAACTCCAACAACTCCAACTCCAATTATAGATCCAGGGAGAAACAGCAGACCCTCCAGCACCAGCTCGACAACTGGAAACGGCACAAGGCCGAGCTGGAAGAAATCGTTGAGGGACCCGTCGTCCAGGGCGTCTTCATCCATCGGTACCGGGACGCCAACGAGACCATCCGCAGGGATTGCCTCCGGGCACTCTCGGAGATTTCTCTGATTCGACCGGAAATTTTTCTGGTGGACACCTACCTCAAGTATTTCGGATGGATGGCCTCGGACAAGTCTTCGTCGGTGAGGATTGCGGCGCTGGAGGGACTCTCGGCGCCCTTTCGAGAGGCGGGATGGTTCCTCGCTACCAGCACTGCTACTGCTACCACTACTGCTACTGCTACTGCTACCACTACTGCTACTACCAATAATAGCAATAGCAATATCAATAGCAATAGCGCACAGCCCTTCCCCATCGACCTACGGGCCATGCACAACGTCCTCTTCAAGTTCCTCAACCGCATCGTGGACTGCACCGACGACGCCGACAGCCCCCGCGTCCGGGAGCTCGCAATCAAGATCCTCCTCGACATGCTCCGGGAGGAGTTCCTCGACGACTGGGACGACGATGTGGCCTGGGACAAGGTCAACATCAAGGCACTCGACGCCGACGATCTCTCCTCGGCCAGGGTCCGACGGGACGCACTCTACTTTGTCATGGACCAGCTCGATCCATTTGACACGGACGCGGAACTGCTCACCGATCGCAAACAGTCGGAGCAGCTGGTGGCGATTGCCCGCTGGTAAGCAAAAAGAAAAGAGCATGTGCACGAGCATGTTCATGAGTGTGTTCATGAGTGTGTTCATGAGTGTGTTCATGAGTGTGTTCATGAGTATGTTCATGAGTATGTTCATGAGTATGTTCATGAGTATGTTCATGAGTATGTTCATGCGATGCGATGGTTGGAATGGTCTCTCACGGGTTTTCGTGTTGTTTATTTCTTTGTACGTGTCGTGTCGTGTTGTGTTGTCTGGTTACTTTGTTCGTTTCTTTGTTGTTTTGTATTCGCTTCGCTTCGCTTCGCTTCGCTTGTTTCCACCGCAGGTGCGCCAACAAGCTCTGCGACGGATTCATCCCGATGGACAAGCTGAACATCGAACTGGTGGACTGCATCGTTCACTCCCTCCTGACCATGCCGGAACACCGCAGCCTCGTCCTCAACTGGCCGATGATGCTCGAGGCGATCCGCAGCGAGACGCCCAAGGACGGAGCCGAGACCGAGCGCGAGGACACAGCGACGCAGCGCATCCTCTTGCGGATGCTGGCCACCTCCGCGGGACTCGAGCGCAAAGCGGCCGGCGATGGCGATGGCAGTGCCAGTGCCAGTGCCAGTGCCAGTGACAAGCCTTCCGCCCCGGTGTCGCGAAAGCGGAAAAAGTCCTCCCGCCACCGCCACCACAACCACGATAGCAGCCTGGACGTATTGTCGACCTCGTTGCTCAAGAACCTCCCGCACCTCCTGAACCTCTTCCGGAGCGACGTCGTGTCCCTCCGCGACGTCACCAAGCTCCCGTCCACGGTGGTACCATCGGTGCTGGGGTTGCCGTCCCGGAAGACCGACTTTCAGAACCTCGTCAAGATGCTCTGCCAACTCTATCTGGACTCGACCGACGAGAAGGTCCTGCAGAACATTGCGGGGACGTTGTCCAAGTGGGTGGAGGGCGATCACACCCGTGTTGCGGAGGTCAAGATCAACCTCAAGCGATTGTCGGGAGCCATGCAGGACCGATTGATGGACCTCTTTCGGGAGAGCGATCCGCGGGATGACGAAGACGAGACACAAACTCAAACACAAACACAAACTCCGAAAAGCAGGAAAAGCAAGAGCAGCCGGCGCAGCAACCGGCGCAAGATTGTACTCTCGTCCACCCAGACCCATACCGATGGGGGCAGCACCATTGGTAGTGGTGGTGGTGGTGGTGGATCCACCCTGTTTTCCACTTCTCCGGAGGCGGACCTGGAGCATTCCATCTCTTTGCTGATGCTCCGGTGGAACATTCTTCTCATGCAGTGCCAGGCGAAGTATCTGTTCGAAACCTCCTCCGGCGACGGTAACGGTAATGGCAACGGCAACGGCGAGGACGAAACACACGGACACGAAGACGAGGCGGAAGCCCTGTTCTTTACGATATCCGAGGCCACGGGAAAGAGGCTCTCGGACCGAATGCCGAACCACGATCGCGACTCCAACGATCACGACGACGCCTCCACGGTGTTTACGACCCCCGCCACCTGGGAGGAGGACGATCCGGACGTCCACGAGGCGGCCGCGAAAACCATCCAGAGGTCGCTCCGGGTGATGCTTCTCCTCCTTTCCTACGAGCTCTACGATACGCTCACGGACCGGAAGGAATTCGAGGCTTCCAACAGCAACAGCAACAGCAACAGCAACACCGACGAGAACGAGAACGAGAAAAACAACGACAAGGAGATGGATACGGAGATGGAAATCGAGACGATTGACGAGTACAACTATCCCGTCCTGAAACTGAGAGACAACCTCGTGAAGCTCCTCGGCCTCTGCTTCGATCAACACCTTCCAAGGGTACTACACGACGGAGTGGTGGAATATTCGAGCGAGCAACAACGGTTTGCGGCCACGATTCAGGCTTCAGCGGGCGAGGTGGCATCGGACCTGCGGACGCTCTTTCCCTGGGATTGGTCCAACGCTTCCGATCCGGTGCGCAGGGCGCTGGCACTGACGAACGGCGAAGACTTTACGCTGCTCCTTTCCGGATTTGCGCGATGGTTCCAGTCCCGTGAGGAGGAACGCAAGGAAGACGCAACTGCAAATGCAACTGCAAATGCAACTGAAAGTGCAAATCCGGATGCTGCTGCTGCTGCTGCTGCTGCATTGGTGCGAGAGACCCTCTTGCCACTGGCGCGGGTGACCAACATGAATTTCGAGGGATTTTTTCGCAAGGAAGCCGCCATGATCCTGCAGCACATTAGCGGAAGCGGGCCACTGGCATCGCAAACCATCCTGGCTTTGTCGCGCTCGCTGAAGAAGGTAGGTGCTGTTGTATGCACCGTACGGCATGGTGTTGGATTGTGATGTGATGTCATGTCATGTCATGTCATGTCATGTCATGGAAAGCCGTATCTTATCGCCGTTGCTTTGCTTTGCTTTGCTTTGCTTGCTGGTTCTCGGACACAACTCAATTCAACTCTACGAATCAATGCGATTGAATGATGTTTCGTTCGTTCGTTCGTTCGTTCGTCCTTTCTTTCTTGCTTGCTGTTGCGATCGCGCCACGTACGTTACTACATTCACATTCACATTCACATTCAGACCAACCCCGTCCGCATGCTCGAATCCCAGATGGCGTGTTTGCGCCGTGCGTTCGAAAACTGGTTGGACACCGAGCCGGACGTTCCCGAAGAAACCTCGCCATCGGACGAGGAGATGCAGGCCTTTGAAGAGGCCGAAAAACGCCACTTCGAGTCGTTTGTTTCCATGGAACAGGTCGCGTCGAAGCTCTCGTCGACCCTGGGCGTTGCGGGCAGAATCAGCAACGACGGCCTGAAAAAGTCGATCCTTGGATTCATGAGGGAAGGCATTCGCTACGCCTTTGATGGCATCGAAAATACCACCCAACAGGACGACGACCTCGTGGTCGGAAGTCGTTTGGCGTTCTTATCCATCCTTTCCAAGTGAGTACACACACAAACACACACACACACACACACACACACACAGTTTATCGATTGGTGGTGAATATTGTCTTGTCTTGGCTCGGCTCGACTCGACTCCGTTCTTGGGGTGTATTCATTGTACCAGTACTGCTGTACATGTGCTGTATGGAATATAATTATTACTTCGTGTTTGTGTTAGTGCTTGTTTTCTCCGATTGCGTGCATGCATTTGCATTTGGGTTTCCGTGAACAGCTCCCTAACAGTTTATGTTCATTCTTTCGTGTGTTGTATGAATATTCCTAAAATTTTAAAACACAAACACACGTCCAGATATTCGGTGTGGATCAAGAAACATAAAGGACACCTCCAGCAGGTGTCGGAGTTTCTGATCGAAAAGGAATCCGAGCTCCGCCGCCATCCCGAATTCGACGAGGTCCACGAGGACGACCTCAACACGCTCGCCGATTTCAAGAAATCGCTGGGAATCAAAATCAAGCAGCGGCAGGTGGTTGCGGCAGTTGCTGCTGCTGCTGCTGCGGAAATCTCGTCGTGCGATTCCGATGGCGGAAGCAGAAGCTTAACTCGAACCGGAACCCCGAGTGTCGCGGGCGTGGATGCAGATGCAGATGCAGATGCAGATGCCGATGCCGACTTGGACGACGACGACGACGACCGATCCTATTATTCCGCGGCGGCTTCCGCTTCGGCTGCCCCTCACACACCGGGATCTGCGTCTGCTTTTACTTCGGCTTCGGCTTCAACTCCCGGCGGATCGAAATCGTTGTCTCGTCGTCCGAGACGATCGTCGTCGTCTGCCGCCAGCCGGGGAAGCCGATCGTCTCGTCGTTCCGGAATCTCTTTGCAGAGCGAGCAGTTGTCTCCTCTGTACGAAGACGAAGAAGACAGAATCCACGATGACAATTACAACGAAACCGACAACGACAACGACAACGAAACCGACAACGAAACCGGGTTGTCGTCTCCGACTCCCCAAAAACGACGACGATTCCGCTCGCCGCCGTCCGGTCGTCGCGGAAGAGATTCTACTACTACAGCAGGAAGCAGTGTCTCTGCCTCGAGAAGCCCGCAGAGTCGGGGAACAATTTTGGAGGACAACGAGCAAGGAATCTCGAGTGGTGATGACGAAGATAGCGATAATGATTATGGCAATGACAATGACAACGACAACGACAACGACAACAACAGCATGGAGGAATAGCAAAAGGATGTTTCTCAATGTTCTGACGTTGGGGAGTTTTGCTTCTGCCGATTATATCTATTGTAAATGTATATATGGGATGAACTTTAAGCATACCGGTAGTACGAAGTAGAAGTACTTAAAATATTACGGAGTACTTCGTATTATAGAAGTACGAAGTAATACACAAGTACGAAGTATGAAAGAAATTGCAGCATCGACTTAGAACCGACAGAAAGAACTACCGGTACTTCTTACATCTACTGGTCTCGAATCCAATTCTTTCAGACCGGTTGTGCCTTCTTCTAGTTTATTTCTCCCCTGTTCAATTACCGTACGGTAGTACGGTTCGTCCTTAGATCCTCTGAGGACAAATAATAATACTATTACCGGTACGAACCATGACATCTACGGTACATAGTTCGTTGGCGTAAAAGGTAAATACGGTTAGGTATTTGGAATGGTACTTGTCTATGGTACAGATAAAAACGTGGCTGCTTATTAATTAAATATGTGTACACAGAAAAATGCACAAAATCATTCGGGCAGTGCAGCCGCAGCCGCATCCGCATTGGAGAAAGCAAAGGGACAGGGCGCAGGGTGCGTTTTGCAAAGAAGAGCGTGCGTCTAACAGGGATTCTTCATTACTTCATCTTCCAAATCTTGTAGCATTCTATTGGTCACCTTGATATTAAGCGCACAAGGAATCAGGATATCAGGCCGAAGCAGTGTGGCATCTGGTATCGTGTTCAGGTAAGTCATCATTCCGTCGAGTTCATGGTTCAAGAGAATGGGCTGGCTCAGGAAAAGAATGGCGGTTCCGACTCGGAAAAATATTTTGAAACTCCGTTCCACGAGCCAAATGTCCCACATGTGACATACGGTTGCTGCGGGCATCGATGGGAGATATAAAAACAATGTTTGAAACCACCCCAGGGCAAAGAGCCCGACATTTAACTCGTGGTGTTCAAAGTGGTCAGCAAGCACAGGTAGCTTGATTTGTATAAGCCGTTCAAAAACTCGACAACAAGTTTTCAGGCATCGAAGCTCAGGCCAGTACATATGCTTCAGATTGTAGTTCACAAAGAATGTGTCCATGATTCGAACGATAGCCTCCTCGACTACCCGATTTGAGTCGATGTCCTTGTTGATCGCGTCAATGCTGTCCAAGTCAACAGGCACTTCAACATTTACGGATGAAGCCGTCGAAAGGATTGGTGGCAATGACTTCTTCACTGCCTTCAGTCGAATCGTATCCTGAAGATTTCTGAGAAGATGAGCAACAACATAGTCCATTCCCTGACAGTATCCAATATCTTCGTAGGTGGCTGCCAGTGAGTGAAGAATATAACTAAGTTTGTTCTGAAGGTCTGCCTTCGCATCCGCCGACAGAGAATTTCCGGACAGGGCAATCTCTTCCGCGCATTCGTCAACAGCGAGAGCTTCACATTCGTTGGTGCTTCCTGCAAAGCTGCCCTTTGGTGAAACCGCACTCCAATCGCTGACAGTGTCGGTCGGTGTATCACTGGCGTTGCTTTTAATTGATGCGTCGCCATCACCATCGCCACTGTTTTCTTTGCATTCCCAAGGAGGGGAACTAATATTTGTGACTTTACGTTTCGATTTTACTTTCTTGTTATTCTGTTCTCCAATTTCAGGAATTGGTGAAGGCTCTCCGCCTCCTTTTAGACCACGCTTCATGATTCGATTCTGCCCCCATGTGACCAGCGCGGTAACAATTGAGTCCGAGCGGAATTTAGCTCCGGTTTTGTGCGGAGGCATGTTACCAAACGAGCGCGCGACGTCTCGTTGAATGACATGATGCCATTTTCCTTCTTCTGCCCGCTGCTCTAATGCGTTCAATTCTTCGCACCCGATAAAATTATTCTGGCGACTGGATACAACGCACTTTTCCAATGTGATCCACATCCAAAATGCTGGTCTGAGACTAGCATCAATCCCTCCGTTTCGCACTGCGTCTTGCATCAGCGCGTGTTCGTTGTCTTCGATGATTCGCATGCATGACTTATTCACTGTCTTCATTCGACACACGGCAACAGGATCCGCAATGAAGGAAAGAACAGCACCCAAAATCCTTGGTACTTCCGAAATACTTTTCTCAAAAGGGCTTGGGTGACCTTCCGGAACAACGAAACGCAAACCACAATCGTTCTCAGATTCAGTTTCCTCCACGGATCCAAATGTTCGATCCACCACAATCGCAGCAGCAGCGAAAACAGTCAAGTCGGCATCGCACGATATTTTAACTTTGTGGACAAAGTCGATAAGATTTTCGACTTTCCCATCGAGCTCGTTGAACACGAGCTCTTGCGTTGTTTGCACTGGCCCTTTATCGTCGGTCTTGTTGACCGTCGATGCAACAATCATGGCCAGAAATGGGTTACTATCGCCGAACGGAGAAGGCACCTTCGAAAGCTTGGAAACCATATATAGAAAGCTTACAAAGTTTGCAGCTAGGTATTTGTTCGATACCTTCATCGTTGCATCTGTCAGTATCACTGGCTTGAGCAACACGCGTTGCTGTTCTACCGAGTTTTCGGCAGAGTCTCCGGACGAGCTACTCGACATTGAACCCGTATTACTCCTACTCCTCGCTGCAAATGGGTTATCTGAATCGAACGAATTCAGGGAAGCGTCGGACAATTTTAAGTTGGGTTTCAACTCAAGGGATACTGCATTGACGCGGTCGGCCATAAAGCGGCACATTTTATTGAAATAAACTGTCTTTTGCACGAGCGAGCGGGCAACCTCCGAAAGATCCCTGTCCGCTTCTAGGTCGATTGGTTCCAAATTCAACACCTCCTTCGAAAACCAGTTAAGAACCTCAAGTTTAGGATTCTTAGGCGCATTCTTTCGTTCCTTTCGAGGAGAAAAGCTTCTCTCAAACGTGTTCGAAGCAGCAGAGCTCGCCATGGCTATTTTGTCAGCCATTCGTGAATCGATGACAAAAGATTTAGCGTTGCTCTTCTTTTCGGTGTTACCACCGGCTTTTGTGCATCTCGTATCTTGCTTGGGGGTGGTGAAAATGGATGTTAGATTTTCTTGCGTTGCTGGAGGTTCGCATGTTTCGACCGTCAAAAGACGATCCTTGGTCAACTTCGATATATCGTCGGAAGATTCCGAGTCCTGAGTATGCGTCTGTTGAAGCTCGCCTACTTGTTCTTCACGGATCTGATCCACAGGTCCTTGCTCATTAAACACTGATCCCGCCAACTCGTTGCTGTCTTCCGAAGACTGTGGATCATCCAAGGGCTGAGCGTCCGAAATGGTATCTGGCACTGTATACCGTCCACTCGGAATCTTCGGCATCGACGAACTCTTCGAGTGCGTCAATGCTTTTTCTTGCTCTTCCGACAGCTTCTTCGATATTTCGTCCTCGCTGAGCAACGGAGTAAGAAAGGATTCGATTAGGGGAACATTCTTGTATTCCTCTTCCAGGCGTTCTACCAGCCCCATAGCATCCTCTACCTCCTGTCGCCACAAATTGTTCTTGGGAGCACTCAGCATCGAAACAGTATGTTCGTTCTGACGCATTACCTCCTGCGCGAGTGCCGAGATGGGGTCATACTTAGCTGGTTTTTCGGATGCGGGAGAGACAGGTGCAACAGGTTCATTTTCGTTGGATGGATCCATTTCCTGCTCTTGTTCCGAGATGGGGTCACACTCAGCTGGCTTTTCAGATACAGGAGAGACGGGTGTAACAGGTTCATTCTTGTCGGATGGATTTGTTTCCTGCTCTTGTTCCGAGATGGGGTCACACTCAGCTGGATTTTTGGATACGGGAGAGACTGGTGTAGTATCAGGTTCACCATTCTCGTTGGATGGATCCATTTCGTGCTCTTGTTCTGACATATCATCAAACTCAGCTGGCTTTTCAGATACAGGAGAGACGGGTGTAATTACAGGTTCGTTCTCATCGGAAGGATCTGTCTCCTGCTCTTGTTCCGACATGTTGTCTGGCTTTTCAGATGCGGGAGAGACGGGTGTAATTGCAGGTTTGTTCTCATCGGAAGGATCTGTCTCCTGCTCTTGTTCTGGCAGGTCGTCCTGCTTTTCGGATGTGGGAGAGATGGGTGAAACAGGTTCATCATTCTTGTTGGATGGATCCGCTTCCTGGTCCAGCTTTTTGGATGCAGGAGAGACGGGTGTTACAGGCTCGTCATTCTCGTCAGATGTATCCGTTTCCTGCTCTTTGTCCGGCTTTTTGGATGCAGGAGAGACGGATGTAATTACAGGTTCATCATCCTTGTTGGATGGATCCGTCTCCTTCTCTTGTTCTGGCAGGTCGTCCAGCTTTTTGGATGCGGGTGAGACGGGTGTAATAGATTCATTCTCATCTGATGGATCCATTTCCTGTTCTTGTTCCAACAGGTGGTCCTGTTTTTCAGATGCGGGAGAGATGGGTGTTACAGGTTCATTCTTGTCAGATGGATCAGTTCCCTGCCCTTGTTCTGATAGATCGTCTGGCTTTTCGGATGTAGGAGAGACGGGTGTAACAAAACCATTCTCTGCGCATGGATCGATTACCTCCTCTTGTTCGGAAAGGACAGCCTCTATGCTTTCTTCTTTGGCAGGGGCAGTGGCAGTGCCAGTGCTGTCGCTATCCGAAGGGATTATTTGGAATTCCGGATCCGAATGGCTAGACTCCTCGTCACTTGTCATATTTGCCATAACCGCAGAAACCACACCGTCCAAAGGTGGGGTATCTACATCCACAAGCTCATCCGACGTGGACAAGTCGCCGTTCGCTGCCGGAGATATTGTAGTGTCTTCGCTGCCTTCGTCGAAACCCGGTTCTTCTTCCTGCGGGATTCCTGCATTAACTTGCCACTCGACGTCCGACACGGGGCTATCCTCTTCGGGAAAAGCCGCATCGTCCACGGACCGTCCACTTTCTGGTTGGGGTTCGGGAGACATGGAGCAAGCTTGCACTTGTCCGGTGGTTTGCTTGTCCTCCGCATTGTTTGCGTTTTCCGAATCGAACGAGTTCTCCTTGCTCTCGCCTTCCGGCTGGAAGTGGAAATATTCCGAGGATGGGGCGTCGTCCGATTTCTTGGTTTCGAGTTTTTCCTTCAGGGCCGCGACGTGCTGCATTGCCCGTTGCTGTCCCTCTTCCCATTTCTTCATTTTTTCTTCCGGAGGAGGCGCAATCAATGGAATGTTCTTGACTTGGGAGCTCGATCCCGACTTGGACGACTTCCCCTTCTTTTTCTTCTTCCTCTTCACCTTCTTTTTGGGAACACCGGGTGGCGGAGGTGGCGGTGGTGGAGTTGCCAAGCGGAGTTCTTCGAGTGTCTTGGGAATGAGAAACATTTCTTCTTGTGCATCCGACTCCTGGGATTTGGACGCTAGCGCAGCCGAGGCCGCAATCTCGAGGGTGGGGACATCGCTGGAAGAAACGAGGTCGGAGACTGGTTCGGGTTCATTCGCTTCAATCTCGTCGCTGTCTTCGTTTTCGTCCTTTTGGTCGACATAGTCCACGCTGCCTTCGTCTTCGGCTTGGGAATCCGAGTCGCTCTTGTTATCGGAAGATTCGTCCACGGACTCTTCATCAGGTTGCGTGGTGGCGTAATTCTGCAACCTGTCTTTCAATGCAACGCCACCGGAAGCGACATCTACCGAGCTGGAAGTCTCGACCTGATCACCTATGAGGGGCTCATCGTCTTTTGCGCCGGCGTTTCGTTCCGCGGTCTCAATTTCTTTGGCCTTGTTGATTGCGGCCTGGGCATCGAAAACCATGTTTTGTTCCTCCTCCGTGAGGGTTCTATGTTTCATTTCTTCCTTCATCATTTCTACAAAGTTTTGTTCCGAATTGATGTCCAGTGGAAGCTTCGACAGCGAAGTGTTGGAAAATCCAGCCTCTGTCCCGGCAGCCCAGGACGATGTATCGAACATGTCAAAGGTATCGATCGTGTTCGTTTCCCCCTCCACAGATGTCTTCTTCTTCGTCTCGCTGCCGGGACCATCGTTTTCCTTGGTCTCGGCAGAGTCGCTCTCGTCCTTGTCCTTGTCCTTTTCCTTGTCTTTTCCCTTGCCCTTTTCCTTGTTAGTGTCGTCTCCATTCGAGGGATCTTTCCTCACCGCCCACGATGCGGTGTCAAAGAGCATATCCATGTCGTTGTCGCTCGATGTTGCGACGGATGCAACTAGGTTCGAAAATTGCGAATTCGATAGGGGCCAAGACGAGCTCATCTCCTTGGACACATCGGCGCCCTTCTTTTCGTCGTTGATCGAAGGGTTGGATTCTTGTTCTGGTTTCTCCTGCAGAAAAACATCTTCCTTCTTTTCGTCTTTGAGATCCGCAAAACCAGCAGGTTCGGCCATTGCATCGTTAACGGGCGACGGGACGAAATTGTCGAGAAGGGATTCCGAGGGTGACCACGGCATATTGTTTCTCGGGGAAGGGACATAGGAGTCGAGAATGGATTCCGTTGGCGAAGGTAGACAATTTTTAAGGTTAACGCCGTCAAAGGGACCACCAATGGTGACTTCCGACTCTATTTCTTCCAAAGGAGGATCCCCGTATTCATCGATAACGACACCACCGCTGCGTGTGACGTGTATTTGGAGGTTTTCCTCGGAAAGAACCGAGACATTCACGTCCTCTGCAGTTGGTTCTTCCATTGTTTCCATGAAAACGGCACTGGGTGTGAAGTCTTGTTCTTTCTCCGTAGAATCTTCTGCGGATAGAGCCGCTGCATGGTCGGTGACGACTGTCAGGACTTTCTCCGGTTTGGCAGCGGAGGCCGTTTCCTCAACGGAGGATTCAATTGGTTTCTCCTCCGTTTCGCTCGATTTCTCGAGCTCGGATGCCGCGTCTGCGACTTCCATCGCTTCTTTCTCGTCGGTTTCTATAGCGGACTTTGCCTCTTGGGATGTTGTCGCTTCCGACTGAGTTTCTTCGGATGGTGTCTCGGTCGTTTTGGAAGGCTCCCCCTCGTCCAACTGCATCTCTGCCGTTGAAGTCTCTTCGGATTGGGCTTTTTCGGCCGGCAAATCGTCCAGAGGTGCCTCTGTCTCTTCGGTGCAAGACAGCTGCTGCTCGTTGTTCGTGTTCGTGTTCGTGTTCGTGTTCGTGTCCGCGTTCGTGCCATCGATAGGGGTTACGGTTTCGTTCGTCTCCGACAACGAAGTGTCGGCTTCCGTTGTAGCGGTCTCGGCCTCGGGTCCCGGAGACTTCTCTGTTTCCGGCGAACCAACGGTCGGTGCGTCGTCTGCGATGCTAGGAGTCGCCGTTTTCTCTAGAGCGGGGCTTTCTGGTTCCACCTTGGGTACTTCCTTTGGTTTCGTCGCTATTTTAGTTGTGGTTGTGGTTGTGGTTGTGGTTGTGGTTGTCTTTGACGCCGCCGCCGCCGCCGTCGTCGCAGTCTTCTTCTTCGCAGCGTCGACAGTGCTGGCAGCCACCTTCTCGGCCATGAGCTTCGAAAAGGGACTCCGTCCCATCCGAATGGGAACCGATTTTTCCATTGAGGCAGTCGCTGTACCGCTACGGTCCTGGGATAGGCTCCTCGTGGGTTGTATGGTGCTTCTATTTCGCGATAGGGACCGGGCACGGAATCGCGACGACTTCAACACGGAGGACGATGCCACCGAAGTCGGTATCGATGCCAATTTCGATGGCGAAGTCGGTATCGGTGGCGATGCCAATGGGGGTTGCTTTTGCATGGATCGGACTGAGGACAATGCCACTGTGGAAGCCGATTTTGATACCAACGCCGATGTTGATGCCGATTTCGATGCCGCTATGGAAGCCGGTTTTGATGCTAACGCCAATTTCGATACCGATTTCGATTTCGCTATGGAAGTCGGTGTTGATACCAACGCCGATTTCGACGCCGATTTCGACGCCGATTTCGACGCCGATTTCGACGCCGATTTCAATGCCACTATGGAAGCCGATTTCGATGCCGATGCGGGCTGCTTTTGTGTGGATTGTTTGGACGCCTTAACATTTGCCTCGGACGGAACCAGCTTTCGCATCGGTGGCTTGAAGCCGCTGATGCCGCTTGTACGGCCGGAAGTCAACGGGGCTTTTTCCGCTGAGGGAGCCCGGACACTCGAGGCTCCTCTCGCTCTCGGTTCCGCGGAAGGAGTTCGGGCTCGGGTTAAGGATCGCCCGGGTCGGCTTTTCGGTTGTATCCGTCCCGGTTCCTCCTCGTTTGAGATCGACTCGGAACGGGCCTTGGTTACCACTGGAATCGGCTTCTTGGTGTTGATATTCGCCTTGGAATTTGCATTTGCATTTGCATTTGCATTTGCATTTGCATTTGCATTTGCATTTGTATTTGCATTTGCATTTGTATTTGTATTTGCGTTTGCCTTCGTATTTGCATTTACCTTTGCATTTACCTTTGTACTTGTATTTACCTTTGTATGAACATGTGCATTTGCATTTGCCGTTGCACTTGTCTTTGTCTTTGAATTTACCGATGAATTGGCAATCGCAATCGTGTTTGCCTTCGAATTTGCCGTTGCATTTGCCGTTGCGTTTGCGTTTGCGTTTGCCGTTGAATTCTTGGCAATCGCAATCGCATTCGGTTGCTTGGCCGCAATCCGAGCGGGTGTCAGGGATCGCCCAGTTCTCTGTCGGTGGACTCGGCCGCTCAATCCCATCGGTTGTTTCGGCTTGGAATCCGGCTTCGCTTCGCTAGTGGCCTTGTCTTTGGTGGGAGATACAGCCGAATCCACCGATTCCTGGGAAGGATCGGACGAGATCGATCGATTCGTCACGAACGTCGAAAAGGAGGATCTTGGTTTTCGAGAGGAAACAGCCCCGGGAGCAGCGCCATGGTTGGGTTCGTTGTTGTTGCTGTTGCTGTTGCTGTTGCTGTTGGCGTTGCTATTGGCGCTGGCGTCGTCTTTGCTGCCGCCTGCTTGGACGTCGCTGTTGCTGCTGTCTTTCGAACTCAGGTGAGCAATGTGCCGCCGGAATTTCTCCTGCTTCTTCGTCCGTTGGGATATTCTCGACATGACAAACGAGTTGCTGGAATAGAATACAACGCAGTGGTTCGTTTCGGTTCAGTTCGGTTCTCCTTTCTGTTGCGTTCTTTCTGTTCGAGACAACTCTTCTCGTTGTCGTTGTCGTTGTCGTTGTCGTCGTCGTTGTCGTCGTAGTTGTAGTTGTAGTTGTAGTCGTATTCTATCTCTCTGTCTCTCTGCTCGACTGCAAGAATACTATTCGGGTGTAAGTATGGATCCATTCAGTCATGGAATGGAATGCTTGTGTTCCAGCCAAATTCTGAACAATTAGGAATGGCGCTCAGTTCAGCTCAGCTCAGCTCGGACGAACGAAGACGATTGATCAATTGATTGTTTCACTCGTCCCCCAAAAAAAACAGAAACAACAACTACACTACCGGTATCCTCTCGGGCTGGCAAGGTCGTAATGTACTACGTAAATGTGTTGTTATTGTTTTTAACTAGGAAAAGTAGTAACCGTCAAGTTCCGGCTGGCCCTGCATGTAATGTACGGTACAGTCCGTACGGTAATGCCGTTCGTTTCCCAATTCTTAAAACTATTAGCCGTTACACGAACTGTCAAAACCGTGACACCCAAGCATTGGACGATTGTCAGTTGGCGATTGAAACATTGGAGCGCGCCTGGTCGCGGTTTAAAATCCTACTTAAGAGGCAGCTCGGAATCTATCCCACAACCACGCGACTCGGGTGTGTGCGGGGGTCGAATTAAGTATTTTTGCGATTAGAGTATGGATACGGTAAGACAAAGATACGTGTAGCAATCTTGCGTCCCCGCGGGGGGGCCCGTGCTTGCACGATTTGAAAAAAAAATAGTACTTGGTATCACCTTATTCAATGGTTCGTATGCACGGTATCTTATACAAGTATGATAAGTACGATGATGCTCGATGCTCGATGCTCCTAGTGCGTACGGCGTACGGCGCAGGTACGGCGTACGTACGATTCGGTTCGGTACGATACGATACGATACGATACGATACGGTATACTCCTACTCTACAATTATTTTGTTCACGAGTCGGTCGGTCCATCGGGAATGAACACGGCTATTTCAGAAAAAACACATCATCGTCATCATGACACATCCTACCGTACGGTACCGTACATAAATGAGAGATACCGGTAGGAAGCCAATCAATCACAGCCGATTTTTGAAAAAATAATTGTACCGCTACGAGTATCGTAACGTACGGTTCGTACCGTACGAGTACATACTTGTACGAGTGCGAAGCAACGACAACATCAAACTGAACAACAACAACATTGAAAACATCCGAGCACAGCTGTCGTTTGCAATTGTTTCTTGTTGATGTGTTTTGTGGCTGTTACTGCTACAACGGCACCCATGCATGCAGTGCAACTAATTCCATACAACATCACACTAAGATACAATCGTATCATTGGAATTCCTTTCACGAACTTCTCACTGACAACAGCTTCATTACTAGTATCATTGTACCTGCCCATCGGCATATTCTTACGAGTATCTACCCGGTTTGAGGTCCGTAAATGAAAACGCAACTGTGCCGAGCAAAGGGAACATTCGGAGCTCCTGCTGTGCTGTAGGTGCTTATATGGTGGCGCGCTAATGGAATATGAACCTCATCCGGACGAACAACGAGAGAAGAGGACGAGAACTAGAACGACAACGACAACGACAACAACAACAACATCACGAACGAAGATCACTGCTCCGTCCTTTGGCTTCGCGTACGCGAACGATTTGTTGTTTCAGATCGTCTCGTTCCAGGAAGATTGATGGGGTTGTGAAAGCAACATCGCTGATATGGCTGGGTTTGCTGCTCGTCAACCGGCCCCTGTGCGAGGTGCTGAGTTTCCAGTCGTCGTTTATGTTTGCACGATCTCCGGTGGCTCTGCAACAACAGCAACAGCAACAACAGCAACAACAACAACGACGACGAATCATTCCTCCGGAAAAGCAGCATAGACTCTACTGCGATTCACCGGCTAGTGGAAGGTCTCCGACAACAGCAGCAGCAGCAGCAGCAGCAGCAACCGCAAGCAACCCGGTTTCGAATTCGAGTTCGAAGTCATCGGCGGCCGGGAATGGGAATACCGATGCAACAGCAGCAGCAGCAGCAGCAACAACAACAACAACAACCACCACCGGTGACAGTGCGCACGAGTACGAGTACGAGTACGAGTGCGAGTACTGCTTCCGCCAGAAGGATCTGTCCATTCAGTCGTTCAACACGGACCTGCGAAGCATTGCAAAGAACGACCCCAGAAGAGCGCACATCATTCTCGATACCATGGAACATCTCTACCTCCAGGATTCGACAAACAACAATACTAATGATAACAATGCGAATGATAATACCAATGCTAATACCAGTCTCGTGCAACCGAATTCGGTCTCGTACACGACCGTCATCGAGGGCTGGTACCTCCACAAAACCGACCACCGGAGATCTCACACGGGGGACGACGGCGACTACAACAACAACAACAACAACAACAACAACCACCGGGGGAGTTCGGTCGCTGACGGTATGACGAGGGTCAACACGAGAGACATGGACGAGATGGGCATTGTTTCGAACCACCAACACCAACACCACGACGAGGACGAGGACGACGACGCGGAGGATACAGATGCTTCGCAGTCGTCATTGTCGTTGTCGTTGTCTTGCAACAACACAGGAACGACGGCCGCGGCCGCCGCCACTGCCGCACAGCTCTTGCTGGATCGCATGATCCGATCGGATCGGTTGGAACCGACCGCATCGACGTACCTCCTGGTGTGCCAGAAATGGGCGGAATGCTCGTCGTCGTCGTCGTCGTCGTCGTCGTCGTCACCGAACAACGACAAAACGGGACGGTACATGCAAAAAGCACACTCGGTGTTGGAGTCGTACGCCCGAACGATAGGGCACGAAGGAAATAATAATAATAATAGTAATAGAAGCAGCTCGAACCACGATCGGGATCGGGACCACGAACTGCAACGCCAACACCAACACCAACACCAACACCAACACCAGCACGAATGGACGGTAACATCGTCCGGCAGCAGCAACACGCTGAGCAAGTTGTACACTACCGTTTTGGAAGGATGGTGCCGTCTCATTGGCAAGTGCCCCCGGGCCATGACCATTGCCGAAGGCTTGCTGCGGGAGATGGAAGATCTGGCATGGGAAGAACGCAACCGACACGAAGAAGAACAGCTGCACGAACGAAACAAAACGGTTGACGAGGCTCAGAAGTCGTCTTCTTCGTCCTGGTTTCATCGTCGCAGGGGCTTCATCGGACCGAACTCCCTGACGTATTCCAACATGATCGTGGGCATATCGCAGAGCAAACAGCTCAACATGGCTCGAAAGGCGGACG
This sequence comes from Pseudo-nitzschia multiseries, assembly GCA_037355745.1. Classification (NCBI taxonomy): domain Eukaryota; phylum Bacillariophyta; class Bacillariophyceae; order Bacillariales; family Bacillariaceae; genus Pseudo-nitzschia; species Pseudo-nitzschia multiseries. The sequence continues at coordinate 2,346,985 of CM074782.1, read as the reverse complement.
GCATGATCGATCGGATGAGAAAGCACGGGGTCGAACCGGACGTGGTGGTGTACACATCCATTCTGAACTGCTGGGCCAAAGCCAAGAGCCGGAAGGAGCGAGAGATGGCATCCAAGCGAGCACTGGACATCCTCCGGGTCATGGAGGAATCCTACACGGAGGGAAAAAATTATCTGCTCAAGCCGAGTCTCATCACGTACACGACAGCCATCAAGGCGATCGGATACTCACTGGATCCCAGGGCTCCCGAGCTGGCCGAATCCGTTTTGAAGCGGATGTACAACCTGACGGAAACGGGTGCCATCCACGTGCCCCCGAATCTCGCGACGTACAACGCGGTCATCAACGCGCTCTCCACGACGAGCGGTGGGTTCCTCAATCGGGGCAAGAAGGGCGCGTATGCCCGCAAAGCGGAAGCCCTCCTGGTCGAGATGATCCGGCGCTCGCGGATGAACGGAGAGACATCCCTCGAGCCGAGCGTCGTCACGTGGGGGAGCGTGCTGCGGGCGTACTCCCTGTCGGGATTGCCCGATTCCGGCGAGCAGGCCCAGCGCATCGTCGACATGCTCGAGGCGTGGCACGAATCCGGCAACACCCGCGTCCGGCCGAACGTGGTGTGCTACACGACGGTCCTGTCCGCGTGGGCCCGGGGGCGGGCGCCGGGAAACGTCGCCCTCCGGAAGGTGAACGAAACGCTGACCAGGCTCGAGGCGCTGTACGAACGCACCCTCGACGAGAGTTTCCGGCCGAACAAGGTGACGTACATCACCGCCATGGACGTGTATTGCCGCAAGTGTCCCGACATTGCCGGTTCGATGTCGCAGAAACTCGTCGATCACATGCTCGAGTTGTACGCCAAAAACATCGGGTACGACCGACCGACCCGCATCGTCTTCAACACGCTGATCAGCTCGTGGTCGAGGAGCCAGGAACCCAATGCCGCCGAAAACGCTGAGAAAATCTTTGTCTGGCTCGAGTCGGGAGACGAGTACGTCAAACCCGACGAGGTAACCCTCTGCGCCGTTCTGAATGCCTGGGCCAACAATGCGGAGGACGGCGGAGCCATGAGAGCGCAACAAATCATGGACCACACCGAGAAGCTAACGGTCGAGGAACGCGGTTTCGATCGCACGATCGTTCCCTGGAACATTCTGATCAAGGCGTGGGGACGGAGCAAGACCGACGATTCCGTCGAGAGGGCGGAGAAAATACTGACCCACCTCGAAGAGCAATACCGAAGCGGAAAATCGAGCGTCAAACCGGACATTACCACGTATTCCTCGGTCATCAACTGCTGCGCGTATTACACGGGCCCGACCGATGGGAACGCGGAAGCGTTCGAGGTAGCCTGGCGGACCTTTCACAAGATCAAGCAATCCGACAACGACCTGATCGTCAACAACATCGTGTACGGCACGCTGTTCAAGGCGATCGGAAAACTCACGTCACGGGGGCAAAAGCAAGAGGACATGATCCGTGAGTTATTCGCGGAGTGTTGCGAGGCCGGACAGGTGTGCAATTTTGTCCTCGGCCAGGTTCGCACGTCGAGTTCCAGGGAATTGTTCCGAACCCTCGTGCCAAAGTCGATCGAAGGCAGAGACGCAAGAAGCCTGGAGAAGATTCTGAAGAAGATGCCCAAGAAATGGAGCAAGAATGTTGCCTATTGATTAGAATGTTGCCTATTAGGAAGGGGATGTTAATATACCGGTACTGTAATACGAACTCAATACCACGACTTAAATTAAGACGCGTTTTCGATTCTCGAGTTTGGATACAGTACTGTATTGTTAATTACAGTATTGCATTGTTGCCAACGAAACGCCTCTCGGCCGGTGTACACTATTAGCTACATTCCTATCACTCGAAGCTTTCGTCGTTGTCGTTGTCGTTGTCGCTTTCGAGCATCGACCGAACCTCGGCTCGCAGTCGTTCCTGCAATTCTTTCTTGTTGCCGCTAACTTTCAGTCCACGTGCTCTCAGAACTTCTTTGAGTTTTGCAACCGTCAGGGTATCGATTGGATCTTTTGCGTCCTTCGGTATTCCCTCTTTTGTCTTTGGAGTTTTCTCCTCCTCGTCGGCGGAATCATCACTCGTGCTCGTACTCGTGCTCGTGCTCGAACTCGTTGTTGGTGGAGCCTCCATTAGTTGTTCTTTGACGTCCTTCGCTTTCTCTGCCGGCACTGCTTTGTGCCACGGCGACGACGTATCGAGGAACGGAATTGCGGTTGGTTTGCTGCTGCTCTTCTTCTTGGCGGATTGCACCTCGTCCTTCGACACACCCTTCCCCATGCTCGAAAACGGCACCTGCTCTCCGTCCTTATCGGTGATCCATTCCGATCCATCGGTTTGTTCCGTCACTTCCGTCATCAACCCGGCGTCCTTCATGGTATCAAAGGTCGATTGGGTGAGATTCAACCCCGACGTGAACATGCTCTTGTCGACGAGGTTCATGTCGATGTTGTCGATGTCGACGCCCATGCTTGCGGCGTATTCGCGAACGTTGAGTTCTTCCGGCTCGTCGTATTTCCGGTAGGAAACCTCGTCCTCGTCGTCCTCGTAGACACCGTTCCAGTCGTATTCGATGACGTCAAAGTCGTCTTTCGGGGTTCGGATCTGTTTTTCGATCGTGACGGTGACCACCCGGTGGGGCTCGGTCGGTTCGGTATTATCATCGTCGTCGTCGTTGTTCGTTTTTTCGGGGTCCGAAATGATCCAGTACGTTCCGTCGAGCACCACCCGTCCCCGCAATTTCCTATCTGGATCCAACAAAACAACTTCGTCGTCGTCGTCGTCGCCCTCCTCCTCTACAGCAGCATTAGCATTCTTCTTGAGTCGCAGATCGATTGAATTCGGTTTTGCCTTGAAGGAAATGTCGTTGGCCCGGGTCTCTTTGGGCACCTTGACGGTGATCTCGATCTCGAAACATTCCTCCGCCCAGGAATAGGTCGGCGCTATGCCCCTCCCGCTGTAAAGGGGTCCGAGGTTATTCCTCCTGTACCGATGCCGTTCGTTACAACAGTTCCCACCGGTAAATGAAATTTTACTTGAAATTGGAGTTGGAGTTGTTGTGGGTCCTAACAGCAGACAACATCGATTTCCTACTACAACGGCAGCAGCCGTAGCGGGCGAAAATGCCGATGCCAGAGAGCCGCTGTAGCAACAGCAGACACAGATGTAACCCAACCACAACAGAGCTGCTTGGATAATAATCGTCATGGTTCGTTTAATAGAAGTGTGTAATAATAATAATAATAATAATACCGTACTTCTTTTCTCAACCCTTCCCCGCACTTCGAACTTTAAGAATATCTCGACTGTCAGTCAGTGTTTTGTCCGTTCCGACAACAACAATCAACAATGGCTACAACTGCTGTTGTTTCCCAAACAAAGAATGATCCCTTGGAAGTTCTTTCTGAGAAACTCGATTCTTGGTGTGGCCTTCAGCCTCGTCCAGGAGTTTAGGATACAGCAAGAAATAATCAATCGCAATGATGATAGAGATCAATTTCGATCGATGAATGCTGAATCAACAAACAACTCGAAACTGGTTCCTGATTGATGAATGATGTTTCGAAAAGAAAAGTAAGATCATCTGTGATCTTCGAACGGGACGCAATCTACCGTACGAGCACAAGTACCGTACTAGTAAATCTCACTCTCGACTCGTAATTACGAGTACATACCGTATGTATTCACTATCAACAACAAACAAACATACGAGTAATCTTACCGTACGTACTCGTACCGTATTATTGCACATCACCATCTTTTTTCTCTTCCGCACGTCTGAGATGTTTTATTGGCCGAGGGTTCAAGTGCAGCACCAAACAACTGCGTGAATGGGACGAAGCTCGTACACGTACGACGGACAGATTCGATCGAGTGAAGAAAAAGGAGATACCGTATTTAGGTACGAGGTATGAGTACGTATTGTACGGTACGGTGGTAAACTTCATGTCCGAGCATGTCTATCTTATTCACTACTACTACCTACATGCACATGTACTACGAGTAACGTACGAGTACGAGGAGTACCGGTAGTCTACTACCTACCGGTAGTAGTCGAGGACAAGAAAGAAGAACACGCCATCAGGGCAAAGGAGATTGGGATGAACAATCGTGAACAAGAATGACAAGAGCTAGTACAGCACGAAACTTACACGAGAAACACCAAGTTCGGGAGGTACTTTGTCAAGACATGAATGCACAGCTACGGTAGGAAGTAATATGGGGGGCTAGTAGTAAGAACAACAACAAGAAGCTTTCATTCACTTGGCAATTTCAAAATTACACGAGTACTACTAATAAGTGCTAGTAGCTATACTACTAGTAGGCAGTACTTACTCCTCATTAAAGCCGTGATTGATGCACGATACTGTTTCTTCCTAACAGTTTGCTTGCTTGGCTTCACGGTCGTGTAACACTGTGCCTAATGAAGCGTTGTTCTTTCCTCACTCTACCATGTGTTTGAGATTCTGGTGGTGGTGGGGTATCATGCAAGAATCCAAATGCTCTTTTTGTAGCGAGGGGATCTCTACTACTAGGACTAGGAGCAGTTCCATAGTAGTAGCACTACTACTAGTACTAGTACTAGTATTGGTTGTAGTAGCCCTCCTTCTTGGCAGTTTTGTTTCCACCAGTCCGCACCAGCAACAAAGTCCCGAAACACGACAGAAGCTCTAACAACAAACCAACCCGTTGTCATTCATTCATTCATTCATTCATTCATCGACTTGACAACACCATGGTTCGTTTTCGGAAGCAATCTGTCTGCTGTATTGTTTTTTATTGTTCTTCCTTATAGTTGATTTCCTTGCTTGCTTGCTTGCCTGATTGCTTGCCTGCTTGCTTGCCTGATTGCCTGCCTGCTTGCCTGCCTGCTTGCCTGCCTGCTTGCCTGCCTGCTTGCTTGCCTGATTGCCTGATTGCTTGCTTGTCGTCAATACCCGAGACAGACACCTGGCAGCGAAGTGCGGGAAGAAGAGGGAGTTCGCGTGGTGTACGATATCCTTTTTTGGCATTCGTTCCATACCGTACAACAAACGATACCAGAGGATTCACTCGCTCCCACCCACCACCCCCGCCGTTTCCCGAGTGAACCATCCATCGAGGTCTGGTTTGACTCCGTAACCTAACCTAACCTAACCTAACCTAGTAACCTACTAATCTTGTGTGGGAGGACACCGACGCCGACGCGGCGTCGACGCCCACTACACTGCACTACACTATCGGGGTGGTTCGTTCGGTTCGGTTTCCAGCACAACACAAGCATTCTGGAGGAGTCCACGATGGACGTGTAAACGGGAGCAAATGCATACTATATCAAAGACTAATAATAATAATAATAATAATACGAAGTACGGAGTAAATACAAAGCAAGGAATGGAACTACCAGTATACAGGTAATCACCGTACACAGCAAGCTCACCTCCACTCGCACCCTTCGCTTCTTCTCGCAACGTTCCCTCCTTCGTTGCCATTCCGGACGTACGGACACGAATCGCATCCTCGTTCTTGCCAGCAACTAGTACTGTACGACTAGTAGGAACCCTCACTCACTCACTCACTCACTCGTCTGAGACACAACATGGTTGATTTCTAGTTTGTGCTATGATTCGCGTTAGTTCATGCTACTTACTGTACATAGTATTGTGCTTTCGGGTATTTCTAATACTTCGTATACAGTATTGTATTAATCATTACTTCGTACGCCATGATACTATTCGTCGCCTTGCGGTACGATAATCACTTTCGATTGTGCGTAGATCGGGATTGATTGGCGCTTTGTGTGCAGCAGGAACCCCAACCATCTCCCACAGCAATGTTCGGATTGTTTTGTTGATGTATGCCTCGTCTGCGGAACAACAACACTACACTGGGAAACGACACGACACGACACGACACGACACGTCCCGACACGTCCCACACACGATCTTGTATGTATCCGATCGACTTCGCTGGTGAGGGTGAAGACAAACACGGTTGGCTTTGTTGCACACCACAACGTTACATGAATTGCATTACGGTACACACCCGTTCTGCTCTCGATGGGCGGTGGTGATTGTTGGCGAATGAATGGGTAAGGTAATTGTGTATGCATGCATGCATGCATGCATGCGTGTGTGCGCGCGTGCGTGCGTGTGCCGCAGCTATCGATTGTGCGCTTTCGATGGATAGATCGAACGATGCGATACGATGCGATGCGGTGAGATACGTTTCGCTTCGCTTCGCTTGCGTTCAGTTCACGCAGTTCTGGATCTGGATCAATCGCTCTTGTAGACCGCGGCACAATCGTGTTTCCGATTTCCGTTGTTGCTGTTGCAGTTGCTGTTGCTGTTGCAGTTGTTCGTTGTTGTTCTGGTTGTTGTTCTGGTTGTGGTTGTTGTTCTCGTCGTCGGTTGTTTGGTCGTTTTCGTTTTCGGTTTCGGTTTCGTTGCGGGAGTTCCGGATCTCGGCCCGGTACCACTCCCGCAGGGCCCGCATCGCGGCGATTCGGGCGGTCCGAGCCGAGCCGTGCACCGAGCGCACCGAGGCGCAATAGTCCGACATCGTCGTCGTCTCGTCGTTATTGTCTCCGTTGCCGTTGCCGCTGTTGCTGTTGTTGTTGCCACTGTTGTCTCTCACCGATTTCAGCTGCTTCTTGGTGAGCAACAGCGTCAGGGACGACCGGACGATGTCGCAGTCGTCCCGGGGGACTCGGACCAGTGCGAGTTGCGTGGTGGCGTCGCAGAAGCGGACGTTGACCGAGGGTCCCTCTCCGGAAGCAATCCCGTAACAATACGCCATCGTCCGGCGGAGGCGGGTCGCGAATTCGTTCCGGGACGGGAACGAGGAATTTTTATCGTCGCCGTTGCTGTTGCGGTTGCTGTTGCTGTTGCGGTTGCCGTTGCCGTTGCCGTTGCGACGAGAGGAGGAGGTTGGATTGCTCTTGCTCTTGCTCTTGCTCGTCCGAATGTCCTCGGCGAGCTCGATCTTCACCAGGAGCCACCGGTTCTTGTGCCGTACCATTGTTGTATTCTGTTGTGTCGTGTAGTGCTGTGTCGTGTCGTGACGTGATGCGACGTGACGTGACGTGACGTGACGGTCGGTTCCAAACTGTGCAAGAAATGCGGCAGCAACAACAGCAACAACAAGGCGCGTCGATGGAATCACATGGGGTATGTAAGTACCGGTAGAGTAAGATTTACTCGTACCGGTACCGATACGAGTACGATAGACTAGAACGGATTGATGTAGCGAGCCGAATGAAAGTAATGGTAGTGCCACGTGGCACTCCCTAGTAGTAGAAGGCCAGACCGGGGGTGACGCCGAATCGAGTAGATTCACTATCACTAAATCCAGCTTCTAAGCACACACCCTAGATCCCGATAGTCTTAACAAGCAGGCCAAGGATTCCCCTAGCAAACTCCAGGCTACCAAGGAATTAGTACAATAGATTCCCTGTAACAAAATGGATTCCTGCTGGTGTAACACGGCAAAGAATTGCTTGTGACTTTAAGACCTTTACGAAAGTTGAAAAGGTCAGAAAATACAGGCTAGCGCTAGTACTAACAAGCCTGTAAAGGATTCATCCAGCAAAATCCAAGCATACAGCTCACTCTTTTTGCTCCTAATTGATAGTAGTAGAATAAATTGGCTAACACGTCCTGGTGGTCCAATAGTCCTCCTCCCTAGTATTACACCTCACCCGTACAACAACAAGCCTAGTACTATCTCCTTGGTTCGATAGTCATCCTAGTATCGCATCCTGCCCGACCTACAGGCCACGACACCCAAGAACCGCTGACAAATGACGTGACTCCTCCGGCGACCCAGTGTCTATTGTACCCATACAACAAGCAGCCCTGTGGTTGGATCCCCGACAGGCCTGCTCTCGTCGATAGTCGCCCCTACCGGTCCTCCTCATCCTACTATCGCACCTAGTAGTACTACTATGACAAGACCGCAACAAGAAGCTGCTGCTGGTCGATAGTAGTTGGCCCGACAGCCGGCACCCGCCTGGCTGCCCCGACAGGCCTCGATTGGTGGTTCGTTCGTACCACAACAAGAAGCCTACTATCCTTGGTTTGCTACTACTAGTAGTAGTCATCGTAGTATTGCAACGGGGGGGGGGGGGGGGGGGGGGGGACCGATCCCCGGTCACAGACACAGCGCGACGAAACGACGCCGCTGCGCCTCCGGACGAGGACTCTGCGCCTCCAACGAGAACAAGCCAGCATCATGCGTAGTACTAGTACATACACAGAGTACTTCAAGTATACTAGTACAGCTACTACTAGCCCATTTGGGAGCTCTGCTGAGCGCAATAGGGCCTAGTAGTACGGCTCCATCTTTGGGTACTTCTCCCCGGCATCCACCACCACCACCCCACAGTCCCTTCTGGAGCAGTTAGTACTGAACCTCTTTGAAGCTCAGGAGGCTGTGGGGGCCCCCCTCCTCGGGTATCTTTGTAGCCGATGCCCACGGGAAGCCCCTTCTCCGATTGGTACATGGCCTCCGCAAGTACCTGGTGGGCCCCTTGGCCCAGCACAGCCCCAATAGAGACAAGACCTTTGGTTACCTGAATGATATCGAGGGGGAGGCCAGCAGGGAGCTGGTCCTAGTACTACTAGTAGATTCTGACATGCTGGCCCAAACCACCGCCTCTCGAGTGCTATTCCTTGATAGATCATCACATGGCAGAGTTGGAGGCCCACCACCACGACAGAGAGGCTCTCCATCCCGGCAGTACCAGAAGGGACCGGTCATTCTGAACTGATCCGCACCCACAAAGCCTTCTTTACCCCCTTTGAGTTGGTGCATTTCCTCCTACTAGTAGGCAAGGAGGGCCTCGCCCCTCCTCAACAAGCCCTGGGGATCCTCCGCCCCCAGCAGCTCAATCATGCGGGGTTATTGGAGCGAGACCTGTGCCCCCCTGCTGCTCAACACCCTCAGGGCAGCTGCTGGGACAATCCCCACCGTCCCAGCTAGGGTCCCCATGCTCCTGCAGCCGGGCCCTCCGTTTTGCATCAAACCCAGCCTCACCAACTAGTAGTAGTACATGAAGCAAAAGGCGATGTATCGGGATCTTCCAGGCCTTAACCGGCTCCTGCTCCCTCCCGGGGACCCAGCCCACACAGCAGCCGTCACAAACAGCCCTCACCGGCCACCAACTAGTAAGGCTCAGCGAGAACCTAGACCACAAGAGGGCACAGTCTGTGGGGGCCAGCACCTGGGGGCCCTTGTAGTACACCCAGCGCTTGCTGCTGCTTTGTGGGAAACAAGAGGAAACCTATCTCCCCCCCTCTACCAGGCCTGGGCCCAAAAGAGCAAGAACGAGAAGACCCACACAATCTTCCAAAGCCAAGTTGCAGCCAGAGCCTCTGAGTTGGGAATCCCAGCCCCCTTGATCACTACGGCGGCCCTCAAGCGTTTCCAGGATGGCAACTTTCACGGGACCGGCCCCTTTGATGTGGCCGATGGAATACTCCCCATGGCCTTCGCTCCCCCGGGCGGATCAGCTGCTACCCTGAAGAGGGAACAGGAGGCAGCTGCCAATGTGGCTGCCTAGTACAACACTAGTATGATCTCCACAGAAGGCAACTCCCTCTCCTTAAAGGACTCCCTAGATAAGCTGCAGAAGATGACCAAAGCATACATCCCTGTCAACTGGACTGAAGCCACCACCCAGCTGGAGAGCTACCTGGCCGTCCTAGCTGCCATCCTAGGACTCAACCATGACGCCATAACCAGCTACCAACAAGGCCTCCGCAGGCTCAAGATCCAGCAGATACCCCTTCGAAGAGCCATTACAGATGAGGTAAGCGAGCTCCTCACCCCGGCCATCGTTGTCTACTACTTCCAAATCAGGGTAAAGGGATGGTTGGAAGAGCAGTGGGAGGCTGACTCCACCATCCCCTCCCCCAACTTTGGGCTCGACTTCCACACCTTCAGGATGAGCCAGAACCTCAACTGGCTCCCCAATGTCTCCAATATGGGTGCCCTGAGACTACTTTGAAGACCAGACCCCCCCATCACCCACCAAGCCTGGCGCCAAGGGGGCCAGCCCTAGCAATAACAACCACTCCAACAGTCCTGGCGCCCGGGCGTCCGGAACACCAACAGCTCAGCAGACCCGCCTGGCAAATCCCAACCGGGACTCTTGCCTCCAAGACAGCAATCATCCCAGCATTGTTAAGAAACTGGAGTCCTCCAAAAAGAGGGAAGCCATCCAGGCTATGAGGGACAAAGGCAAAGGCCCGCTCCTTCATCCAGATGGACAAGAAAGGTGCCACTCGTGGCATATCAAAGGTGTCTGTTTCAGCAACTGCAAGCACCTATATGACCACAGGGCCATAATCTCTAGTGAGCACGACCAGCTCTGGCAATGGTGCCAAGAGGCATATGCCTGAAAAGCCGGCAAGCGCCATCTATGGCCTAGTGGCGTCGCGAAGTACCCAGATACCATCACCATCTCTTAAGCAACAGTTACCTAACCAACAATTACAAATCACACATGAATTAGGTAAGCCCCAAAAACAGAACGCGCATGTCTCCTCACTTATGGACCCTCTCGCATTTCATGTGCCTTCCACAGACTCAACTTACACACTTGCTAAGAAGGGACCCCTGTCCGATAACTGTCACGCGACCCAACGCGACCCCTCGCAAGCTATATTTTGATAAAATTGACCTTGGTTTTGTGATGCGCAAGGGCAATTTTTGAAATTCACAAGATTTTGTGGTGAAGAGTTTCAACCCCCCTCAGGTTGCGACAAAAACTCTCCCTGAGGACTCAAAATGTCCCTTGATCTCTCAATTTTGACTAACTTGGTTTTAAAAATCTAATTCTCGCTACCAAACTTCCTAAGCTTAACCCAAGATATGAAATAAAATTATTTTAAGAAGTGTTTATTTGCTCCATTGCCGCGTTCCACACTGTGTACAAAACCATGTACAAGTCTACAGGTAATGAACATGTGTGTGCTCCGTACACTGAAATCTCTTCAAAAAAAGAACAGGCAAAAAGACCCTGCAAACACAGCAGAAAAACCCTCAAAGACATGATTTATTTTTGATAGGAATTCCGATCATCGAAATCACCGATGCCATTAACTTCCATTTTGACAACCCTGCAATGACCCTTCTGTTTCTCCTTCACTAGAACAGACCATGAAGGTTCACCACCATACAAATAGTACAAAATGACACCAACTCAAATACCTACATGTTACTCTACTTCATTTTCGATCGGGAAGGGTATTCAAACGGCAAAGACAACAACCACTATGAGCCCTACTCCAACTCATCTCTTTCCCCTTGGATAAAGGAGAGAATGGAGGCAGACATGTACAACCCCTACCAGGTTTGAATGCCAGCATGTTACTCTACTGATTTGCTGACCAGGAATGGCAATCGAAGGGCTATCTGATGGCTATTTGGATGGCTATTCAGATGGGAGGGCCAAGCAGAAACTCCAAATCCGTTTTTTCAACACCACAGAAAACACACACACCCTCCAAATAACAGCGACAGCCAATATCTCCATACTGAAGTCACCGACGGCAACGATATTGCAGGGATTCCTTCATTATATCAAGAAGGACGAGGCCTGCAAGTTTCAAATCGATTGATTGAGTGGATTGGAAGTATCTACAGTAACTGGCAAAGCTTTGGACACACGAGGTCCATTTTGAAGGGAAACAAGGAAAAAACGGTGACAGCGGATATCTCCAAAACGACGGCACCAACAGCAACAATATTGCAGGGGCCTCTGCATTACATCTATGAGGAGACGCCGACCAAGTCTCACATTGATCCATTGAGCGGATTAGAAGGAACCGACTCGGCATAGCAGAGTGACAAATTTGGTTGTATTTCAAGGAAACGTCCAAAATAACAGTGAGGGCAGATATCTCTGAAACGACGGCACCAACAGCGGCAATATTGCAGGGGCCTCTTTATTACATCTACGAGGAGACGCCCGCCAAGTTTCGTATTGATCCATTGAGCGGATTAGAAGAAATGGACTCAACATCGCAGAGTGACAAATTTGGTTGTATTTCAAGGAAGCAACCCAAATAGTAATAGCGACAGCGAATATCTCTATCACAACGGCACCAACAGCAACGATATTGCAGGGATCGCGGCTTTATTACATATATGAAGAGACGCCCGCCAAGTTTTGTATTGATTCATTGAGAGGATTAGAAGGAACGGACTCAACATCGCAGAGTGACAAATTTGGTTGTATTTCAAGGAAGCAACCCAAATAACGGCGACAGAAGATATCTATAACAACGGCACCAACAGCAACGATATTGCAGGGACCTTACTATTACATACTATATAAGGAGACGCCAACCAAGTTTCGTATTGATCCATTAAGCGGATTAGAAGGAACGGACTCAACATCGCAGAGTGACAAATTTGGTTTTGTTTCAAGGAAACACCCAAAATAACAGTGAGGCAGATATCTCTGGAACGACAGCACCAAGGGCAATGATATTGTTGCAGGGGCCTTACTATTACATATATGAGGAGACGCCGACCAAGTTTCGTATTGATTCATTGAGCGAATTAGAAGGAACGGACTCAACATCATAGCAGAGTGACAAATTTGGTTGTATTTCAAGGAAGCAACCCAAATAACAGTGAGGGCAGATATCTCTATAACGACGCCACCAAGGGGAACGATATTGCAGGGGCCTCTTTATAACATATATGAGGAGACGCCAACCAAGTTTCGTATTGATCCATCGAGCGGATTAGAAGGAACGGACTCAACATGAACAGACAATTGAACAAAATTGGGTGAGTACTATCTATTGATGTAGAGTAAATAATAACAACAGAATAATATAATTTACATGCTAACCTTCCCCGTTGCCGTGTTGCCGGCAGTGTGGTGGCCGACTCGTGTTGCCTTTGTTCTTGGCGTTGCATTCGATTTGGTGTTGCCTTTGGGTTGACGTTCCTTCAAGTCAATTCAGCGATTTGTGTTGCCATTGTTTTGTTCTGTAGTTCCAATCCGTTGTTCCAATGATCGTTGTTCCGGCCCTATGAAAATAAGAAGAAAAACAGAAGTGAGGAATAAATCATCAGCAATGTAGGATGTAGGCATCATTGTCCATCTCTCTCACGTTGTTCTTTTTGCTGCCGGTTTGTGTCGCCCTTGCCGTCCCTTCACATTGTTGTTGTGTTGTTGTTGCTGCTGCTGCTGCCGCCGTTGATTTGTGTTGCCAGACTGCTGTCGACAACGTTGTCCTCGCCCTTCCTTTCCACCGTCGACTTGTTGTTGTTGTTGTGGTTATCACTGTACCTCCAGGGAATCTGTTGTTGATTTGAAGACTTCTAACTCCTATGTGGTCACAAACAACAGTAGCAAGTTCCTGTTGATATAGATTGCAAGGGATGCAGATTTTTTGCTTTCAAGATGTCTCTTTCCAGCAAATACTCTCTCGTCCAGTGCTTTCTACTTCTTTTGCAGTACAAGGGTGTTAATTCGGACTAAAATATTCAAGCACCGATTACCTGCCTAATGCTGATCAATGATCAAGGGATCATCAGATTAAGCGGAATCCCACGTTCTCAGACGGAGTGCCTAGTAAAGCAACTCTACTCAGATAAGTCAGGAGGGGAGGTCTTTCAAATTTATGAATGGAAAGAGTTCCTTTTTTTGGCCCGCAACAGCAACAATATCATGTAACCATGCACAGTGAAAATCAAACTGTAAGATTGGTTTTTATCCCTGTAAGACACAATAGTATCTTTCAAACTAGTGGCCAGGGTGAAGGTCTTTCTGTCTGTCTTCTGCAAGAGAATGAGTGGCTTATACATGATCTGTCTCTCATTCGCATTTTGCAGCTGCGGGGAAAAACAAATTCCCATGGGCTCAAAAGTACATTTAGAAAACTGAAGCAAAGCAGGGTATAAGTACTGCTTTTCAACTCCCTTCTATTACATCACACTACACTATGTCACCTGTTCCAATTGAAAAAAAAATCGAAAAAAAAAATCATACGTGTGGCTCGTACAAAGGTCTACACTAATTACCAACTACAGTACTAGCTAATTTTTTCCTTTTTCCTTTTTTTGCAACGGCGTTGCAAAAAATGCCCTTTTCGTAATCATGGGACCCCCCCCCCCCCCCCCCAAACCCCACTCACCCACCCACCCACCCTTATTAATCCCCAATCTTCTTTATCGACTCCCCAATTTTCCATTTTTCCGTTGTTTGCAACGGCGTTGCAAAAAATGCCCTTTTCGTAGTTCTGGGGTGGTACTGGGTTTGGAGGAAAAATGTACACTAATTTGCAATTGAAAATTAGAAAATTAAATATTTTTTGTGATTAGTCCATAAATTTTGTTCCTGTTATGGATAAGATGAATCATGAAAGAAACAGAAGTGAGTTATCTGTCATAGTTAGTGTGTCACCACCTAATAAGTGCATTTGGGTCCTGGATTTGGAGGAAAAATACACACTAATCTGCAATTTAAAAATAGAAAATCTGATATTTTTGGTCCTTAGTCAATGAATATTGTTCCTATTATGGATAAAATGAAAGATGAAAGAAACAGAAGTGAGTTATGTGTGATGGTTTGTGACTCACAACCTAATGAGTGCATTTGGGTACTGGATTTGGAGGGAAAATATTGGGTAATGACTCCCAAAGTTTTTGGTCCCGTCCATGAATATATTTCTCATGACTCATCAAATGCATATTGGGAACAACATTGCGGCTCAGAATGCTGGAAATGTTGTGGTTTTTCTCTCCAAATGGCACACAAGACAATATTTTTGGTGCAATTCCAGGGCAAACACTGACTTATTGGGTAATGGCTCCCAAAGTATCAGGTAAAATGCGTGAATAATTTTTTCATCACTCATCTGATGCATATTGGGAACAACATTGCCACACACAATGATGAACATGTTGTAGTTTGTCTCTCCAAATGGCACACAAGACAATATTTTTGGTGCAAATCCAGCAGGGCACAAACTGACTTATTGCATAATGACTCCCAAAGTATCCGGTCCAAGCCATGAATAATTTTTTCATCACTCCTATGATGCATATTGGGAACAACATTGCCACACACAATGATGAAGATGTTGTGGTTTGTCTCTCCAAATGGCACACAAGACAATATTTTTGGTGCAAATCCAGCAGGGCACAAACTGACTTATTGGGTAATGACTCCCAAAGTATCCGGTCCAGGCCATGAATAATGTTTTCATCACTCCTATGATGCATATTGGGAACAACATTGCCACACAGATTGCTGGAAATGTTGTGGTTTGTCTCTCCAAATGGCACACAAGACAATATTTTGGTGCAAATCCAGCAGGGCAAACATTGACTTATTGGGTAATGACTTCCAAAGTATCCGGTCCAGGACATGAATAATGTTTTCATCACTCCTATGATGCATATTGGGAACAACATTGCCACACACAATGATGAAGATGTTGTGGTTTGTCTCTCCAAATGGTACACAAGAGAATATTTTGGTGCAAATCTAGCAGGGCAAAAACTGACTTATTGGGTAATGACTTCCAAAGTATCCGGTCCAGGCCATGAATAATGTTTTCATCACTCCTATGATGCATATTGGGAACAACATTGCCCCACAGATTGCTGGAGATGTTGTGGTTTGTCTCTCCAAATGGCACACAAGAGAATATTTTTGGTGCAAATCCAGGGCACAAAATGACTTATTGGGTAATGACAGGCAAAGTATGAGGTCAAGTCCATAATAGGAAGAACATTTACTTTGTATAATCCAATTACCCAAAACGCACTTTAATGAGTGTCAAATGAAATTAATTCATAAGTTGTTTAGTTGAAATGGAGGTGCTGTTTTTTTCTTATTCTCAGACAAAAAAAGGGTGCGGATATTACCAGTACTACTAGTTGTAGCTAATATTGCATGCAAAAAGGTACATAGTTGGGTACTGTGCAAAAAGTGTACATAGGTAGGTACCATACTGACCCAAGGGAGTTTCGAACCACTGACTGGCTACCAGATTCTACAGATGGGTTGGGGATTTAGATACACCATAACCTTTGTGTAATCACAATTTCCTCTTTGAAAAAATTATGGCGCAGGAGGGGTGGCGTGCACTCGTACATGCTTTACTTATATAGAAAATAAAGGCCGTGCACAAGTCAGGCACATGGAAGAAGTCAGGATGCATAGCACACACAACACACACAAAACCACCACACACACACATGAAAAACTTTATACACACGGAATCACCACACAAAATGCAACACCTGCTTCTTGGTTGGCACAGTTTTTTTTTGAAGCAGGGAAAATGAATGTTGTCCGCCAGTCACAAACAACGGAATAACGGAACAACCAAACATCCAATCAACAAAGAAGAAACACTAGTCAGTGACAATAACAGCAATTTGTTGGAGATTCTATTTGTTTCTGATCTTTCTTTATTTTTATTTTTTATTTTTTTATTGAAATGGAACAACAATCAAACAAACCAACGAGGGAAAGAATGACACTCAAAATGGAACAACGAATTGAAAAAAAGGAATGACAGAATGGAACAACAGAACAACAGCAGTGAGTGACAATGACGGCAATTTGTTCGAGATACTATTTGTTTCTGATCTTTCTTTTATTTCTTTTTATTTTTATTGAAACAGAACAACAATCAAACGAACCAATGAAGGAAAGGAGGGTACTTAAAACAGAGCAACCAATGAAACAGAACAGAACAATGGAACAATGGAACAATGGAACGGAACAATGGAACGGAACAATGGGACAGAACAACAGAATGGAACAACAGAAAAGTTCACACAAAAAAAACTGTTCACACACGGAAAACTGTACATACCCCAAATCAAAACCACACAAAAAGCAACACATCCTTCTTGGTTGGCACGGTATTTAAAAAAAATGAAAAGCACAGAAACAACGGATTGGCAATGAAAGAAAACAATGAGAAACACTAGTGAGTGACAATGACAGCAATTTGTTGGAGATTCTATTTGCTTCTGATCTTTCTTTCTCTTATTTTTATTCTTCAGGAACAACAAACCAACAAAACTTTAATCAGAGGAAGGAAACGGAGGTGATGAGTGAAATATTTTCTGTTACTGATGAGGCTTTTGCCCTGATGATCATTGACAATGAGTTTGGCAATTGGGAAAAACAGAAGAAAAGGAAACTTGATGCCACCGGCACGACTCCAACAAATGGGAGATTCATAGGGTAAAAGGTACATATCTTACATACATTGCATACCGTTGCAAATAGTAGTTTCTATGACACAAATGATTAAAATGTACTAAAAGGAGTACCTATCATACATATATTGCATATAATACTACTAGTACAATTCTTGACCCACATAATTCAACTGTAGTGGTAGGTGGTCACAAGCCCTTGTGTTAAATTTTAAGGGTTGTGTGTCGCGAGCCCAAGTGTTAAATTATAAGGGTAGTGTGTCGCGAGCAAAGGAGATAAATTTTAAGGGTAGTGCGTTACGAGCCCAATTGTTAAATTATAAGGGTAGTGTGTCACAAGCAATGGAGATAAATTTTAAGGATGGTGTGCCGCGACCACTAATGTTAAATTTTACTGGTTGCGAGTCATGACCTTGTGCATTTAATTTTAGTGGGTGGGTGTCGCGAACACAAGTATTTAATTGTACGGGTAGGTTATATTAAAAATTAATAATAATTATTCATGACCCAAAGAAAAAAATAATCACGACCCAGGGATTGAGAGTTAGAAAAATGAGCATGATACGAGGCTACTGAATCACAGGGGGGGCTCGTGTTAAAATTACACACAAGCAAGGGTTGCAAAAGTACCTTGCGACGGGGAAAAAAAGGGTCGCGGGACAGTTATCGGACGCCCCTTTGGGTCCCCTGGGTCCACCACACCCACGGCTGTGCCTAGGTCCGAGCCCCTAGTCACCACCGCGAACACCCCGCCTGCTGTGCCTAGGTCCGCGCCCCTAGTCACCACCGAGACCACCTCCCCTGCTGTGCCTTCGGACGTAGGTCTGAGCCCCTAGTCACCACCAAGCATTCCTCCCCTGCTGTGCCTAGGTCCAAGCCCCTAGTCACCACCGACCCCACCCCTGCTGTGCCTAGGTCCAAGCCCCTAGTCACCACCGAGACCATCTCCCCTGCTGTGCCTAGGTCCGAGCCCCTAGTCACTTCCGAGCCCCTGGTCCCTACCCCACCTGAGCTCCCCCCCCTACTCCAGTGACAGGCTGGATGTCCACATCACCCGTGCCATCATGCTCTACAACCAGAGTACTAGCTGGGGGGACTTCATCCAAACCATCTGGGGGCAAGGAGACATCCATCCCAGGGTGGGCGCCATCCCCCATCCCGCCGGTGGCCTCCTCCACCAATTTGGAACCAAAGGTACACCAGCATCTATGTCCGGCCCCCCTTGGGACCCAAGCAGGATTGCCGCCGCCATCAGTAGAGCAGGGCATCACCAATCCTCCCACCAAGGCATTGAATTTCTTCGCGAGGAGTATGCCGGCATGATGGACAAGCAACAATGGACTGTCCTCCCAGCCAGCCTCATCCAGCACCTTCCAGGCCTCTGCCTCAGCCCCCTGGGGCTAGTCCCCCAACGAGGGAGGTGCCCTTGCATGATCGCTGACTACACATATTCTGAGTTCAACCAAGACACCATCCCTCTCGCCCTGGCAGATGCCATGCAGTTCGGCCGCGCCCTTCCCCGGCTCCTCACCAGGCTGCACCAGGCCAACAACAGGTTCAGTCCAGTGACCTAGCTGGTGGCTTCTACCGGGTGCAGTTGCAGCCTGAAGACACCATGAAGCTGGGAGTCCTGTTCCCTTCTAGGACAGGAGAGCCTCTCCTCATTGGCACCCCCCTCACCAACCCTATGGGGTGGAAATCTAGCCCACCAAACTTCTGTGCCTTTACAGAAACCATTGCAGACCTGGCCAATGCGACTCTCGCCACCGGGCTGGAACAGGCCAGGCGCCAGCAGCCCCATCAACTGGACATCCCCTCAGAGACCACACCGGACGCGCCCCCCGCTCCCCCGCTCTCAGAAGCCCCCCCGCCCGGCGGCCACTACAACACGTCCGGCGACGCCAGCGGCGACGACGACGGCATGGCACCTGCCCAGAGCACAACACCCAGCAAGAAGTCCCTTCGATACTGGGATGTCTATGTGGATGATTTCTGTGGCCTTGCTCAGGGCAACCAATGGACTAGAAGAGCCATCAAACGTGTCCTCTTTCAGTCTCTAGACCAAGTCTTCCGGCCACTGGATGCCACCAACACGCCCTTCCGGCAAGAACCGGCTTCCCTCAAGAAAATGCTCAAAGGGGATGCTACTTGGACTACCCCAAAAGTCATCCTTGGCTGGCTCATCGATTCCATCAACAAAACCATCAGCCTTCCTCCCTACCGGGTAGAACACCTACACGAAATTCTTCATTCCATTGCACCCACACAGCGCCATGTCCCCCTCAAACAATGGCACCAAGTCCTTGGGGAACTCTGCTCCATGGCACTCGCCATCCCTGACTCCATTGGCCTCTTCTCCATCCTACAAGAAGAAGCCTTCCGCCACCAAGAGCCAGGCAGACAGAGACTCAGGCTCACCAAAAGAGTCCACAGCTTTCTTCAGGACTTCCAATGGCTGGCCAATGATCTCTCCAACAGGCCCACTGCCATTGCTGAGCTAGTGCCCAATACCTTCCCTGCTACTTTGGGGGCCTGCGATGCATCCGGCGCTGGCATAGGGGGCATTCATTTTGTGCCCCTCCCCAATGGCACAGTTCAGCCCCTCCTTTGGAGGCAGGCATTCCCCAAGTGGGTCCCCACCCAACTGGTCACCTTCGACAATCCTGAGGGCACCATCAACAACAGGGACCTTGAGCTGGCCGGCTCCATTGCCCACAATGACATCCTAGTGCAGACTGCCCGTGTCATGGCCAGAACCACCCACCACAACTGCTACGACAACACAGCTGCTGTCTATTGGCAACGCAAGGGCGCCACCACTACCACTGGGCCTGTTGCCTACCTTCTCAGGATCCAAGCCCTGCACCAAAGGCTTCACCAATATGTCCTCCTCAGGGACTACATCCCAGGCCCGGTCAACCACTTGGCTGACCTCCTCTCCCGCTCTAACCTCTCTGACACTGCCTTGCTCCATCATTTCAACACTACCTATCCACAGGACTTGCCCTGGCTCTTATGCCCCCTCAGGCCTCCCATGGTTTCTGTGCTGAACTTGGAACTATCCAGAAGACCATGCGAGCTTCAGTCACTGAGCTCTATGCCCGCAGAAAGGATGCCCATTGGAACCAATGGGTTCAATTCTGTTTGTCTCAAGGCTTTGACCCACTCCTCCAGTCTGTTAAAGATCCAATCCCCATCCTCCAGGTCTTTGCAAAAAGACTCCATGATGGCAGACTGTCCTGTAGCCGCAAGCCCATCAGATCTCGCATGGTATCGGACACCATCAAGTCAGTGGGACAGACGCTGGCCCGCTTGGGGGCCAAAGACCCACCAACCAACTCCACCAGCAGGCTAACGGCCCAGTTGAAGGGCTATGCCAAACTGGACCCTGCCCCCTCCAGGGTCAAGCCTGTTTCAATCATACTGGTCATGCATGCACTTCGCTTTGCATAGTATGACTCCCCCTCTCCCCCTCGCCAGGCCATTGCAAACATGATTTGCATAGCCTTCTTCTTCTGTCTACGCCCTGGTGAGTACACGGGTACTACCAGGGACGACCAAGCCTTCACCCTCCAGGATGTCTCCTTCTATCTTGAATCCAGAATTGTCCAACACAATGGCCCTGTTCATGAGCTACAAACTGCTACCTCTGTCACCCTCACCTTCACCACACAGAAGAATGGGAACAAAGGGGAAGTGGTTGCTCATGCCAGGAGTGGTGACTCCCTCTGCTGCCCGGTAGCAGCGTGCGCTTGCCAAGTCCTTCACCTCAGGCGCTGCTGTGCCTTAGGAGCAGCTCCCCCTTCACGCCCACCCTCAAGCTTGCCAGTTACGTTGACAATGGTATGTTAACCCTGGTCTGGGCAGCAACTGTCACTTCATCCATGTGGGTCTATGCCCAGATCATCTACCATGCCACTGGCATCTCCCCTGCCGCAATCTCAGCTCAGTCCCTTCAAGCGGGAGGGGCTATGGCCCTGTTACAGGGCAAATGTGACTCTAATGTCATCAAGCTCCTTGCAAGATGGCATAGTGACTGCATGATGAGGTACTTGCATCAACAGTCCCTCCCCATCTTCAAGAATATTGCCTCTGTAATGTTCAACAATGGAACATACTCCTTCCTGCCAAAGAAGTGGGTGCCAGCTGCAGCCCCCACTCCATCCGGCAGCTCTCTCTGATTCCTCTTTGGATGAATCTCCCACCCTCACTCTGCTCCTAGCTCAAGCTCTCCATGCTCCTCGCCCGCGCTCTCCACAATGTTCCCACCCGGTGGCTTGTGGCCCAATGGCAGAAAAGGCTTAACAGTTAAAGGCTTAACCACCAAGGCTGTTAAGCCTGGTTGTGCGCTGGTGTGTGTGGGCAAAGCAATAAGGGACCGGACTCACCAGCCTGCAAAAACAACCAACAGGCTGGAGTTTCCTGGATCCCCCTCTAGCAATGCTTAACCCACCAACACACCCATGAACTACAAGCATTGCACATACAGTACTACAAGTAGTAGGCTGGCTACTGAGGCTATCACGAATGTAGTGAGTGATAGTTGATGTAGCGAGCTGAATGAAAGTAATGGTAGTGCCAGGGTGACGCCGAATCTAGTAGATTCACTATCACTCAATCCACCAGCTTCTAAACACACGCCCTAGATCCCGATAGCCTTAAAAAGCAGGCCAAGGATTCCCCTAGCAAACTCCAGGCTACCAAGGAATTACAATAGATTCCCTGTAACAAAACGGATTCCTGCTGTAACACGGCGAAGAATCACTTGCGACTTTAAGACCTTTACGAAAGTCGAAAAGGTCAGAAAATACAGGCTAGCGCTAACAAGCCTGTAAAGGATTCATCCAGCAAAATCCAAGTATACAGCTCACTTTTTTTGCTCCTAATCGATAGTAGTAGAATAAATTGGCCCACCACGCCTGCCCGCAGAAAAGGCTTAACAGCCAAAGGCTTAACCGCCAAGGCTGTTAAGCCTGGTTGTGCGCCGGTGTGGGTGGGCAAAGCAATAAGGGACCGGACTCACAAGCCTGCAAAAACAACCAACAGGCTGGAGTTTCCCGGGTCCCCCTCTAGCAATGCTTAACCCACCAACACACCCATGAACTACAAGCATTGCACATACAGTACTACAAGTAGGCTGGCTACTGAGGCTATCACGAATGTAGTGAGTAATAGCAGGGGTCAAATTTACACTTTTAAAAGGTACATCCGTACACTTTTGAAAATTAGGTACTCGTATTATGGTACAATTAATATATATATATAGAGAGCGTATGAACACGAAAAATACGGAGCGCAGTGCCCTACTACTGCCCTCTTATTAATAGCCCCCAACCCCCAGCCCCTGCCCCATTACTGTGTTCACCAGAGCAAGTGCGACCCCAACCAAGTTGGCTCGGTTATATACTGGGTTCACCATATAGGGTGGTAGTTGGGGTGGTAGTCGGGGTGGTCGCCGAGGTGGTAGCCGGGGTGGTCGCCGAGGTGGTCGCCGAGGTGGTGGTCGGGGTGGTGAATGGGTTAGTGGCTGAGCAATTGAGGTCAGAGGATCGAGTTGTAGGTATGATCATACCTTTTGTGGGTATTGTTGTAGTTGAAGAGTGTATGGCAAAAGTGTACGAATGTACCAAAAAAAGTGTGAGATTGACCCGGTACCAACTAGAACTAATCTTACTATCACCGAACAATTGGTGGAGTTGTTAGTTGAACGTTTAACACTAACCCTAAGTTGACAACGTAACCTTCTAGACAGAGTTGAAGGGGGGGTTTGGGGGGGAATACATAGAAATATTAAAAATCTGTTTTTAACAAGAAGGCATGGTACAAACGCTACGACTACAAACATTTAAAAACAGAGCTGTAATAATTATTGTTTTGTCTAAAAGCAATAGTAATATTTAGTGGCGCGTTCATTTTTATGGTAGCGAATTCTCATTTTTATGGTTGCACGTAACCATAAGATTTAACCTGAATATAGATTAGAAATCATACGATCATCGTCGTTGCCAATCTTTGTTGCCAGATGAGAGAGTTGATGAGAAATAATATCGGACTTGTTAGATTTGGTACAATTTTCATCATACACCCGGACACACAAGATATTACTATGCTTTGGCTAAGACTATAACGGTAGAACATACCATTCCTGGGGTGGGGTACACAATCATATTGGACACCGCACCAGGATTTTGGTCCGCGCCAGGATTTTCTGGAGACCGCATTCCAGATTGTCAGGGCACGCGTGGACAAACAATGGGCAGGCATCACCAGTACAACTCTCCACAAAAGTGCAACAATACTACAAAAATAAGTAGTGATACTGAGCTCCTCAGGACGCAGTAAATCAAGCACTTATAACTACTACTAATTTTAGCACGGTACGGCAGTGTGAATGACAACTAAAATCCGCATACTCCGAAACAATTCAACTCCCATAAAACTAGCGCCCCAAATCAATGAAAACCAAAAGTTGGTAAGTCTCAATTTGCAAATTAACGGAGAAATAATGGTGGAACACGTTGGCACACCGACGGTTCAGGGTACAAAGATTGATACACAGAGAACAACAGCCCAGCAAGCAGTGTATCACAAAGTGAGCCAACAAACACGAATGATAACAAAATAGATACAACCAATAGCACCAGTATCAACAGCAATGCAATACAGGCAACGGAACAGCGCACTGACAAAATCATTAAAAATTACATTACCGCGTATGTCAAGGAACTAACATTCAGGCAAATGAAATTCCTGATAACGACCGAACAAGGTTCACAATAGTACATAAAGAGGATTATTACCAAGATTGTGAAATTGAATCATGAAAACAAAGTACCAACAACAATGAGCGTCCATGCACCAAAGTGGAATGGAATTTTCTGCAGAGCAATAGCTACATGCAGGCACAACACTCAGACACTAGGGAGGAAAAATTGTAAAGGTAAGAACCAACAAGAACAAGAACATAGTTCCCAGCAGCAGTGGACACATTTTCAAATTACTAACCATATCGTATTGGTCCCACTGATGCATAGACAATAAAAGGAACAAACAGATACCGGATAGTTTCCCAGGAACAGTTCTACTAGTAATCAAGGAAAACCAAAAACACGAACTCCAAAAATAAGTACAAATTACACAAAGACTATCGACAAAAAAATACACCGGAATTACAATATTTCTTCAAAAGAATTCTTGGAGCAGTGTTGCCAGCAAAACAGACGGAGAACTTCAAAAAAATTTGTACGAACAACAATCAGCAACATTTTCACCTCAAGCAATGAAGCGTATGCGCTCCTTTTCCTTTACAACGACTACTATGAATCCTGGCTAAACACAACAAAGGGAACAAGGATAAGAAAGAAATTCACTGCCAGTAAGTCAGGACTTCAAGAGGGATGGAGTGAGGAAGGACAAGACCTATACGAATATGTCAAAAATGAAATAGAAATACAAAGGAAGGAACAACAGACACACAATTTAGAGATCGAATTACTTAAAACATACCAACAGCAAACTGGGTATGATATACAACGGCGTAAGGAGGAAGAAGACAATACAAAGGAAAAAAAAAACGGAAGTGAAAATATGACATGATGGACACTCTTGACAAGGGCGATGAGGACTACAAATATTACCTCGCAAGCAGAGACAAATTATAAAAGTAAATGGTAGTAGTAACAACACTAGTATAGTACAGCAGTTAGTAGTTTATTGGAATCTAATGTGGATTGCCGCAAAAAAATTATCTGCTGCTAAAATTGAATAGTATGAACAAGATTATGGCAAATGCAGATAAAATACTTTCTTATTACGTAGTACAAAAAAATGTTTGTTGGCTTTTGGTATTCGATATATGTAGTGGTGTGATTATTTGTGGAATGGGTGTAACAGAATAGATTGGCTGCTGGTTATCAAGAAGCTCATATATTTTTTAAGAAATTCATAATAACGCTAGGACAATATCATTGTACATAGAGGATATTATTACAAAAGATGAGTTCCGTGTGGAAAAAACAACAATCGAATGCAGAATAAATATCATTGGGGTAAGTGCATGAAACAAAGTTGTCGTACTACACCAATAGCAAAATTGTGAAGCAACCATAATACTGGGGCTGAAACTATCGGTGTGAAAATAGTTCTCCTTCAAATTATTGCATGCAAAAATGCGTAGAGAATGTTTTGTGATGCTGCACCTAACAAAACTTTTCGGATTTTTTTAAATTTGACGCAACCAGCATGAGCATCGTTTAAGTGATGTACGGTAGTAGTCCACAGACCATCCAAGGGTGGTGTATTGGATTACTAAATCCCATGAAAGTGTAAACACGAGCCGTGGCAGTGTCGTATGCCTCTAGAAAAAGGTACTAAAATAAGGTTTATGTATTGGTTAAAAACTAAGATTGTGAGCTAGCTTTGTCAACTACTCCGAGGAGCCGTTGAGAAAGCTTGTAACAGTAAAAAGGCGTTGAATGGAAATTCAACGTACATTGCACATAGAGAATTTGGATATGTTCTTCATCCAGTCTTCAATATTGAAGGCCGGCTTGCGTGGCATTGTATTTCAGATTTTCTCGAATCGTGGGTAATTTTTAATCGTGAGCGTTGGAATACCACACTCTTCTCCTTCTCGTAAAAGTTCGATTGGTGGCACAGAATTTTTGTTAGTCGTGTGCGACCAGTATTGCTTAGATAAGAAATTTTTAATTGGTGTGATACGGTTTCAGGTTTCGGATGTTCATACGTTGGATCACGTGATTCCGTAAGAGAAAGGAAACTGTACCGTTGGTGTGAATTTGCTGGATGGTGTAGGGGCCTTTGCTTCTTGCGTCAAAAGCTCCAGGAATTTGCTTTTCATTTTCACCATAATTTGGTCTCCTACACAGTAATCATGAATCTTCCTGTGGCTGTTCTCTTTCATAGCATTCTTATCTATCTGAGCCTGTCGTTTGTTTCTGACAATGGCCAAGTCAGTGATTACAGGGATTGGTAGGAACATGTCGCGATGGAAGACAAGGGCTCCGGGTGTCATTCCAAACGTTTTGTTGATGGTTGATCTAACTGCAAACTGGGCAGAAGCAAACACACTATCAATGATGTCAGTGGCTTCCTGGAGGGTCTGTGGAGGATTGGTATTGAGTTCGGTTCTCATTGCAGACTTCATGGTGTCATGAACTCGTTCAAGAATGGCGTTGGATTGTGGGTTTCGAACTGAACAGACCTTGGCTTTGATTCCTAGGTTGGCGAGGTGGAGTTGAAAGTCATTGCTCATGAAGTTGGTTCCTTGGTTGATAATACAATTTACTGGTTTGAGATATCTGGAGAGCCAGCCATTGTCAAGGGCATGGACTGCCATGAGGCCGGTTGGGTTTACTTGTGGGGCTCGGATGATCTCAAGGAGGTTGGTGCACATGTCCATGATGGTAAAGCCATTGAAGGAGACTGTTCCATGCCCAGGGATCTTGATTTTCCAGGGGCCTACTCCATCGATTGCAATGGTGTCCCACGGAACGTATTGGTGTTCTTTGGTAGCGAGTTGTCCATGGCTTTGGTGGCTATTCTTGTATCGTTGGCACATGTCGCAAGTTTTGCAGAAGGAGTTGATTTGGTCCTTCAAGTTTGGGGCGTATACGAATTGGTTGATGGTTTGATACAATCTTTCTGCGCCGGCATGGCCAAGCACGTGGTGGTAGTATTTGATCGTGGCTTGCACTCGGTTTGGAGGGAGTACAATTTTCTGTCGGCCGTTGGAGTCTATAACTTTCAAGTCGGTGCCGTTGAAGTTTTCAGTTGTGTACCGGGGATTGGTTGAGATATCTACATTGGCTGCTTGAGCTTGGGCGAGTTGGTCGAAGGCTAAGGGGTACATGGGGATGTCTTCTGGGTAGTTAAGAAACAATTCAGAAAGAGAGAGAAGGTCGGAGTCCGTTGAGTCACAGTCGGTTGTAGTTTCAAGGTCCAAGTCGTCATCCGTTGGATCGGGAGCGGGAGTTGGACCGAAGAACTCCTTCTTCTTTTCAGGAGTGTCTTGCTGGAGCGGGAGCCTTGAGAGAGCATCAGCAATGACATTGTCTTTGCCTTTGATGTACTTGAATACTGGGGAAAATTCTTCAAGGAGCATGCGCCAAGTCATAATTCGATGGCTTCTGAGGTTTTGGCGAGTTAAGTTCATACGGTCTGTCCATACGATGATTTCAGCACCCCAAAGAATGTTTCAAAATTCTTTGAAGACTTCTACAATACAGAGCATCTCTTTATCGACCGTTGGGTATTTCTGTTGAGCCGAATTGAGTTTTCTGGAGAAGCAAAGGACGATTCTGCCATCTTGGCGGATGACAGCTTCGAGTTGGTAGTCAGAAGCATCAGTATAGACATGGAAGGGCTTGTTTGGATCAGGAAAGGCAAGAAGGATATCGTTGGCGATGAGGGACTTGGCTTTGTTGAAAGCTTCAATGAGTTCTGGAGTTGGAGTGATTTTGCCTTTGGCTCTTCCAGAGAGGTCGGTAAGGGGTGCAAGGACTTCAGCGCGTTTGGGATAGAAGTTGCGATAGAAGTTAATCATCCCAACAAAGGATCGAAGTTGGGTTGTTGTTGAGGGAAAAGCAAGTTTCAGGATAGGAGAAATCTTGTTTGGATTTGGTCTAATACCATCACGAGAGATAATGTGACCAAGCCAGGGTGCTTGCGATTGAAACCAGTGGCACTTGGAGGGCTTGACAGAGAAGTTGTGGGACTTCAGTAGGGACAGGACAGAAGAGACTGATTTACAATGGGATTCGAGAGTATCTGAGAAGATACCAATGTCATCGATGTATACTTCAATGTCCTTCAAGTGTAGGAGCATTTGTTCCATACAGCCTTGGGCCCAACTTGGAGAGTTAAGGAAGCCCATTGGCAATCGGAGCAGTCGAAACTTTCCGAACGGAGTAACAAGGACACAAAGCCAGGTGGAGGCTTCATCAAGTTTGAAGGTGTGGAACTGCATGCTGACATCAATAAGGGTGACATATTTGAAG
The DNA here is from genome assembly GCA_037355745.1 of Pseudo-nitzschia multiseries. NCBI lineage: Eukaryota > Bacillariophyta > Bacillariophyceae > Bacillariales > Bacillariaceae > Pseudo-nitzschia > Pseudo-nitzschia multiseries. The sequence continues at coordinate 2,318,771 of CM074782.1, read as the reverse complement.
CCTCTTCTTCTGTGGAAGATATCTTGGAGCTTTGGAAGCGGGTAGTGAAGTTTCTTGGTGACTTTATTGAGTTCTCTGAAGTCACTGATAAGTCGACAAGAGCCATCTGGTTTTGGCACTACAAAGGTTGGCATTCCCCATTCAGTTGCATAGCATCGTTCAAGGATACCAAGTTTTACTTGTCGATTGATTTCTTTCTTCACTGCTTCTTGTTGGTGCAGTGGAATGGAATATGGTTGTTTCACATGATACGGAGTTGTGCCTTCTTGGAGATCAATGTGGAAGGTTTGATTAGGGAAAATGCCTAATTCTTTGTCATTCAAGCCTTCAAAAAGTTCTTCATTTTGGAGGAGTATTGGTAACAAGGCTTGTTTCTCCTGATAGGAGAGATGGTTTTGTTCGGTGACTAGCTTGTGGAGGTCAGTTTTCTCATACTTGGTGGTTCCATCCACATACGATTGTTGGATAGACTGGTGGGAGTAACTCTCTGCAATAGCATGTGGTTCTGCAGACATGACCTTGTGGAGCAAGGACTTGTTGTCAAAGTAGCTTCGAGGGTGGAAGTCCATGGTCTTCTCATACCATTTGATGGTGCAATTTTCAAAGTCCATCTTCATTCCGAGGTCTCTCATTGTCTTCCTTCCAATGAGGAGATGGTAGTTGATGTTCTGAGAGACTACAAAGCATTTGATTTGTAGGACTTTCATCGAGTAGGATAGTTCTGGAAATATGGTGTTCTCCAAGGTCACATAGTGGTTGCAAGTGGTTTTGCCATTTGTTGTTTGCATTTGGATTGGTTGTTCTAAGAGATACTTCTTGATTCCAGAGGGAAGTGCTGATTCCACTATGAGGTTGTCGGTAGATCCGGAATCGAAGAGGGTTTTCAAGTTGTACTTTCCAAGGGATCCATTGATTGAGTTGCAGACACTTACTGTGGTTGGAGCAAGGTCAACATCTGTGTTGCTGGGAGCAACCACTTGCTTGTTGTTGCCGGAATCGGTCTTTTCAGAGGGAAATCTTTGAAGATCTGAGTTGTAGTATTCTTCATCTATTTCCATATCCACATGGAAGAGATCCGGCCAAGGGGCTGCAGGTATGGTTGTTTCTTCTGGTTTGTTGATAAAGACACACATGTGTTGTTCTGGTTCATGGTAGTTACTGCCATGTGAAGAGGAGGTAGTGGATCAATTGCTGTTGTTGGAATTGCTGCGATCATTCACATGCGAGTCAGTGTTGTCTCTGTTGTTATTGGACTGATTGGAGTTTGCGCCATACTTGTTGGTGTAGCATTGACCCCAAGTGTGATTGGTACCAGGATGGATAGGACATGGTGAGTCATTGGAGATCCTAGTCGGCCCTTTGTTGTTGCCTTGGTTGTTGCGTTGGTTATTGTTGTTGTTGTTGTTGTGATTCCGATTGCAGTTGTTGCGATTATTTCGATTGTTGCTATTGTTGTTTCCATTGTGGTTGTTACGATTGTTGTTGGCATTGTTGTTGCTGTTGTTGGTGTTTTGAGATGGGTTATCTGATGATTTCTTCTTTCGGTTTTGTGCATATTGATACCTTTCAAACCTCATCATCATTTCAGAGAGGGAATCTCTATGAGGAGAGTGGTGTTGTTGGTAGGTGTGTTTCCAATCCTCAGGCATCGATTCAAAGATTAGATTCTTGAACTCTGTTTCCTTGATCTCTGCATCTTCTGGTGGGTGTCCCGGAAGTAGTGGGAGGATAACATGATTGTGGAAGTTGACTTGTGCGACAAATTGGTGTACTGTCATGGTGGTTGTCTTCTTGATGTTGGTAAGGAATCTCCTGTGATTCTGGTAGGCGTCAAGGTTGTTGTCGAACTTGTAGTTGACAAATTCTTCCACTGTGACTTGGAAGTTGTCCACAGATCTCTGTGGAACATTGGTTGATACATAGCTATTCCACCAGCTACTGTCGGTGTAGTCTCTGAGGAGATCTACGAACTTGTCATAGATTCTTGGTCCTGTGGTTAGGTTGAGCATCTTCTTGGATCGGATGAACTCATTGATGGTAAAAAGGATTTGTGTTTGGTTGATCCTGCAGTAATCAAGGGGATTTTGATCTTGGTTACTTCTTGAACTCCATTAACTTCTTGGGTGTTCTTGAATTCCACTTTGTCGATAGACTCTTGATCAAAGTCATACTTGAAGGGAATGACGGAGTAAGACATTGTTTTCTCTTGTTACTGGACAATCTTCAGGATCGGTTGTTTGTTAGTTGTAGTTGTAATTTTTGTTCGTGTAGTTGAAGTAGTCTTTACCGGTAGTAATAAGGTCGAAGCAGTTATTCGACTGTTTAAACAGTGTCGTATGCCTCCTCTAGAAAAAGGTACTAAAATAAGGTTTATGTATTGGTTAAAAACTAAGATTGTGAGCTAGCTTTGTCAACTACTCCGAGGAGCCGTTGAGAAAGCTTGTAACAGTAAAAAGGCGTTGAATGGAAATTCAACGTACATTGCACATAGAGAATTTGGATATGTTCTTCATCCAGTCTTCAATATTGAAGGCCGGCTTGCGTGGCATTGTATTCCAGATTTTCTCGAATCGTGGGTAATTTCAATCGTGAGCGTTGGAAAAGCACAGGCAGAGGTATGAACGAAGGTGCGCGCATTAAGTAATAAAACAGGGTACATCGAAGATTTAGGACCATCAGTATTTAAACGTACAAAATAAGGTACGATACATAGGTACGTACGGTACCTTATTTTACTACGAGTACGTTCAGTTACGGTACCGGTACCGATAGTACTCGTACCGTACGTACGTACCGGTACGGTATTTACGTTGTACGAATGTGAATGTCTTGCCAATTTTTTTTAATCTCATTTGTGTAGCGTTCTATTCATATCTAATGTCAGTACATACCATATCGAATGCCGATTATGTGAAATCGAATTCCAGCATCGGTATTCTTCCGAACAATTACGAGTACGAGTACGAGTACGAGTACGAGTACCGGTACGAGTACTATTCCGTACTCGTACTCGTACTCGTACACGTTCCCGTACGGTACTCGTAAGATTTACCTTATATCCCCTTGTTATGTCACCTGGCGTGGTTCTGGTCTGGTCGCGTCAAGTCAAGCGGAGACGAGAAAATAGTATTTTATTCAAATTTAAATTTTTTCGGTAAACGTCATCACCAACCACACGATTTTGCGATTTTCTTTATTCCTTCGAAACGTGGTATAAAATTTTGGAGCGACGCAATGCTCTTCCCGCACTTTCTGGCCGGTTTCGTGTGACGTTAGTAATTCTTATTGGACGAGAAGCTGTTTTCGAGACACGTTTCCACAAAAAACCGCGTATCCGTTCGAAAATGCGCTTCCTTTCGGAACGTTTGTGACTTGCGAGATACCTCTGAAAACTCGTCGGCATCACGGTGGGCCTAGCTGGCCGGGCGCTTTTTCCTTTTTCGTCATCCGCATCCGAGAGATCCTCAAATCCGGAACAGAAACAATATTCTTTGCGACCGAGACACCCCATCTTCAACATTCTCCCTGTTGTCACAATTGCAATCGAATAGAATTTCAGCAGCAGCAGCATCAGCATTATCAGCAGCAGCAGTAGAAGAAGCAGCAGCCGCAGCAGAAACAAACGAATCATCGTATAAAATAAATAAAGTTCAAAAAAAAAATCGCAGAATTCCCAACAATGAAGTTCCTTCCTCTAGCGATTTCTCTTCTTGCAATTGGCTCCGATGCCCTGCTCACGAGCCCGGTAAAGGGTGCCAAGAAGGTTCAGGTGTACGTTTAAATAAGAGTGTGATGTTGCTGCGAGACAATGAAGCCCGGCCGAGTTCAAACACTTGTTCCCACCCAAGAAGAACAAGAACAAGAACAACCGAATATCGTCGTCATCAACATCAGCATTGTTCAACATTGTTCAACATTGTTCAACATCGTCATCATAATCTCACCTTCCGTCGTGATTCTTATTGTTATTGCTCGCTCTCGCGCAGCCTCCAGAGAACCCGTGTCACAAAGGATATCAAGACCCCCGATCCGATCCCCGTCGAGGGCCAACAGGCCGCCCTCGAACTCATGCAAACCGGCCGTCTCTACCGATACAACACGGGCCCCGGCGAACAATCCGCCGTTTCGATCTGCGAGAAGGAAATCTGTGACTACACCGGTTTCAAGTATTGCGTCGGACTCAACTCCTGCGGGTCCGCTCTGATGCTGTTGCTCAAGACGACCGGGCTGAAACCCGGTGGCAAGGTCTTGTCGAACGCCTTTACCTTCGGGGCCGTCCCGTCCGCCATCGAGCACGCGAACGGAAAGGCCGTGTACGTCGAGTCCGACAGGGACCACGTCATGGACGTTGCCGATCTGGAAACGAAACTGAAGGAACATCCGGACTGCAACCACGTGCTCATTTCTCACATGCGGGGAAAGCTGGCCGACATGGACGCCGTCAAGGACCTGTGCGACAAATACGACGCCGTTTTGCTAGAGGACGCCGCGCACTCGCTCGGGGTCTTCTGGCAGGGCGAGCACTCCGGCCACAAGGGGGTGGCGTGCGCCATCAGCAGCCAGAGCTACAAAATGATCAACTCCGGCGAGGGGGGATTTTTGCTGACGGACGATCCGGACATTGCCGCGCAGACCGCAACCATTGCGGGGGCGTACGAGGGTCTCTCCGTCAAGCACACGACGGTCCCGCCGCCGGAATATTTCAAGGGATTGTCCGTCAAGCACCCCAACTACTCGATCCGAATGAGCAACCTGGCGGCTTCTGTCATCCGACCGCAGATCAAGACCCTCGAGGAACGCATCGAAAAGTACAACCGCCGGTACAACTACGTCGTGGACAAACTAGAATCGAGCAGCGTCGGCAAGCACATGTACATCCCGCAGCTCACCCCCGGTGTCACCCGCATGGTGCACGATTCCATCCAGTTCAACCTCGGCGAGATATTCAACGAGGAAATGACGCAGGCGTTCATCGACGAGTGCGACGCCCACGGCCTTCCCGTCGAGCTGTTCGGACACAAGACGAACGCAAGGAATTTTGTCAACTGGGGATTCGCACCCGCCGAGGAACCGCTCCCGCAAACCGCGGAAATGCTGTCGCGCGCCTGCGATTGCCGAATGCCCCTCATGTGGGACGAGAGCGATTTCGACGACCTCGCTAGCGTCATCATCGAGAGCATGGAGGTCGTTCTCGCCAAGTACAAGATGGACGCGATATAAATTGAGATGAACAACACAATATATATATAGGGTTTGGTTTTTGTTTTGGTTTTGGTTGTCGAAACGAACCGGAACGGAACGACCAACAGTTCTATTATAACTACACGACATCCACATCACATAATCGCACGCGTCGTTCGTGATGACGCTCGAAGCTATCGAGTGTGTGCACCGCAAAGAACGAACACATCGCACAAAATCATTATTATTACTATTATTATTATTATTATTTTGAGTGAGCCTTGGTGAGGAGTGTGAAGACAACAACTGTACTCTCATCAAATCAAATCAACTCAAAATGATGAAATCCCACGTCCGTCGTGGGGTTTCAAAAAATCGACGTGACGCACAAGGAACAACATCCACGCCGGAAACCCTTTATTCCGCTGCTGGATGCGTCGTCGTATGTTTCAATTATATTATCTCTACTACATCTCTCTTATTCTCTACATTATGCTCTGGATTGAACTAAAATAAAATACACTTTTCAGCAAAAGAATTCAAAATAAATAATTATCGATGATCTACGTACGGTACGAGTATGTACTCGCACTAAGATTACCCTCAACCCGTACTAGCCTAACACAATAATATGCAAACTTGCAAACCACCGCCGATAGTGCAGTTAGTTTGACCGATCTCGATCGAATCAATCGTCTCGCTTTGACAACCTACGTGGTTACAACAATCACCTGTATATTTTTTTACGTTACACCATGCAGGAATTGAGCTAAAGAAAAAGCTGTTTACAGCACAAGAATGGACGATCAATGATCTAGTAGCTTATAATATTCGAACTTTAGTGCAGTTATCAGACCGATTTCAATCGAATCAATCGTATCGCTTGTCTCCCAGTTGTTGTCTTGTCAACCAAACCCAAACCCAAACCCAAACCATTGCTGTGTTGTACCTTACGCCACACGATAGGCGTACCAACCATGCGATTGTTCCCATCCGGCCGGCATCCGAACCCAAGCCGGTTTTTTTTGTTGTTGCGTGTATTTCGTTACATGGACTTTTTGTACGAATGGATGCTCTAGCCTATACTGTTTATGCTGGCTGCAAACTTTATTGCGGCTGTTTGACCGATTTCAATCGAATGAATCGTATTGATTGTCTCCCCTTTTTTTTGTCAACTACGGAGTAGAACCAAACCATTGCCTCGTCGTTATTTACGCCACACGATAGGCGTACCATGCCATTGTTCCCATCCGGCATCCGAATCGAACCGAAACCGAACCGAACCGAACCGAGTCGTTTTTGTTTGTTGTTGTTTTGTTGCGTGTGGTTGCGTGTGTTTCGTTTGTTTCGCTTGTTTGTTTCGTTTCGTTTCGTTTCGTTTGTATCGTTCGTTAAATTCCTACGCCGACTTTTTGTTATCGACGTATTCGTGCTGCCACGCGGCGAGGTTTTCTCGCATCCGCTTGTTCAGCTTGCAGACGGGCCGTTGCGGCTTGATCCCCTTCTCGAAGGCGTCCTTCCAGTTGTCGTAGAGACCGGCCTTCACCAGGCACGCGCACATGGTGGTGGTCGACCGGCCCCTCCCGTGCGCGCAGTGCACCAACACGTCCCCGCTCTTCCGGGCCTCCAGAGCGTATATCGCCGCGGATTCGAGCCCGGCCGGATCCAGCGGGACCCCGTCCCAGGTCGGGGCGCTGAAATAGGATTTCGCGCGGTTCCAGCAGCGCTCGGGAAATTCCACCGTCAGGTCGACGACGCCCCCCCAGTCCTTGTCGAGTTCGTGGCCGTTGCAGCCCCCCACCCACCATCCCGGTTGGACCTCCGTCGCGACCGGGACGGGTGGGTTGGTGGCCTTCTTGTCTTTCCAGCCGTGGATGCGCGTGTACAGCAACGTGGGGACGTGGAACGGAAAGAACACCAGGTAGCTCCAGAGCGGGATCCTCCCCGTCGTTGTGTTCTTTCCTAGTATCTGCATCCCCGTTTCGGATTTGAAGAGTATCGCTATGACCCCGTTCAGCAGCGCGGAGTATCCCATGACGAGGCGCGGGATCGCGTTGATCGCCAGCAGCGCGTGTGCGTGGTTTGCTTCCCTGTTGTGTTCCGCCGATGACGGCGACGTCGCCGAGATTCTTGAGCCGTCCGAAGCGGCGCCATTGGGAGGACCCAGCACGCTGTACCCAACGAACGAAAGACCCGAGAGAGCAACGTATTTGAGATAGACTCCGTGAACAGCTCCCATATTGTTGTTGTATTGCAGAGCCGCTGGTAGTGCAATAATATTATATACTCCGTACTTCTATAAAATATAATATAATATACGGAGTATTCCGTATATATTCTATAGAGTCAAAAAGAAGGAGATAAAAGCTTCGAGACGCAAAAAAGAGGGCGGGATTGTTCTTTGGTATGCACGGTACGAGTAAGATTACTTCTTCGGCGCGTCAATCAATCAATCAATCAATGGGGAAGGGATATAATGATGTGAGAGAGATGAGGATGTTGCTTCCGTTTTGTTTCACGAGTGACCAAAAACGATGGTAACGGGTTCGTACGAACGGTATGGGAATTTTCGAACTCTTTCCTAACATCACAAAACAATGCTCTTTGCAGGCTCCTTCACCGTTTTGTACTCCTTAAGATAAATTACTCGTGCGTAGAGACAGAACTCTGGTACGTAACGTACGGTACAGATCACGGAGTTCGCGCACTCTAGTCACGGTTCGCACGTTCCAGAACGCGTTGCCTTTTGCCTTTTTGCGATTTCTTGTTTGTATTGGTTTAATCTATGATCATACCCTACAAGGGTATGAGTGAAAATCAAATATTCTGTCTTGCTCGCGCATGCAAGCTATTTTGAAGAATGCACGGCTTTACGATTAATACTTAGAATATTCCTATTCAGATTCGAAAGCGAGAAATAACGTCCTGCCGTTTTTGAGACTTTGGCGACACGATTTCGCGGGAAAACCCATCCCTATCGCCAGATCACGCACGAGTCGTCGTCTATCGACTAGACTGGTCGACATCGGGTTTCCCTATCTACACGGCAAATAAGCAGTGCAACGAATAAGATTAGGATTCATTCATTCGGCACTACGATTACGAGCACACGTTTCTTCTCGTGACACAAAACTCTTTCTCCAACATCACGAACGATAAAAAATAATCGAACCCGATCTAGATAATACCAATCCTAGTCTACATGTCTTCCGCCAACGACTTGCAACAACAACAGCAACAGCAACAGCAACATCATCATCTCTCTTTATTCGAAAGAACGAAGAACTAATCAAAGAGCAGCAGCAGCAGCAGCAGCAGCAGCGAGCGAAAGCAACAAACACACAAACACACAAACACACAAACAAACAAGACCGCACAACAATCATGGACAAAGAAAACACACGGTTTCACCAACCGGTGTCGGCGGCATCGCGCCACTGGAACGCGAACACGAAGCCAAACACAAACACAAACAGCAAGCTTCATCCACAGAAGCAGCAACAGAAGCAACAGCAACAGCAACAGCAACAGCCCCACGCTTCCCTTCGCGGAAGAACCGAGACGGGAGGATTTGCCGCGGACGACGAGATGGCCCAGAGAGCCCGCCAGGGAAAGCAGTGGTCGCTCAACGATTTCGAGATCGGCAAGCCGCTCGGTCGCGGGAAATTCGGTGCCGTCTATCTCGCGAGAGAGAAGCAATCCAAGTACATTGTTGCCATCAAGGTCCTCCACAAATCCCAGCTCCTGAAGGCCGGAGTCGAACACCAGCTCCGCCGCGAAATCGAAATCCAGTCGCACCTGAGGCATCGCAACATTCTGCGCATGTACGGATACTTTTACGATTCGAAACGAATCTACCTGATCCTGGAGTACTCACCGGGTGGCGAATTGTACAAGCGCCTGACGCAAAAGGGGCACTTCTCGGAACGCACATCGGCCACGTACATCTCGGACTTGTCGACGGCCCTCGATTTTTGCCACACCAAGCACGTCATCCACCGGGACATCAAGCCCGAGAATCTCTTGGTCGGGGCCCACGGCGAGATCAAGATTGCCGATTTTGGTTGGTCGGTTCACGCACCTACCTCGAGACGAAACACCCTCTGCGGAACGCTGGATTACCTTCCTCCGGAGATGGTAGAAGGACGAGACCACGATAAATTTGTCGACGTTTGGAGTCTGGGAGTCCTGCTCTATGAATTCTTGTACGGTGGACCCCCATTTGAGGCCGAGGGACACTCGGCGACGTATCGGAGAATCTCACGGGTCGATCTGAGATTCCCAGCCAAACCCGAGGTATCCGAGGACGCCAAGGATTTGATCCGGAGATTCCTGGTGAAGGAACCAAAGGATCGAATCCGTTTGAAGGACGTTCCCAAGCATCCCTGGGTTGTCAGGATGCTGAAAGAAGCCAGCAGCAGCAGAAGCGGCAGCGGCAGCGGCGGCCATTAAATAAAATCCAGCCAGCGAGGAGGAAGCTAGCAGCAGCAGCAGCAACAGCAGCAGCTCACTACGTTTTGAGCGCTCTCTCTCTCTCTCTCTCTCTCGTCTCGTCCTGGCTTTTCTTACAAACGGGGAACGGAACGGAACGGAACGGAACGGAACGGAACGGAACGAAACGAAACGGAACGAAACGGAACACATTGAATCGGAAACTAACAGTGCCAGCGGCACCAACGATAGAAACTGTTGTTGAGCATTGCATTGAACATTGGAGGCGGAGTGGCGAGTTTGGAGCTCGTCTCTCGCCGGAACTAATAATAATACCGACAGGCGATACGATACGATACGATACTCTACCACGAGAGTCTCCCAGCTGACAACATCAAGTTCGCAAGGGCTCTCATCTCAATCGTTTTGTTCCGCAAGACTAACACCACAAAACCTGCATTGTGGCCTGCATCATCATGTTCAGAAATTAGAATGATAAAACTATTATATTATTATTACTAGCCAAAATCACCAAATTTCCGTCTGTTGTCTCTCGGTCTCGTTTCAAAACTTAATGTGATGTAATGTAACAACAACCTTGTTCGGTATGTTCACTCTTCGTTCCCGCATTCCTTTATTGATGCGCTTCGTCTAACACCATGATGCCACTGGAAGCCGCTTCTCCGTTGTGCCCGTTTTGCCCATTGTGACCGTCTGACACCGACACCGACACCGATCCCCCATTGTTGTTGATGTTGCTGTTGTTGTTGCCGTTGCCGTTGTTGTTGTTGGACCGCTGAATCGCTTGTTTCAGGCGTCGCTCCTGTCGCTTCTTGTACTTTGCGTCGCGCTTGAGTTCTCGCTCGTTTTTCTTGCGGTACATGGACGCAAAGAGCGTCGCCTGGTTCTTTTGCAGGAAGCGTGCCAGGTCCCGCAGCTTGGCGAGGATCATGCTCCCGATCTCGTTGAGGGCGGAGTTGTTGTTGTCGTTATCGTTATCGTTGTTATTGGCATCGTTATTCCTATTGCTATCGTTGTTGTTGTTGTTGTTGTTGTTGTTGCCATCGTTGGCACCGCCTGGCGGTGGTTTCTTCATGGCGCGGACATCCTTGAGCTGCTGGTCGAGAATTCTTGGGAGCGCCGAGAGGAGCCGCAGCAGGTGCTCGCAGCCGTAGATGTCGGCCTTGAGCGGCAGCATTTTTTGTGTTCCACGGTGTTTGTTGTTGTTGTTGTTGTTGTTGATGATGTTGATGTTATTATTATCATTGCCATTGCTAGTATTGGCATTGGCATTGGCATTGGCATTGGCATTGGCATTGCCGTCGCCGGACTCCTCCAGGAGCATCTCTTCCAGAACGAGAATCTGTGAGACCTCCGACGGGTACAAGAGGCGGGTCACCAGAGCCTCCTCGAAGTAGAGAACGATGCCCTCGGCCATGTCGGTCCACTCCTTGACGAGCTGGGCCGGCATCTGTGTGGCCGCCTTACAGGTGGGGGGGTCCTCGTCGCCGCCCTCCCCGGCGGTTGTGGTTGAAGTTGAAGTTGTGGTTGTGGCGTTGGTGGTCTCGTCCCCGGTCGATGATTCCGGCGAATCGTCTTTGGTAGGAATCGTCATCGTCGTCGTCGTCGTCGTCGTCGTCGTCGTTGTTGTTCTTTTTTTCTGAGTCTCGTCCGCGCCTGCGTAGGGGTTGTTGGGTGGTTCGGTGCCCGGTTCCGATGGCAATGGCAATGGCGATGGCGATGGCAATGGCGATGGCAATGGCGCGGGGTTGGTGGTTTCTTGGGAATTGGAATTGGAGTTGGAGTTGTTGCCGGGATCGTTGTCGTTGTCGTTGTCGATAGCGGATTCGCCGGTGATGTTGCTGTTGTTGCTGTTGTTGTTGTTGTTGCTGTTGTTGTTGTTGTCGTCACCGTCACCGGTTTGGGTCGTTGTTTCGGTGCCAGGAATGGTAGGTTTGTCCTTGGATATAGCTGCCATTGGCTTTGCCGTTTGAATCGGCATTCCGTCCCACGCGATCCCCTTCTCCTTGAGATACAACGTCAGGGCGTTTCGGATGGTAACCTTTGCCGGGAGGACGTGAACCATGTCCCAGTGGATGTTGTCGTCGTTATCGCTGTCGCTGTCGCTGTCGTTGTCGCTGTTGTTATTGCTATTGCTATTGTCATTGTAATTGTTATTGCTGGAAGCATCGCCTCTTGATTTTTTTGAGTCGTCCCTGTCCCTGTCCCTGTCCCGATTGCCGTTGTTGAGGTTTTCCCAGTCTTCCACCAGGATCCGCTTGAGACCAAAGGAGAGCGGGATCGATTGGATGTGGGAGGCCGGACGCTGGACCAGGCAGGATCGGATCGCGAGCCGGGATCGATCGCGCAAGACTTCCTCCGGCGAGGGTTGCTGCCGGTTCTTCGTCGTCGTCGTCGTCGTCGACGTCGTCGTTGTTCTCCTCTTCTTTGTCTTTCGGGCGGCGCGTTGTTTTTTTCGGCGCCTCGCCAGGGCCAGGGCGATCTGTTTCTTGGCATCGCCATCGACGCCATCGACGTTTTCACCGTTGTTGTTGTTTCTGTTGTTGTTTCTGTTTCTGTTGGCTTTTTCTGTAGCCTCCCTGGCGTCCCACTCGCGGTGGAGCGCATCCAGCCGGTGTTTCCAGTGCCGCAAGAAGAGTCCCCCGTCCCGGATCTTTTTCCCGTTGTTCTTGCTCCGGATCTCTCTCTGGACCTGCTTGTGGAGCCTTGAAATTTCCTTCATCCGCTCGATGTTGTCTTCCGTGGCCTCGAGAATGTCCTTTTCGGACACCCAGCGATCCCAGAGGGTCTTCCATCCCTCGTAGTGGACGAAGTAGTGCCATTCTTCGTTGTTGCTGTTGCTGTTGTCGTTGTTGCTGCTGTTGCTGTTGCTGTTGTTGTTCTTGCTGTGCTTGCCGTTGTTGCTGTTGCCGTTGTTGTCATTATCGTTGGTGCCATCGTCGTCATTATCCATGACAATCTCGTCCGGAGCCAGGTCGAAAATTCCGAGGCACGAAATAGTCTTTTGGTGGTTGATCCCGTAGAGCTTGCGCCGAATGTTCGCGTAGTAGAGAATCCCGTCCTCGTCGCGGGCTAGGACTCGCTGCCGAACCTCGAATTTGCTCCTGTTGTTGCTGCTGCTGCTGCTGCTGGTGGGTGTTTCTGTTTCTGCTTCTGCTTCTGTTTCCTCCCGTTCCCGTTCCGACTCTTCCTCTTCTTCGTTGTTGTCTTCCTCCATTTCCTCTTCTTCTTCGTTGTTGTTGTTGTTGTTGTTGTTGTTGTTGTCCCCATTGGGATCGTCTCCATCGACATCGACATCGACATCGACATCGATATTTCCAGCGCTCTTGTCTCCGGAGGTTCCTGTTCCCTCGGTTGGTTCGCTGCTGCTGTGGCTGTGGCTGTTATTGTTGCTGCTGCTGCTGTTGTTGTTGCTGTTGTTGTTGTTGTTGTGGCTGTTATTGATGCCATCCTCCGATTGGGAGACTGGTTCTATTTCAGATATTCGTTCTGTGTCGTCGCTCTCGTTCGGTTTTGCTTCACTGTCGTTGCTGTTGCTGTTGCTGTTGCTGTTGCTGTTACCGTTGCAGTTACCGTTGATTCTGCTGGTGCTGGCCCTTCGTTTGTTGCTCTGCCTCGTGCTCTGCCTCGTGCTCTGCCTCGTGCTCTTTCGTTTTCCCGCCATGATGTTATAGTTTCAGTTACAACAGTTGCAGTTACAGTTGCAGTTGCAGTTACAGTTGCTGTTCCTCTCCTACCTGTCGGTGATACCCAATCGCTGCAAATAAATACAGTAAGCAATAACAATAACAATAACAATAACTATAGAAATAAAAATAAAAATAGGATGATAATGAACAATCAATGTTGGTGACGATGTTTGTTACCTGTAGTAATTCACCACAGTACGATACTGCACCGTACCGGTATTGGAGCAATTACTTCGCAGGAGTAATTCCTATTTCGGTATTAAGATACGTTACGGTACAAGGCTGTACCGGTAGGAGTACGAGTAGTAGGAGTACTTATTACGCGGGCCCGGCACGATACGGTAGATCAATCGCATCGTTGGTTTGCAATCTACCTACACAGCGAAAAAGCTTGTTGGGGGATTTTCAGACCGGGCCCGAACTGTTGTCGCTTAGATGTCCGCGCAAGATACGAATAGTACGGTAATCTTACGGTACCGGGGTACGGTACATAGTATCGGTACAAGTAAGATTACTGTACCTACTCGCTATCTTAGTTCGTACGGTACGGTACATACGGTAAGGCACCTGTACGAGTCGTACGAGTACGAGTACGGTACCGTACGGTATCAAGAGGTATCTCACGGTACAGATGTAGACCTAAAAAATAATAATCTTCTTGCAATTGATGTACCGTACCGGTACTACGGTAGCGAACCGAATGTAAGGAATGGTAGTGCCACGTGGAAAGTATGACGTACGAACCAAAGAACACCCTTGAGTAGGCAAGATCTCACTGTATCACCAACATAGGTACAGAACACTACAATACAATACTCAAAACAATTGCTCACGATAACAAGCAGCAATTCCACTGTAAGCAGCAAATTACAGGCAAACCACCAACAACAAGCCGGTAAAGGTTCCCTCCAAGAACAAGAACCAAGCCTACAGCTCACTCTTTTTGCTCCTAAAACAATTAGTAGTAGAATAAGTAAAAGGCTTATACGTCCAAGTCCAATAGTCTTCCCTATTGTACCTGTATAAGCCTACTTGGTCCAATAGTCATCTATCGCGCCGATTCGGTTCCTCCCAACGTGAGGATGATCCCCACCAGAAAGGCCCAACGCGTCTCTCTAATCACATCGACATCTATCGTGCCGCTCCTGACTCCTCCCAACGTGAGGATCACCAGCGAACGTGAAAGATCACCAGAAGGCCCAACGCGCCACCTAACTACCTCTTCCGCACCGGGGTCGCCACGAGCCCAACGTGCCCACCACAACGGCGACAAGGCCCGACACCCCTCCACTCTAGCAACACGACATGAACTACTCCGAATTCTTCCAAGGGAGGGGCCCCTTTGGAGAGGCCCCGGCTAGGCATGACGTCTACCAAGCCATCTATACTCTCTTCAATGAATCGGAAGGGGGCCGGCTCCTCCCCCACCTTCTCGATATCCTCTTCTTCAACTCACAAGCCATTGGCGGCTTGGGTATCTTCCAACAAGATGCAGCCGGCGTTAACTGCCTCCGAGTCATCCACGGTCCTGCCGCTATCCAGGCACCATCACCAAGCCATCCTCCAACATGGGCCGCTCCTTTGGCTACATCAATGATGTAGAAGGACAGGAATGTTGTTGCGAGCTGGTGCAGGTGGATGCCGCCCTGCTGTCCAGGGCTGCAGCTAGCCGAGTGTATCTTATGCTGGCGCATCACGAGTCCACCCTATCCCAGCACCCAGATCGGGAATATATCCCGGCCATCCCCGAGGGGACAGCCCACAGCACCGAGATGCTCCAGGCTCACAAGGTACTATGCTTCCTCCCCTTTGAAATAATCGTCCCTCTGGTGTTGTGTTGTGTCGCGGCCTCACACCCAAGCAGGCCTTCCAACAAGTCCTCCACCCCCACATCCTCCACCAGCAAGGTCTTGTTGTTGGGGAGATCTGCAAGTCCCTCCTCCTGGACACACTCCGAGCAGTGGGGACCCATCCCACTACTCTCCTTGGCACCATCCGGCTCCTACTAGAACCCGGCCCATCCTTCCAAGCTGATGCCAGCCTGCGATCCTACACGAAGAAGAACGTCCTTATCCAAGACCTACCAGGCCTAGTAGGCCTCCCAGCAGCCGGTGGTCCAGCTGACCCAACACTCACTTCAGCCTTCTTTGCTGCTCTCACAGACCATCAACTGAGATTGAGTGAGACGAGCCTGGACCAACAAAGACAGGAATCCTCCAAGCTGCACACGGTCAGGGAGGTGTGGGGGGCCCTTTACACGGAAAGACTCCTCCTCCTCCTCTGTGGCAACAAAAACAAGTGAAGCGGATAGGATCTGCCCCCCCCCATCTACAACGTATGGGCCAAGAAGAGCAAACACAAGAAGACCCACATGATCCTCCAAAGTCAAGTAGCCACAGACGCCTACAACCTTGGCATCCAGGCGCCACTCGTCACCACAGCTGTACTCAAGCGATTCCAAGATTGCAATTTCTACGGAATCCCCGACCCATTTGATGTAGCAGATGGAATCCTCCCCTTAGCCTTGACTCCACCAGGAGGGTCAGCAGCCACCCTAAAGCGGGAACATGAAGCGGCCGCAAATGTGGCAGCCTATGATACCATGATCTCCACCCAAGGCAATTCCCTCTCTCTGAAAGACTCATTGGAACTGCAGAAGACCAAGGCCTACAACTGGACAGAAGCCACTACCCAGCTGAAAAGCTACATGGCTGTCCTCGCCACCCTGTTAGGAGCCACACATGATGTGGTGAAGCGCTACTACCAACAAGGTCTCTCCAGGCTAGAGTGGCAGCAAATGCCTCTTCGAAGGTCCATTGCTGACAAAGTGGGTGCACACATCACCCCGGCCATTGTGGTGTACTACTTCCAGGTCAGAGTGAGGGGTTGGCTAGAAGAGCAATGGGAGTCCAACACCACACTCCCTTCCCCCGACTTTGGGGAAGACATCCACCGGTTCAGAATGACTCAGAACCTCAACTGGCTCCCCAATGTGTCGAATGTCAATGCCTTACGAGCGCTCCAGCAAACCACACCCCTCGTCCCGGGAGGCGCCCCTCCTGGCACCTCCCCGGCTCCAAATAAAGGAGGGGGGGGGGGGGGGGGGGGGGGGGGGGGGGGGGGGGGGGGCAAGCGTCCACCCAACCCCAATGACCAACTCTACAATCCCACCACAGATCCCCGGTTCTATGATCCATCCAATCCCATGAGCTCTAAAATCAAGAACAAAACCATGAGATCTGTCATTGCCTCCATGAAATCCAAAGGAAATCCCCCGCTGAAGCGCCCAGATGACAAAGAACGCTGCCATTCCTGGCACATAAGAGGCAACTGTTTCACGGGCTGCCGACACCTCTATGACCATTCCACCATCACCCCCGCAGAGCAAGACCTGCTCTGGGAGTGGTGCCAAGAAGCCTATTCTTCCGCCTGATGGCGAGGCAAGCGCCCGCAACTTTGCCAACTCAGCGCCGAGCCCCCCCCCCCCCCAGCATAGAGGGGAAACCAGCATCCACCTCTCCTCTCCCCACAATTCACCTCCTCCTCCATTGCACATCACACCAGAATTAGGTAAGCCACACACACTCGTCCGCATGTCTGATCTCCCAATGTATGCACCCTCCCTGGCGCCGTCCCCCTCCCCGGCCCCGCCCTCCACATCGCGGGCCCCTTCCCTAGTACCTACACGACCTACACCTACACCTACACCTACACCTTCACCGGCACCGGCACCGGCACCTTCTTCCCCGGCACCAGCAACCTCCCTGTATGCACTCTCCCCGGCGCCATCCCCCTCCCCGGCCCCTCCATACCCGGCGCCATCCCCCTCCCCTGCCCCGCTCTCCACATCGCGGGCCCCTTCCCTCCCGTCACCTTCCCCGTCACCGGCAACCTCCCTCTCGGCACCTTCACCGGCACCCGCACGGTCTTCCCGGGCGCCTTCCTCCTCGGCACCGGCATCCCCGGCATCAGCAACCTCCCTCACGGCGCCTTCCCCGACAACTGCCCAGTCTTCTCGGGCGCCTTCCTCCGCGGCACCGGCACCTTCCCCGGCACCGGCACCTTCTCCCTCGGCACCGGCACCTTCTTCCCCGGCCCCTTCTTGCCCGTCACCTTCCCCCACACCTCCCCCCAGCGCCCAGCGCACGCAGTCCGACAGGCTTGATTGGCACATCGCCCGCGCAGTTCGGCTCTACCATCAAAGTCCTAGTTGGGGGGGCTTTATCCACACCATGAGGGGGCAAGGCGACATCCACCCCCACGTGGGAACTCTCCCCCATCCGGCGGGGCGCCTACTCAAACTCTATCGTAAGGAAGGCACCCCTGCCTCCTTGACTGACCCCCCTTGGGACCAGACCAGAATTGCCGCGGCCATCACCAGAGGGCCTCACCAATCCTCCCGCCCATGATGGACAAGCAACAATGGACTGTCCTCCCCGCCAGTCTCATCCAACACCTCCCCAACCTCTGGCTCAGCCCCTTGGGGCTAGTCCCACAATGGGGACGGCGCCCTCGCATGATCTCTGACTACACCTACTCTGAGGTCAACCAAGACACCATTCCTCTAGCCCCCGCCGAGGCCATGCAGTTTGACCGGACCCTTCCTCGCCTCCTTGCCAAGCTGCACAGGGCCAACCCCCGGTTTGGCCCAGTGTATATGTCAAAGATTGATCTCGCGGATGGCTTCTATCGCGTCCAGTTGAATCCTGACGATGCGATGAAACTGGGAGTGCTGTTCCCTTCCAGGAAGGGCGAGCCCCCTCTTATTGGAATCCCCCTCACCAACCCCATGGGGTGGAAGTCAAGTCCACCCAACTTCTGTGCCTTCACCGAAACCATTGCAGACCTGGCCAATGCCACCCTCTCAACCAGGCTGGCAGAAGCCCGGCGCATCCCCCATTGCCTCGATATCCCGTCCAAAGCCACACCAGGCACGCCTCCCGCTCCCTCCTCCTTGGACACGCCTCATCTTCCTACTAGTACCACTCCCAGCAAATCGCTAGTTCGATACTGGGATGTTTACGTTGATGATTTCTGTGGCCTCGCGCAAGGCAACCCATGGACCCGCCGAGCCATCAAGCACGTGCTCTTCCAATCTCTGGACAAAGTCTTCAGGCCCCTGGATGCCACTGACACCCCATTCTGACAGGAACCAGCTTCCCTCAAGAAAATGCTCCAAGGGGACGCCACTTGGACCACCAAGAAAGTTATCCTTGGCTGGCTCATTGATTCCATCACCAAAACCATCAGCCTCCCTCCCCATCGCATCACCCGCCTACAGGAGATCCTTCATTCCATTTCCCCCAACCAGCGCCATGTCTCCCTCCCACAATGGCCCCAAGTCCTTGGGGAACTCCGGTCTATGGCCCTCGCTATCCCTGGCTCCATTGGCCTCTTCTCCATCCTTCAAGAAGCCTTGCGGCACCAGGATCCAGGCCAGCAGCGCATCCGGCTCACCAAGCAGGTCCACAGCTTCCTTCGCGACTTCCAATGGCTTGCCAATGATCTCTCGACCCGGCCCACCTCCATTGCTGAGCTCGTTCCAGACCCCTTCCCTGCCACCTTGGACGCTTGTGATGCCTCTGGGTCTGGCATGGGGGGGATTCATTTTGTGCCCCTCCCCAATGGCGCCGTCCAACCCATCATGTGGAGGCATCCATTCCCCATGTGGGTCTCCACCCAGCTGGTCACCTTCGACAATCCGAATGGCACCATCAACAACAGTGACCTTGAACTGGCTGGCTCCATCGCTCACAATGATATCCTTGCTCTGGCAGCCTGTGTCACGTCCAGGACCATCCACAACTGCTATGACAACACAGCAGCTGTATACTGGCAAAGGAAAGGCGCCACCACTACCACAGGGCCTGCAGCTTACCTCCTTCGGATTCAGTCCCTGCACCAGAGACTTCACCAATACGTTCCCCTTCGCAATTACATCCCTGGCCCTGTGAATCATCTTGCTGATTTGCTCTCTTGATCTACCCTCTCTGACACTGCCCTGCTCCATCATTTCAACACCACCTACCCACAGGACTTGCCCTGGATCTTATGCCCGCTCAGACCTCCCATGCTTTCTGCGCTGACCTTAGCTCTATCCAGAAGACCATGCGCGCTTCAGTCACTGAGCTCTATGCCCGCAGAAAGGATGCCCATTGGAATCAATGGGTTCAATTCTGTTTGCCTCAAGGCTTTGACCCACACCTCCACTCCATCCAAGATCCAATCCCCCTCCTCCAAGTCTTTGCCCAGCGCCTCCATGATGACCTGCTCTCCTATAGCCGCAAGCCCATCAGATCTCACACGGTATTGGACACCATCAGGTCAGTGGGCCAGACGCTGGCCCGCTTGGGGGCCAAAGACCCAAGAACAAACTCCACCGGCAGTCTTGACTTCAGGCTAACGGCCCAGTTGAAGGCCTATGCCAAACTGGACCCAGCCCCTTGCAGGGTCAAACCAGTCCCTATCACCCTGGTCATGCATGCACTTCGATTTGCATACCATGACTACCCTTCCCCCTCACGACAGACCATTGTCAACATGATTTGCATAGCCTTCTTCTTCTGTCTCCGCCCTGGTGAATACACCGGTACTACCAGGGATGACCAAGCCTTCCTCCTCCAAGATGTCTCCTTCTATCTTGGCTCCAAATTTGTCCCCCATGATGGCCCTGCGCATGAGCTCCTTACTGGCACCTCTGTTACTCTCACCTTCACCACACAGAAGAATGGGGACAAAGGAGAAATTGTAGCTCATGCCAGGAGTGGTGACTCCCTCTGCTGCCCTGTGTCTGCCTGCGCGCGCCAAGTCATCCATTTCTGCAGTCATTGCTCTCCCAGCTCTCCCTTCAGCCCATCCCTTAAGCTTGCCAGTTACTTTGACAATGGGGTGCTCACCCTTGTTCGAGCCGCAACTGTCACTTCCTCTATGAGGGTCTATGCCCAGGCCCTCTACCATACCACTGGCATCTCCCCTGCAGCAATCTCGGCCCGCTCCCTTCGCGCGGGTGGGGCTATGGCCCTGCTCCAGGGCAAATGTGATTCTGTATAATAACTGTCGAGGTACTCGCGCAGCGAGTGAAACCCTTTTGCAATCTGGATGTGCACCGTGCAATTCAGTACTAAGTAATTTCTTAATTAATTATGCGCACATGAGAGCGAGTGCAACAAGCCCGAGTGTGCGCATAATTAATTAAGAAACTACTTAGTACTGAATTACACAGTGCACATCCAGATTGCAAAAGGGTTTCACACTGCAATCCACCTGAGGTCGAAGTGGAGTGCAACGACACTGAGACCAAAGGGGGATGTGCAGCAGTAACACTCCTGAGGTCGGCACTGAGGGCTTGCCCAAAGTGGAGACCGAATGAGGGTTACTGTTTGTGTCGGAGCAAGTATCCTTGACAGTTATATATGTAACTAGTCAAAGTAGCACCTGTTTTCCTTGCAATCATGCGCGTCAGATTGCAAAGTGGTTCTCAAAAACAAACTACAAGCACTGCCTCCCCCACTCTAGGGGAACAGTGTATTCTCACTCTGGCGTCCGAACTACAAGCACTGACAGCTCCGATCTAGGGGATGGTGTATTCTTGCTCCAGCGTCCGATCAATTGTTTGTTGTAGATTTTTTGCTAACAAGCTTACATCTGTGGCTTGTTGTTGCTGCTGTCTGCTTGATTTTGTGAGGGCATGAATAATGTTTAATTTTTTATTATTTTTTATTTCTAGGCACTACTATGTTTATTTTTTCCGAGAGTTTTTTATTTCTTTTACTTAGTGCACCTAGGCTTTTTTCTACTTCCTTACTTAGTGCACTTTTATGTGGCGAATATCATTCGTTTTTAACACTTACAGATTCGAATTTTTCTTGTTTCTTGAGCAGATTCCATTCAGGTTTTTTTTTCGTGAGAGAGTAATTTGCAATTTCCGATTGCTTGTAATTACAACAACAACAACAACAACAACAGCAACAACAGCAACCTACATGATGGCACACTGATTCTGATTCATATGTCGGTGGAGCTAGTCAATTTCATTTTGTTTCCCTTTAAGCTCAATGTCCCTCAATCGCTGTTTGTTTTCAACCTTGGTTTCAGCTAGAGCAACTTGGTTTCTGTGGTCTGCTTCCATCCTCCCTTTTTCATTCCTCCATTCCATTTTGGACAGTTTGAAATTGTCTTCTGCTTCTTTTGTTGCTATCTTCTTTGCGTCCTCCAAATCTTTGGCATATCAATCTTTTAGTTCGGCTAGCTTTGTATTGGCTTCGGTTTGTTGGTGTAGAAGTTCTTTTTCATGTAGATCCTTCTGTTTTTCAAGCTGCTGTTCAAGATTTGTTTTTTCTTTTCGTAGTTGCTTTCCAATCTGATGAAGCCAGTCGACTTCATTACTGAGGGTCTTATTGATATTATTAGATTCTTTCAAATCGATTGTCAACTGGGCAACATTGTCTTCAGCATCTTCGAGCTTGGTCCTTTGCTTCTTGTTTTCCTTCTTCAGTTCCTTGCTGTCTTTTTTCTGTTTTTGAACCTCTTTCTTTAGTGTGTCTTTAGAGGGGGATAGTTTTTTGGTTCCCAGAACGACGGCCGGCGCCAGATCTTGTGGGACTGGAATGTTCTCTTTGTCTTGTTGATCCACATTGATGATGACTTTTTTAGTGCTCGGAGCAATCGGGGGCTTGTTGTTGCTGCTGTTCTTGTTATTATTGACCTCCGTTTTCTTTTCTGGTTGCTGTTCTTTATGGAGGCCCGAACAAAGAACCCCTTGGACTGTCTTCTGAGTCTTTGAGTTCTGATGGATATATGGATGGGACGACTTAGCATGCTTGTGCCGGAGATGATCCATTCAAACCTTCTCTGGAACATTTACATCAGAAGCAAGAATAGTACAGCATCGATGCCTATTATCATGTGGTGTGTAGTACGTCTCCCAATCCTTGAAGTCAGCAACCTCCGCAAAATCCCTTACCCATTTACAAATGGTGTCTGCTCCAACAGGGCTCTTTGCTTTGAAGACATACTTTGCTGTCTAGCGTCTCGAATGGTTTACATGACAAAAAAATTGGACTTGATCTGGAGAACAAACATCACGATGATAGAATATCAACTTGACAATGCAATTAGGATTGTCAGTATCTTCCACAACCATTGGGTAGTTCGTTGAAACTTCTGCATTGTTGAGGGATAGCTGGTGTGACTTATCGAATCCCCCTCCCGGAGCAACAATAACATATCTAAGATCTTTCATCGATCCATATTTGAATGTTCCCATCCTCAAGTACTTCCATTGGAGGAATACGAGTTCATCTTTTCCTCTCACACCAAACTGTCGACCAAGCTCCATTGTCATTAGCTTGAGCAAATCCAACATGTCTCATAGGGCTTGTAGATTCCATCATCGATTACTTTCTTGAACTTCTCGTCAACAAATTCATCGAACTCGGCCTTGGTTCTTTTTGTTCCAAGAGTTGGATCCTTGGCTCTCTTTTCAGCCCAATCTTTCTTTACGACTGCTTTGTATCCCCCTCTATGCTTAAACTCACCTTCATCGTAAGGGACCCCTCGTGAATGGAAAGCAGAGAAGAGCTGACGACTGTACATGTGGTGTGATTTGAAATTCAAAGGGTCTCCACTTACCAAGTTTTTTATGTTTGTAGTCCATATCTTCGTGGCTTGGTCGACAAGTGTCTTTGACTGTAGGCTTTTTGCTCCACTAACGTGATAGTAAAGTAGATAATCTTCTCGAATTCCATCCTTCATAGTTACTTTCTTAGTGAACATTTCATGGAGGACTGCATCACCAGGATCATTTTTGGCTGGATCTGTTGCATCAGCAACAATTTGGATAAATCGATCATGGGTTCTTACAACCTTTTTGGCATAAGCCTCTGTGTTTGACTCGGCATTGGTGAATTGATCCCCATCTTCCCCAAATGTGTTGAATCGATTTGGATCATGGTAAATCATTTTACAATACTTGTCAGCGGCTTCATTTGCATTGATTTCTTCATCATCTTCCACCTCTTTGTCTTCTTGTTCTTCTGGTTCGGCTGCTTGTTTTTGTTCTGCTTCTTCTCTTTCTTTTTCTTCTTCACCTTTTTGTTTCTGTTTTTGTTTTTTTGTTTGGCGTCGGCTGCTTTTGCTGTTGTTGTTTTTGTTGTTATATTGCTTTGCATATGGATTTCGAATTCGATTACTAGTGGGTGTTGGTTCCAAAGAAACTCTTGCTGGACGCTTGGATCTAGTGGATCGTGTTGTCAGCTCAGCTTCTAGTTCCTCTATTGTTTGGTTGTTGTTATTGTTTTTGCTGCTGTTATTGTCGGCGCCGGCATCGTCGTCGCCATCGCCACCATCCTGATCAATCTGAAGAGGCTGCAATTCATCTCCCTCTCCAAAGGATAGAAGACATCCTACATTCCTGAATGGATCGGCGCTACGGGGGGTAGGTTGTTTCATAATACCAAGAAGGCTATTCGCAGCATCCTGAGTCAGAGGGCCAGGCGTGTAAGGCGCTGGTGGATTGTTTGCTTCCCAAATGTCTTGGAATGATAAATTTGTTCTATTATTCATGTTAGTTATTTAATTTTGTTATTTCTTGCTAGAGACAGTGTTGCTGCTGCTGTTGAGGATATGACAAGAAGTTGCTAAAAATTGGATTTCAAGTTTCCTCTGTGAAGCACTGAAGGTACGAACAGAATCTGCTGTTTTGCAATCAAAGCCGCTGCTGTAAACAGACTGTAAAGGCTAATGTTCAATCGTGATTGGTAGTCAAAAAGTATGGTACACTAGTATTAAGAAAATTAAATAACAAGGAGTACTCTTGGTTTCATACTCGTTAAGAGAGGGATTGCAAGAATCCAATGGGTTGCAAGTAATCCACTCGAGGTGCTAAATTAATATTAAGAAAATTATGTAAGGAGAGCTGGAGGTTTCATAATCAGGTTCTTTTTTTAGCTAAGATTGATCTGAAACCTGTTGAGGTGCACAAATTAGGGTTAAAATTAACTAGTGTTTCTTAGTGCGCGATGCTCGAAATTTTTGAGAACCACTTTGCAATCTGACGCGCATGATTGCAAGGAAAATAGGTGCTACTCGACGGTTATAATGTCATCAAGCTCCTTGCGCGATGGCACAGTGACTGCATGATGCGATACTTGCATCAACAGTCCCTCCCCATTTTCAAGAACCTTGCCTCTGTAATGTTCAACAA
Source organism: Pseudo-nitzschia multiseries (assembly GCA_037355745.1). Lineage (NCBI taxonomy): Eukaryota > Bacillariophyta > Bacillariophyceae > Bacillariales > Bacillariaceae > Pseudo-nitzschia > Pseudo-nitzschia multiseries. The sequence goes on along the minus strand of CM074782.1, from coordinate 2,294,246 downwards.
TGGAACATACTCCTTCCTGCCAGAGGAATGGGTGCCAGCTGCAGCCCCCACTCCCCCTGGCAGCTCTCTCTGATCCCCCTCTGGGAATCTTCTTCTCTGAATCATCCCTGATGATTCTCCCACCCTCACTGTCCCCCATGCCCCCCAGGTCTATGTTGCCAGCTCCCACCCTGTGGCCTATGGCCCACTGGCAGAAAAGGCTTAACAGCCAAAGCTGTGCGCCGGTGTGTGGGCAAAGCAAGGGACCGGACCAGCCTGCAAAAACCAGCCACAGGCTGGCACTTCCCAGATCCCCCTCTAGTAGCATTGCTTAACCCACCAACACACCTATGAACTATAAACACTGCACATCCAGCAGTGCTACAAGTAGGTAGGCTACTATTGAGGCTACCACAAACGTAGTGAGAGATAGCAACAACAACAATAATCCTCGTGGCTGACTGACGGATCTAATCGTGAGATGGGATCTGAACAACGCACAGACACTTCAGTCATGAGTCACTGACACACTCCATCAGTCCAGTCACGCGTCATTGACGCACTCCAACAGTCATGAGTCAAGAATGACACCTTCCCCGATCATCTGTCATTGTTCTTGTTCAACAATCGTATTTGACAAAATCATCAATAGAACCTTCTCCTTCTTGAAGTCTCATCCGAATTCCGATTATCAAAGAACCCAGTTCTTTTCCACCAATCGTATCACAGAGCTAGTAGCTGGGAAGCTTCTCAAAGTATCTCAAAGTCATAGTAGACACTAAAACTCAATAATAGCACCACACAATTTCATACACAGTGTAGTACTAGTACTACTAGTAGTTCATATTGAATTCAATCGCAATATCCTCATCGCTTTGAGGAGACCAAATTTTGATGACCGGGAAGAGGAGGTTCTCTTTCTGGAAGACCGGGAGAACAAGGTTCTGGATGACTGTTCCTCTCAACAAGAAGTGAGACCACTTTACATTTGTTACTAGTACATATCAATTTTAATGATACCAGCAGCACTTTCATAGTAGTAATTTTCTATTTTATCAATTTCCAACAAAAATCAACGTCTCGATAGTTGACAGTACACTGCAATTAGTACATCATTAAGACTACTCGGCGATATGAACGAACTGTCGTCACATACAACAAAGATATCGACCAAGATGAACACTCAATTCCCACCGTGTAGTAGTATCCAATACAAGAGTGAGGACGAGCCTTCGATGTTACCGAAGACCAGCATGAGATTGGGAATTTCTGACATTCGTAATACCCAAGAGGGACAACAGGGTTAGATGGGTATCTGGCTTCAGAGAGCTCAACAACATGATCAACAGCAAGAAGCCCTTTCCTTTGCCAAGGATACAGGATATCATGAATAGACAAGGAAAATACACGTATTTTACCAAAATCAATCTGTCAATGCAATATTATTGCTTTCAACTGGATGCAGAGAGCCCAAAATCATGCACCATCACAACGCCTTATGGCCTGTTCAGATACAAGAGGCTGCCCATGGGGGTGAAAATCAGCGGTGACGTTTCACAACACATCATGACAGAAATTCTCCAAGAAGGGTTAGACTGTACCTGCTACATTGACGATGCTGTGGGAATTTGGACAATAAGTCATTTGACCATCACCTAAAGCTGTTGAACCAAATACTGGTCAATTTGTCAGCAATGGAGTGAAATGCAATCCACTCACATGCAGTTGGATGGTAAAGGAAACAGACTTCCTGGGGCATTGGATGACTCCAGATAGAATCAAACCCTGGAAAAAGAAGATAGATGCCGTTCTAAGGATGGGTCCACCACAAAACATCACACACGTCTGATCACTCATAGGAGCAGTGAACTACTATATCCTTCTAGCCATGACGCGCGCATGTCTTAGCGCCACTCACAGAGACGACAGGAACAAGAAATCCACATGGGATCCCACCAAGCAAGCCGGATTTGAAGAAATGAAAGCCATCCTAGCTGCAGATACCATGAATGTATATCCAGACTACACCAAGAAGCCCTTCCATATCTACACAGATTCCTCAGACTAACAGCTTGGATCACTTATCATCCAAGAGGGAAGAGCTGCAGCGTGCCTCAGTCAGAAACTCTCAAAAGCCCAACAAACTACACCACAACCGAAAAGGTATTATTAGCCATCATCCTAACACTCATAGAATACAGACAGGTCCTACTCAGAGGAGTCCTCTATGTCTACACCGATCACAAAAATCTCACCTTTAAAAGCTTCTTCATCCAGAGAGTCCTCAGATGGAAGCTGCTTGTGTCAGGATTCAATATAACCCTCACTCACATTGAAGGAAAGAAGAATGTTTTTGTTTTTCAAGACTACCTTGCATGGAGCCACCCTCTGTGGGTGATAAAGAACTGCAGAACAAAGGCACCTTGGTGCATTTTCACACAATTCAAGTCCCAAAGGATGATATTGTTGTCATAGGAGATGAAACATTTACCAACATCGATGAAAACAACAAATGGATTGAATGCCTACTCAACCTACCACCACTGCAAGAAATGCCAAATCCAATCACTATCATCAACATTCAGAATCACGAGAACCAGGATATCCACCTTTGCACTGCCCACCAAGCAGATCCAGTAAAATTTTCAATCATTGTTATCAATGGGCAACAAATACTAGTAGGACCAATCGATGAAGCCAACAATCAGAATTGGAAGATTGTCATCCCTGCAATTCTCATATAGCAAGTCATCCACTGGTATCACATAGTGCTAGGGCACTGCGGTATTCAACGCCTCTATGACACAATATCAGCAAGATTATATTCACCAAACCTCCAGCAGCAATTATGCAAACAATAGGCAAAATGTCACCAATACAAAGAAGGAGGTGTTCCTTGCAATCATTCTCACACTCACCGAATACCGCAAGATCCTGCTCGGAGGGGTCCTCTATGTCTACAACGATCATAAAAATCTTATACTATTCAAAACCTTCTCTCCATCCAAAGAGTTCTCAGATGAAAACTCTTCATGTCCAAATTTGATATCAACCTCACTCATATTGAAGGCAAAAAGAATATCCTTGCCGATTGTTTTTCAAGGCTGCCTTGTATGGAGCCACCCTCTGTGGGGGATAGACATCGGCAAAACAAAGGCAATGGCACGCTAGTCAATTTTCACACAATTTGGATACCAAAGGACGACGTCCTCATAGGAAACGAAACATTCACCAACATTGATGAAAATAATGAATGGATTGAATGCCTACTTAATCATCTACCACCACTGCAAGAAATGCCAAATCAACAATTGGGTTGCACTAGGCTCCAGGAGGCAGGAATATGTACCACCAGTAATGTTACATTGCCGTCAAAACTCAGGCGGGGCAGCAGGATGAACAAAAAGTACAAAGTATTTGAGAAAACTTTGGAACACATGAAATAATATTATAGTATGTAGAATGAGTTGTGATTGTGAATGTGAATGTGAATGTGAACTCACTTCCAGCAGACTGGTTGGATTCCTCTCAAGCCAAGAAGTCCGCCTGAGTAGTATATCTACTGTACCGGGCTTTTCACAAATTGAGAGGACCGGGCTGTAGCAACAACCGCAACGCCAACAATGCGAAGGACTTGGTTTCCGCGTATTTACTTGTTGAAGTAAAATTTGTTTTTGTACTAGCTACCTAGAACAGAAATGATGCAGTCGTCGCCAACTTTTCTAATCTTCTTTCGATCAAAAAGTAATACTATTGATACTACAATACACCAATTCGAATAATATATAATGTAAAAGTCTGGCTGCGTGGGCTCGTTCTCGTTCGAGGTTTAGGATCAATCACTCAGCGACACTTCTGTCAGCGGAACAGTCAAAAATGAAAGCATATCCTCTCGATCTTCCGTCAAATCTATCTCCTTTATATGAGCTATTGCAGCTTCAAAAGAGGCAAGAAAATAACCTATTTCTCCGATTCTATTGATCCGATCGCAAAGATTCTGCAACAAAATGCCTGGAAAAAAAAAAGAATCACAAACATCGTCGTTGTGTTGTGTTGTGTTGTGTTGTGTTGTGTTGAGCGAGCACGAACGAATGAATGAACCGGGCCACTAATAGTTTTTTATCCCCCGTGCGAAGCGAAGCGAAGCGAATGCATAATAATAATAATAATAATACGAAGTAATATACTTACTCAGAGCACACGGGCGTTCCATTTCTGCTCGAACCACGCAGAATATGAAGATAGGCAAAAATTCATCCGCGCCCAACAACTTCTGATCCCCGTGCTCCTTCCCGTGCAGTTGCGATATTTCCCGAGCCGCGTCCACAATAGCTCGGAGTTTCACGCATGGCAGGGTGCTCATTCCCACCCCTTGTTTCAATATGTTTGCTACCGATTGCCAGTGAGAAGGGCTTATTTTTTCGATTCGGAACATTCCCTGTGGCCGTTTTCGAAGTTCCTTTGTAACGAACGAGAGAACGTCAAGAATCAATCCATCAATCAATCCATCAACAAACAAACAAGCATTCAAATGAGCTCTCTTCACAACAACAGTCAACAGTCAACAGTCAACAGCCAACAGCCAACAAAACAAACCAAACCAAAACAAACGAGAAACGTTCCGAACGCTGTTCTATATAAGATGATACTGCATTGTATTTCTTCCCTCGATTTACCTTTATTTTGAAAAGCACTTCCGCATCATCGTGCCGCCACCCGTTAACGAGAAGTCGAGAGATAACGCTTCGCAAAGGAACGTACACCTCGATCTCGACCTGCTCACGAACCGATTCTCTGCGATGCGACGACAAGAAACAAAGAAGCAAAGTGGATGATCGGTGTCAGTGTCAGTGTCGGTGTTGGTGTAAGCCGATCAATCACGCCCCGAATAACGAGGTGCAAGATGGACGTGACGTGACGTGACGTGACGTGACGAGACGACGGATGATCAGAAAACGACGGGACGGAACGAACCGTAGAGTCAATCCACGATTGAACTGAACTGCCGAGCTCGGGGGCATTTTGGCAGGATTCGTCACCGAACACAATATTATACTGTAATAATTGTGACATGACATGACATGAAATGACACGACATGATGTGCTTGCTTGTTTGCTTGCTATCCATCCACTTACCTGACCAGCCTGTCCCAATAACTCTCGTCAACGATGTATTTATGAATGGCAGAATATTCTCGGCGCTCCGCAATCGAGCGAAGATCGTCGTTGCAGCCATCGAGAACCAAATCGACCAATTGATCCAGGAACTGTTGAACCCGCAGGAGCTCGTTCATGGCGCGTGTTTTTACCGACGCGGTGTTGGTGTTAGTGTTGGTGTTATTTTTCCGAGACAGAGACGACTCTTCCATCACAGTAGTAGATTCGATCTCGTGCAGTTTTGGACCGCGGGTTCGCGCCGCGTCCACAAAGTCTCGGACAATGGCTTTCATCGTGTGCAACAAAAACACCCGCCAGGAATACCGTTGAATCGAGCGTTTGAGTAGCTGCTGGGCCTCGTCTTCTCTGCGCTCGGACGGGCTACGGAACGTGCGCTCGTACGAAAAAGGCAGATTGATGTTGTTGCTGTTGTCGTTGTTGCTGCTGCTGCTGCTGCTATCGTCCAAACCGGCATCATCGATTCCCAGGAACGACTGTACGTACAACGCAATTTCTGCGGTGTTGGGATGCAGCGGGTCACACGTGTAGATGATACCGATGAGTTCCCTCAAAAATTCTTCCAGCATCTGACAGGTTTTTTGGCGTGCCTCGTCGAATTCCTCGATTCTCTTTTGTCGGCGCCGTTGCTGAAACGGTGATGCGACGGGCGAATTTTTCAGCAGCAGCGAGGATTTTCCGCCGCCGCCACCGACGACGACGCCACCAAAGACTCCCCCCCACCCACCACCATTGCTGTTGCTGTTGCTTTTGTTGTTGCTGTTGCTGTTGTGGTTTGGAATCGTTGGTTCTTTGGAAAACTTGGAGCCGGACAATTCCTTGTGCAGATTCGATCCCGACGGGAGCAACTCCAGGGCGGCTCCCCGCAACTCCGCAAAATCGTCCCAGTATCGAATCGGTGCGTACCATTCCCGCCCCGATTCCACGTCGTACACCCATATCGTGTACGCAATGCGAGATTTTTGTGCCGCTTTCCCATTGTCGCCGCTATTGTTGTTGTTGCTGCTGTTGCTGTTCTTGTTGCTGTTGTTCGCGTCGCCACGTTCCACAAAACTGTTGAGAATCCGAGCGCTCAGGGCTTTCCGGATCCCGTGCAAAGGGATCCACGCAATGTCTTCCGGACGCACATCATTGTTGTCGTTGTTGTTGTTGTTGTTCTGGAATTGTTGCCGGGGTCTTCCACTTCCACTTCCACTTCGACCTGTTGTATCGTGTCTCTGTCTCTCGAACGATGATGATGATGATGATTGTTCTTGTTTTTGTTCTTGCGACCACGACCAAAACAATTGCCGTGGCGCAACTTCGTTGTCTACAGCAGCAGCCGCAGCAGCAGCCGCCGCAGCAGACGATGAAGCCGATGAAACCCGGGATCCAATTATTTGGTGGGCTTTTTCGACTCCGTAAAACGCTTGCAAGTATTCGAACGGAATCAGAGGAGAATGTATTGGCAGGGGCGGGGTGGACCTCGCGCACGCTTTTCTTCTTATTGTTGCTGTTGTTGCTGTTGTTGTTGTTGTTGCTGGCGGTGTTGATGTTCCCCCTTCTTCCGCACCGAGCCGCGTTTCTGTTTCTGTTTCTGTTTCGTCTCGCAACGACGACGACGACGACGGCGAGAAGACCATCAGTGCGGCCATGTCGGGCGGCAGATCGCACGGATCGAACCGCGGAACCAAGGATCCCATCATCGTCGTGTTGTTGTTGTTGTTGTTGTTGTGTTGTTGTTGTGTACTATTCTTACTATTGTTACTGTTACTGTTACTGTTACCGTTGGCACCACCTGTGTATCTATATCTGTGATGATAATTGTGTGTGCATCGCACCCGGAGCGAGTTGGAGGATTCCCACTGCCGGGCCCGATCCGTGAATTGCTGCAACCGCCGCGTGATCCGCCACTCGTCGTCTCCCCCGGACCGAATCAATCTGCGCCGCGCCAGTGCGACCGCGAGGGGATGGGGATGGGGTCGCGCGGGAGGTGCGGAGCGAGCGGGAACACGAGCGGGCGTCGGCGTCGTCGTCGCCGGCGGCGGCGTTTTTGGAATTAGTAGCGCGTGTTGTGACGGTGACGGTGATGGTTTGGAAAAGGCCGACGACGAGGACGGGTGCAATGGGGTAACAGCAGCTGCAGCAGTAGCCGAACCAGATCCTCCCTGCGGTCGTCGTTGTTGGTGTTGTTGTTGTTGTTGTTGTTGTCGTTGTTGTTGTTCCGAGAGTCGGCGAGGCACCGGTGTGACATTCGTAGAACTCGTATTGTTCGCCGGAACATCCTCTGTTGTTGGATCGCAATCGAACTCAAAACCGAGATCGAAATCGCAATCGAAATTATCATCGTCTAACGTGGTCGTTGTATCGAGCAAGGAAGCAACACTCCGTTCGCTGAACGACTTTCCTATCGAAGCCGGTTGTTCCGCCGTCGCCGTCGCCGTTACCGCAGGTCCCACCATTCGTTGTCGTTGCTGATGCTGATGCTGTTGCTGTTGCTGATGTTGATGCTGTTGCTGATGCTGATGTTGTTGTTGCTGATGCTGTTGTTGTCGTTGTCTTCGAACATGAAGCACCACCGGAGATGGCGAATTTTGTATCGCCTCGATGATTTGTTGCTTTTGAACATTGTATTCGTAGCTCCGCCGTACCGGTATGTCGACCATAAGATTTGAAGAAGACGACGACGACGACGACGGCGGCGAAGACGACGACGACGATGAGTGTACGAGTGGAACCTTCAACAAAAAGGCCGTCCCGTTGATGCCGATCAAGACGTCGCCGCAGCGAATCCCGGCACTCGCGGCCGGACTCGCACTCGTACTACTCTTAGTATTCTTAGTACTCGCACTCTGCTGCTGCTGCTGCTGCTGCTGCTGGATGTCGATGCCACTGTCGATGCCACTGTCGATGCCACTACTGTTAGTACCTGTGCCAGGAACGAATCCGATCACCACCAAGCCGAACCGCAGGATCGTGTGCCGAGACACGAGAGAACCAGGATACGCGTATTGCCGTTGTTGTTGTTGTTGTTTCTGTTTCTGTTTCTGTTGTTTGCGCAGGTGCGGGTGCGGGTGAAAGTGCAAGTGCGAGTGATCGCCTTCCTCGAGCACTTCCTGCAGTGTCATCCCCAATCCCCAGCGCTCGTCTCTATCTACGACGTGCGTGCTGTATTCTACTATATTGTGATTGTTGTTGTGATTGCTGTTGTGATTGCTGTTGTGATCGCGATCGAGATCGTGCGGTTGGCCAGATGCCAGGTGGTATTCTCCCAATGCCCGTGTTTCTAGATCCCGTATGAACTCGTAATAGGTTCCCACCGGTTTGTTTGTGTTTGTGTTTGTGTGGACAGAGCCGCCTTCGTTTGGTCTCTCTTCGCGAAGAACGGCCACAGATTTCGGCAGCCGCAAAAAATCGTCGTCCGGGAGCACCGATGATGGAATATTTGTATTTGTATTGGTATTGGTATTGGTATTGGTATTGCTATTGGTATTGCTGTTCCGGTCTTCCCCGAACTCGTTGTGATCTCCGCGTTCATCGGAGACGGTCGATGCCGACGCCGACGCCGACGCCGATGTTGTTGACATTGTTATCGTTTTGTTGGCCAGTATGTTTTGATAATGCACCTCTCGCAACGTCTCGGTGGTTTCCTCCGGGAATATTTCCTTGAGGAGGGCAATCCCGGGAAGGTCCAGGTTGTCGATCGACGAGTTCGGATTCAGCTCGAGGGAACCCGACGAAACGGACCGAGTGCTACTAGTGCTAGCAGTATCATTATCATTATCAGAGGAGGAGGAGGAATAATACTCGTCGTCGCTGTTGTCCGGTTCGTACTCTTCATCGTCATCGTCATCGTCATCGTCATCGTTGTCATATTCGTCTTCGTCTTCATATTCGTCTTCGTCTTCATATTCGCCTTCGTCTCGGAAAGATGACGACGCCGACGATGGATCCGCAATGACACGACGAGGAGTGATGGGTGATAGTGGTGTTGATGTTGATAGTGATGTTGATAGTGATGTTGATAAATAATGCTCGTGCTCGTGCTCGTGCTCGTGCTCGTGCTCCTCGCCACAGCTACAGCCGCTGCCGCTGCCACTCTTCACCGATGTGCTGTTGGCAGTACTCGTTCTCGTTCTCGTATGCGACGTTGTAGGTTCCTTTTCACCATCGCTACCGGTAGTACCGGCACTACCGGTACCGCTCCGAACATTGTCGCCATCCTCGAGACCCATGTTGTGTTGCTTCTTCGCCTCTCTTGTTGTTTTTGTTTGTGTTTTTGTTGTCGAGATTGATCGATCGAATCAGTTCAGTTCAGTTCAGTTCAGTTCAATTCAGTTCAGTTCAATTCAATTCAGTTCGGTTCCGTTCGGCTCCGTTCATCCGTTCATCGTACGGTACTTCCAAAACTCCAGAGCACACAACACAACACAACACAATCCATGCACGTCACGTCACGTCACGTCACGTCCTTTCCTGTCGAGTCCTCTCCTCTGCCCGTTCTCGTCTCTTCTCGTCTCTTCTCTGCTTCCCCTCTCGCTGAACTGTTCAACTATCAATCAATCAGTCAGTCAGTCAGTCAGTCAACCAATCAATCAATCAATCAATCGTTTGTGTCAATGAATCGTTTGTGTCTCTTCAATAATACTTCGTAATAATTTACGAAGGAGAAGTACGGAGTAACAACAATGTCGATATACGTCAACCGGAACGATACGATACTCGTAAAAATTACGTTAATTACGAGTATTGTGTACTCGTACGTTACGAGTACAAGTACTCGTACGACTAGTACGAACTCGTAAGACCTCTCTTACTCGTAGTTTACTCGGAACTTGAATGAATGCACTGTAAGATTACTACGGTTCGTACCGTACATGGAATTATTTAAGCGTTGTTGGTTCGTGTATCTGAACTGAACTGAACTGAACTGAACTGTCATTCCATCCAGGTAATCTTACCGTACAAGACCGTAAGATTGATTACTTGTACCGTACTACTACTAGGAGTACTACAGTATGTGTGTAAAGTAGGGGGGCCGTTTTGAGACAGTTTTTTTGCCCCTCCCCCTTGATACAAGAACAACAAGCATCGATTCATTTGTTCCGGTCCTATTAGTAGTAGTAGTCTTATCGGTATAACTGTTGTTACTCTAAAAAATCGACCAAAAGGTATAGGATAATTGAAATTTAAAGAGATGTGAGCTCAGAGAGACGCTCTTATTTTTACTGTGCATTTCACTGTATCGGGACTCTCTGTATTTTATATGGTAGAGATCTTCCCCGGTTATTTGGTCTTCATCGTACCAATACTGGTGGTGTTGCTGTATTAGAATCGTGTCGGTCTTACTGTATCGGTCATTCGATGGCATTGGTATTTTACGAGGTTAAGTGTTTCTTATTCGATGGGACGTATGCTTGTTCGTAGAGTAGGTAGATAAATGAGGCCCATTCGGAATCGGTATTGATTTTCTTGATTGCAATAAGTAATTTCCTCACGGGATATCAAGTATATTCTTTCGAATGTACTTAAGGATTCCAAGTGTTCACTTATTGGTCGGGTCTTTGGATATGTCTTGTTTCTAACCAATTATCCTCTTTTGTTTGTAGCCTTAGTATTATTTTCCTTCTGAATCCGATTCGTTGAGAGTCTGATTCAAAGGCTTCTGAGGAACAGCAACGCTGTGTTAGTGTGTTAGTAGACGAACGATTGTACTCTACGCGTGACAATTGTGTTTGGATACTTTCGGCAACGGATAATCGGACTACAGGCAAAGCTAGGGAGACGCCAGATCTCTTCTTGCTGTGACTTATTCAGATTGCAGCGAGACAGACCTTAGTATGTAGATTACAAGTAGTTGGTAGCAACTAGTGTGAATTTTGGGATATAAATCAGTTGAATGTTAAAAGTATAAGATAAAGAGAATAATCTTGCTGGAGAGCATGATATCTCTTTTGGTGCAGTGATGAATACAGTACACCGCTAATCGTACAGTACTGTAGAATCACATGCTATCATGAGAAGCTTCCTTCTAATCGTACAGCACTGTAGAAGGATGTGCTTATCATGAGAAGCTTCTTTCTAATCGTGATCATCGAAACAGCTGTTACAAGAAGCTTCTTCGAACCTCCCTTTTGATCATGAGTATCGAGACACATGATTGGGAGTATCAAAATGGCTATACCAGAACCAGGCAATTTACTTTGGTTTGGTCATGAAAACAAAAAGGAATCTTGCTTCCGATCGTAAGTATCGAACTTCGGTCGTGAAAACAGAAAGAATGGGCCTTCCCGGTCATTTACCATAAGATATGAGAATATTCCAATCCTGTTTACAGAAAGTATGGGCCTTCCCGGTCATTCGGTCTTCGAGAGGAATATTCCAATCCTGCTTACAGGAATACTCCAATCTTGCTTACAGAGGTGCATATGACTCGATCGGTAGTATCGTACCATTCAAGCTGTAGTACTGTAAATTACGTAGGAATCTACGTAAGTTTAAGTACTGGCTTGTGGTTCCCTTACATATGTACGAAAGGAATTTAATATGCCCCATCTTCTTGAACGTGATCAAGTGTATCACATAGCTCCAAAAGAAGAACAAATAAATTTTGTGAGTACGTATGTGGAAGTAATTTAATATGCCCCATCTTCTTGCACGTGATTAAGTGTATCACATACTTCGGAAAGAACAATCTTAGTGGAGCATCGATTCAGAGAATTGAATCGTAGCAAAAGGATTCAATCGTAGAATTGATTGCCGGCAAATTCATAGATCAAGCACAACCGTAGGATGCATAATCGTATATTGGATTCGTAGTGAGCAATAGATCAAATTCAATCAAATTGTAGAAAGCAATCAATCACGGATATCAACATGGAATGAACCGTATAATCGATGGGATGGAGAATTGATTTGTAGATGTCAAGCTTGGAATGAAAATAGTCATGATGGTTGTCTTGTAGATTGTGGATCAATCGTCGGATTTGGATCATAGTGAATCATACACATCGGATCGTTGCACGATATACCAATACATGGAGCAAGTCGTAGGATTGAATTGTAGTTTCGTCGATCTGATCAAATACACTCGTATCTGAAGCTTGTTCATCGTAGATCGAATCGTAGTAAATTGAATTGGAGAATCGAATCGGAGGATGCGATTGATCAAATTCAACCGTAACTGAAGCTTGATAGCTTGATTTGAAGATTCGAGTCGGAGAATTGAAATCGATTATCGATTTGTAGATGTCAACTTGAAATGGATCGATCGTTTGATCAGAGATCAATTGTAGATTTGGATCAATCGTTGAATCAATCGTAATCGAAGCTCACTGTAGATTCTCAAAGTATTGAGCTTAGAGTCAAATCATAAGCATCAATCGTTGAATCAATCGTAATCGAAGCTCACTGTAGATTCTCAAAACATTGGTATTAGAATCAAGTTTTGATTGTAGGAATTGATTAATTGTAGAATATGATCAAATCGCAGGAAATCGATCGATTTGGAGGAATCCAGGCATTCCCCATGTCAAGCAATGTCATTGTAAGTCCAATTAGCAACCAAGAGAGTAGCATGTAGGTGATACAGCTTGAGCTTAATAGCATCACGATGGCGTTTGGTGATGCACACAGCAGGCAAGTCATAGGTCAAAGAATGTGCCCCATAAATAGTAGCCTCCCGATTAGGGCAAGAAGGTGCACCAGACTGTGAATAGACATGGACTGGGTTTGGAATGGCACTACCGTTGGCATGAACTGAGCTTGGAACGACACTATCCTTAGAAAATGCCCCAGATGGTGGAAGTTGCAATGAAGGAATGCAAGTACTAGGCTTGTGAGAAGAAAATTGCTTGGGTGAACGGTAGAATGTCACAATAGCGGATTTTGGATGAAATGTCCATCTTGAGTGAGTTGAAGGCTCAAGGGAAGGACGTGGGGAGTGACGCGCACGGTTTGTAATATGATAGGCATCACCAGGTGGAGTGTCTGGATGGACAGTAGGAATGGTTGAAGAGACAACTCTGCGAAAACGGACTGATTCGGTGCTAGGGAAGTAAGTCCAAGTGTAGCTTGGAGTACGTGTGGAAGCAGGGAGATCAGTATTGGGAGCTAACCTGTGCGTATCAAGGGATTCAAGAGGGTTCCCATTCTGGGTAATAGTAGAAATGACAGGCATCTCATAAGCAGGATCGGGTGCTGGAGGCGGTAAGGAAACAGTTGCTAGAGGCATTACGGAAGCAGATACCGAAGATGATGCCGGTCCTGGAGCCGTCGTAGAAACAGGTGTCGTTGCCGTAGAGGATGCCTGTGATAGGACTGGTTTTGTCAGGCAAGGTTTAGCTTGTATGCTGGGTTGTGACGCCAGAATAGCAGCATTAGCCTTGGTTGGAACAACAGTCAGTTCAGGGTGCTGGTTGCGCGCATTACAAAAGGCAAGGAAAGCATCCCGAGTGTACTGATTGTGGTCATACCAGTAACAGCCAACTTGGAGCATGATATCATTTATAAAATCAACAAATGAAGTTAATGTGTGTTGATCTTTTGCACTGGTAGAATGTGGGTCGGTCTGAGCTTGGTATTTTAGTTCAGAGCCATATTCATCAACAATATAGGCATATTCATAAATGTCACAAATGAAATGGTTCCAGGTGGTTGCTCCTGCTATAATGAGAACTTCACAAATGTGGTTGCATGCTTCTTGAGGAATATCCAGTGTTGCATTTAGGACGTGTGCAAGTTTCGAATCAAATGATGGAAACAGAAAACTGAGATCAGGATCGTAAATGGACATAGTGGTACTATGGACTCGTGCCGTCGCGGAAACTTAATATTGGGAGACAGAAGACCAGGATAGTACCAACAAAATTTCGTTTCCTGTTGTCGTTGTTGTTGATATTGTAGAAACAAGCGGGCGGTGCCTTCGAATATGTTGTCCTTGTTTTGCAACGAAAATACGGTTAATCGGAGATTGTCGATCGTAGATTCTTGCTTTGTGTATCAAGAGGGTGATTTTATTACTTCGAAAACCGACGAAAACTTCGTTACCGTTTAAACGTTGTGTTGTGAACGATTGCCGTGCTAGAAGTCGGTCTAGTAGGACCTAAGATCCTGTTGCTCTGATAAGACGTCAACGTTGGTCGCGTCGTTGCAATAGGTGTTGCCGGCGGTCGTCGAAGGATCGTTATCATTGGTGGCGACGTCGTTGATAATAAATAGTGTCGGCAATTGTCGGCAGAGGAGTAGAAGAAACAAAGCGTCGTCGCCGGAGAATAAGCGAGCGTACCGTGGATAATCGAGCGATGGTAGTTGCAAAACGATGTTACGGCGAATACGTTCTTGTCACTGTCGGCGTTGGCGTCGGCAGCAAAGAATCGATCGTAAGAACAAGTTTGCAAAAGACAATAGAATGGTCGTTGTTGCTTGTTCCTGGAATCAAATCGTAAGCATTGTAAATGTTGATGGGGTGTCGGTATCTTGGTAATGATGAGATCGCGGCACGGGGGAATTGGAATCTGGTGGAGGTGAGATTCTTGGATGGAGAGATTGCTATTGGCGTGTCCAATGCAATGGGCTTCTAATAAAGACTTCGGCGTGTCCGATTGGTGTCTTTCTTGTGTGTAATCGGATCAGAGAACTATCGAATCGATGGGTCTTCTGTCGGATTGGTTGTGGCGGTTCGGATTGGTTGCAGCGGTTCTTCTTATGCAAGCTGCCTGAGAGCTTGCGACTATTAATCTATTATTTTCCTTCTGAATCCGATTTGTTGAGAGTCTGATTCAAAGGCTTCTGAGGAACAGCAACGCTGTGTTAGTGTGTTAGTAGACGAACGATTGTACTCTACGCGTGACAATTGTGTTTGGATACTTTCGGCAACGGATAATCGGACTACAGGCAAAGCTAGGGAGACGCCAGATCTCTTCTTGCTGTGACTTATTCAGATTGCAGCGAGACAGACCTTAGTATGTAGATTACAAGTAGTTGGTAGCAACTAGTGTGAATTTTGGGATATAAATCAGTTGAATGTTAAAAGTATAAGATAAAGAGAATAATCTTGCTGGAGAGCATGATATCTCTTTTGGTGCAGTGATGAATACAGTACACCGCTAATCGTACAGTACTGTAGAATCACATGCTATCATGAGAAGCTTCCTTCTAATCGTACAGCACTGTAGAAGGATGTGCTTATCATGAGAAGCTTCTTTCTAATCGTGATCATCGAAACAGCTGTTACAAGAAGCTTCTTCGAACCTCCCTTTTGATCATGAGTATCGAGACACATGATTGGGAGTATCAAAATGGCTATACCAGAACCAGGCAATTTACTTTGGTTTGGTCATGAAAACAAAAAGGAATCTTGCTTCCGATCGTAAGTATCGAACTTCGGTCGTGAAAACAGAAAGAATGGGCCTTCCCGGTCATTTACCAAAAGATATGAGAATATTCTAATCCTGTTTACAGAAAGTATGGGCCTTCCCGGTCATTTGGTCTTCGAGAGGAATATTCCAATCCTGCTTACAGGAATACTCCAATCTTGCTTACAGAGGTGCATATGACTCGATCGGTAGTATCGTACCATTCAAGCTGTAGTACTGTAAATTACGTAGGAATCTACGTAAGTTTAAGTACTGGCTTGTGGTTCCCTTACATATGTACGAAAGGAATTTAATACTTAGGTGATATCGTTTTTACCACTTAAGGATTTCCAAGTAGTGGAGGTGTGTTTGATTCGAAGACTCGATCATCGAAATAATCATATCTCTGTTGTTACTCCATGTCCGCACCTCGGTCGTCGTTTTGTTTTGTCGGCTTTTCTGATCAAATTTGATGCCAACAACAGTCCGTATTTTTTGCCGACAACAATAACACTCCACCTGCTGTAACTTCTTGACTAAAGTACTAATCACCGCTCCAGAATTAGCTTGTTGAATCGGTGAGAGCCACCACCAGAGCTTTCCATAGTACTACCTAGATACCCAATAATTCTTTGCTGCTGGGTTTGCGCGCACCCCCGGAAGAACAAGAATATTATGATTTTCCTTCTGAATCGGGTCTGTTCAGAGTCTGATTCGAAGGCTTCTGAAGAACATCAACGCTGTGTTAGTGTGTTAGTAGACAAACGATTGTACTCTACGCGTGACAAATGTGTTTCAATACTTTTGGCAACGGACAATCTTACTACAAGGCGAGACTACTATGGAAACGCCAGATCTCTTCTTACTACCACACAACTTTGTCGGCAGCACAGTAAGATAGATCTTAGGTAATGTAGATAACAAGTAGTTGATAGCAACTAGTAGTGTGGAATTTTGGAGATATAGTAATCAGTTGAATGTTAAAAGTATGAGATAAAGTGAAATCTTGCCAAAATGCAGCACCAAGATATCTCTTTTATTGTGGCGAAAGACGTTGCGGCCACTAATGTGTCGCGATGGAATTACTCGCTGATGAATTCCGTACATGTATTGATCGTATATATTTATATATATATATATATATTGTGCGTGAGAAGCTTCTGACAACGGTTTTCTTCTCCTGTGGATCTAGGAAGATTCCATGAGATGTTTATCAATGAAATCAGAGATTGCTCGCCGTAGGTTGTGTGATATTTATCATTGAAACCAAAGATTGCTCACCGTAGAACCGGGGCAATACTAGAAAACAGGGATTACTCACCATTGATGCGTGATGGGGATTGGTACGCCGTGGGAATTGATATGCCGTGGGAATCAATCTCTTGACTTAATCAAACTCATTGACTCTTTCGAATAGAATAGAACAAACTGTTGCCGTATGGCATTGGTATTACTGGACACGAAAGGAATTTTATACTCCCCATGTTTTTTTGTGAAAGACCGTCAGGTCTGAATGATGTTTCCATCATCCTGTAGAAGGTCTCCAGTATTTCCACAAAAGTGAAAGATAGGCTTGAGCAGTGGATACACACCAGAGTGTCCCCAATGCTTAGTGAGGATGTCTGCGCAACTATCCTTTCCAGGGATGTGCAGCATTCGAATGAAACCTTTTGCGATCATACTTCGTACATAGTGGTACAACAGTATCTAGTGACATTTGTGCAATCTTGCATATGGGAAGGTTGCTGTCTGGATCATATTCTTGTTGTCTCCCCACGAATAGGAGATATCGTGTACACGAGTTCCGAGGTATCGGAATGAATGCCAAAGATCAACGATCTGTTCAATGCAAGTCTGTCCTGTGACAAACTCAGCTCCGAATGTGGCTGTTTCCGTAGTTGCTTGTTTCTTCGAAAACCACATCATGGGAGTCTTGTTTGCGAGGTGGAGGATGCTGGTTACAGCCTTTCCACTTAGAATATCATGCATAAGGTTTGCATCGTAGAAGTGTGTTAGCACTACTGTCTTCCTGAGAGGTACTGGAGCGTTGTTGGGTAGCTCTTTGGTTTGCTCCCCATAAACGGTGTTGGACCAATCAGTGGTATCCTTTTCAGCCAATATAAAATCCAGAGGTTCCACTCTGAAACTGATCTTGAAGTGTCTGAACTTAGAGATGTACCCATATATACGCTTAGCTTGGTTGAGGTGCCCTTGTCTAGGTTGGGCCCTAAAGCTTGAGAGTGTCATCACAGCGGTTTGCACATCGAATTGTCTAATGGCGATGATCCATTGAAGTGAACCAATCATGCTTTGGTATTTCTGGGTACCATTTTCTTCCAGAAATGCCAATGAATCCAGTTCGGGATGATCATTCTTGGCGATGGGTGATTGAAACCTGGTGTTAGGTTTGCATCTGAACATTTGTTCATACGATGCTTCCATCTTTTCAATGAATTTGATAGGATTCATGCAAAGAACACCATGTTCATCTCGTTTGAAACCGCACCCTAAGTGAAAGTTCATGGGTCCAGATCCTTTCAGTTTGAAGTTGTAAGGTCCGGATTGTAGGATCTCCAGAAATGAATTGGGGTTGGCCATACAGAGACATAGGTCGTCAACATACGGCAATGATGACAATGATGACAATGATGACAACAATGACAACAATGACAACAATAACAACAATAACAATAACAACAATAACAATAACAATAACAACACCCGATCCATTGATGACTCGTCAAGATCATTGTGGTAGGAACAACTACTAGAACCATGCCAAAGATTATTGACAGTTGTGCTGTTCAGTTTTAAGAAATACTTGTGGTTGTGACATTCAATAATTGGAGTGGAGCTTGTTGGTCCACCAGACATGTTTGTTTAGGTTGACAGCATGTATGACAAGCAAAAGTTAGTTTGTTGCACAAAAGTTAGTTTGTTGCACACTCACACATGTGTTTTGTTTGAAAGGTCACAAAGAAGAATGCTGCTGCACCATGTATTTGTCCACTTGTTGTTGTTGGCCATCCAAACAACAAGAAGATGGTGGAAGTTCTTCCTTCTTCATGCTGGTACTACTACTACTTGTTGCCGGGCCAATAGCAGTACAAATAGGATGAGGAAGAAGAAAAGGGGCAAAAACAAGAAAGAGTGTTGATCACATACTGTCACTTATGATAGCTACTAGATGGACACCAGAACACACAACAATTGCTGGTCATCTCAACCCAGACACAAAAGGAATTTAATACTCAACATCAACAACAATTCCTTCAAAGCCTCAAGAACAACCAGATGTTGTATTGGAGGTTAGTACTATCTTCTTTGTCGGCATAGCCGTTACGCCCACACCACTTCTCCTCACAAGCAGTCTTTTGAAGCAGATATGAGCAGATTTGGAACCAATCTTATCCTGCAAGTTTTTTTAGGAGCAATGTCCTTCTAACAGCAGCATACATACATTCATACATACAGATAGTATTTCCGTGCCAAAGGCAGTCTTGATAATCAACCACCGTGAACATCCCAATCTTGGTGTCAACTAGTAGCAACAGTTGCAAAAGATTCCCTTTATCCATGATGTCCTAGTAGTAGCTCTTCCGGCTCTTGCTTCTTCAGAGATATGCAAGAAGGTGTGTCCGTGACCAACAGGAGTGACTTGCTGGATCTTGACTGGATCCATCTACAAAGAAGACTTCCTACCTCAATGATCTTTATGAGTCATCAATGGATCAGGTGTTGTTACTGTTGCTGTTGCTGTTGTTGTTGCTGTTATTGTTCAATGGGATTTGGGGTTTGTGCTTGCAATATGCACACCATGAAAAGAGGCCATGGGTTCTTCGATTATGGCTAAAATAATTTTGTTGTCACTTAAACCCAAACCGTCGTTTACCCGTTAAAATGGTCGCAGTCACAGTCCTCCGAATAAGGTTTCTCGTTGAAGTACCACACACGGCTGATTGATTCATTCGACGGTATCTTGTAGTTTTTCGTACCGTAACTCAGGATGCGTTACGATACCAGGTACTCGTACTCATACTCGTACCGTACGAGGGACACCGAAAGCAGAAAAGTTATTAAACAAACTTTTCCGTCTGGAGAATAACAAGGTTTGGGTTAATAAGCTTTGTTAGTTTAGTGGTAAAATATCTGCCTTCCAAGCAGATGTCCTGGGTTCGATTCCCAGACAAAGCACTTTTGCGTGTCAATACCCGAAGTCTTTTTTGTATGCCCATTGATTCAATACTCCGCAACACCTAACTGGCTCCACCATACGAAGTACTTCTACGAAGTACTATGCTACGATTCGGATGGTTGGTCGCGTAGTTCAGGAAGAGGAATTTTGCCCATTACTTTTTGGATGAAGAACTTGATCTGTGCTGGGCCAAGAATGGTATCATCCTCGAGTGGTGCATACTAGTACTGCCCTTGCTGGCCGTAGTTTGGCACCGTGTGTCTGGAGGGACCCTTGTTGACCTGCTTGGGTCTCTCTGTCCAACTCAAGCTCAAACTCCTTCGTGGCTTGTTCCACATACCCATTCATGGACACATCAGCCTCTTCTCCAACATAGTCCCACTTCAGGTGGATCCCAATGCATTGCTTGCCCTCCCAGTCTAGTAGATTGAATGGGTATTTCTTTTGGACACATTCCACCAAGTGATCTGCATCTTTGTGCCTTGTGTATTTGACCCCAAAGTCATCCAATACCAAAGTGAACAAGATGTACCTAGCCTGGCAGAGCCATGTGCGTCACTAGATCATTGTGTGTCATCTTCCCTGACTGTTTCGGTCCATATTGTGCCTTCTTTGTCTTGGCATACACAAAGCCATTATGTATCAGGGGCTCCAGGCTGGTATGTGGTGATTAACCTTGGAGGAATCAGCTTCCATTTGAAGCGCACATACTCGTGGTCTTTGAGGTCCAAGCGCAGGTATATATTTGAGATGTCCCTGGTGCAGTACTTTGCCCATGGTGTGGAGACCACACTATTCCATTGTAGCTTTATGGCTTCTATACTACTACTGCCTGTGTGGATGGTGACATTCCCATCATAAATCAGGTTATCTCCACCTGCCATAATTTGTGTCCCATAGGGGTCATCCTTCTCTGGTCTGTATACAACTCTACACCTGGGATACGCTGCCTGCTTCCCATGTGAAACATCTGAGCACAGGATCCCCAGTCCAGCACATCCATCCCTTCTGTGATGTTGGGTGAGAACCCCTCCAAAAATCTCCTGAGCTCATCTTCCCCCAACTTTGCCAATCTGTTCCTGATGGTTGAGGATGGGTGCTTTGCTAGGTACTGATAGGCTGCCCATTTGTTCAGTTCTTTGTAATATAAACATCTGTTACAGACTAGATGTGGGGTAGTGAGGTTCAAGATTGGCACTCCCCTGGATGTGGGGATATTTTTTTAAATAAGTGCCCTCCAAAGAAGCCAGACAATCAATAGCAGCCCAAAGACGCCTACAGAAGTGAGAAACCCCAAAATCTTTAATTTCCACATTTGTTCAGGCTATGCATGGGATTCGTGTAGGAGGCAAAACCATTGCCAACACGCTGATGGTTTGGGAGATACAACCAAACAGCAAGCTTCAATAGTACCCTCATCACATAGACTACTACCAGCAAGCCAATTCAATAGCAGACCAAAAATGCCTACAGAGGTCAGAAACCCAAAACTCTTTCATTTCCACATTTGTTTGGGCTATGCATGGGATTCATGTAGGAGGCCAAACTGTTGCCAACAAGCTGATAGTTTTCAAGCTACAACCAAACAACCTTTAATAGTGCCCCCATTAGTAGTTGTGAGTTGTGACTCATGACTTGTAACATATAGTAGTACTTTGTAATTTGTAATAGACGGATTTAGTTTTTCGCAAAATTATTCTTTATCTATGACAAACTACCAGGGCCGTCCGGGGATTGCGTGCTTTGAGAGGACTGAGAAGAATCTAAAGGGGAGTGAAAGAAGCTGTGGAAGTATTTTCTGTCTTTTAAACTTCAGAAGCAAATGAAGATGACTGCAGTCTATGTACTTTGGTAATCTACTTCGTCTTGTTGGCAAAAGTACTTCTGTAATCTACTTGGTGGCCAAATCTACTTCGGTGCGACCAATATTTTACTTCGATTTGCCAATCTACTTTGGTCATCTACTTTGCCGAGAAAATCTGTTTCATAAACTACTTTGCTGAGCAAATCTACTTCAATAATCTACTTTGCTGAGCAAATCTACTTTGCTAAATTACTTCAGTTCTCCATAATCTACTTTGGTTTTCCATAGTCAACTTCAATTCAATATTGTGAACCGTGTTGAATGTTGCAATATTTAACACTCTACTTTGATTCTTCATAATCTGCTGTATTATAATTATAATTACTAGTGATCTCTTCATGTTTACTGGCCATGATGATATTTTCACTACTATCACAATTACCACAGTATTATAAATAATTACCGGTGATCTCTTCATGTTTACTGCTGGCCATGATGATGTTTTCACTATCATCACAATTACTGGTATAATCATTACAATTACCAGTGGTTTCACTATGATTACCCCCAGAAAAACCGGTACTTTGATAGTTCACATTGACACCATTTCCCCCTGTCTGTCCACCATCTGTAAGTAGTGCCAAATTCTGTCCATCCAGGCTTATTGCAAGTATTATGATGTCCAGTTTTCTCTTTCCCAGGCATACTAATGTCTCAATAGTTTTAGG
Organism: Pseudo-nitzschia multiseries; assembly: GCA_037355745.1. Classification (NCBI taxonomy): domain Eukaryota; phylum Bacillariophyta; class Bacillariophyceae; order Bacillariales; family Bacillariaceae; genus Pseudo-nitzschia; species Pseudo-nitzschia multiseries. The sequence goes on along the minus strand of CM074782.1, from coordinate 2,272,031 downwards.
TGAGTTATATTAATTGGAACAACATATGTTCTCTTGGCATCAAAGAAATGAATGCTCAACAAAAATAAATAATTGCTATTGTTGTTGTTGTTCCTGTTAGGTTGATTTGGATTGTTGGCATTAAGGTAGCACTGTCCCCAGGTAACATCTGCTACAGTGAACACGTGATTGTGATTGATAGAGATGATATAGGCACCGCAAAGCTTGGTGAGAGACTTCTTGTGGGAGGAGAAAAGCCTTGAAGCAGGGCTTTTTGTAAGGATGTCAGTGACATATACTTGACCAAGAAGTGAGTCATTGGCAAACCAAAGGCCAAAGGCTTTGTCTGAACATGTAGTAGGAGCAATGAGCTGGAGGTTTGTGAGATTCACAAAAGCTGCGATTCATTCCTCTACAGTGCCCACAAGCACATTGCAGGAGTTCCAAAATTCAAGTGCCAAACAAGCATCCTAGATCAGTGCCCAACTTGCATCCAGTGCAAACAAACAAATCCCCTGCAGGCACCAACTCTACAAGGAAGGCAAATGAACCATTCCAAGGTCTCTCCATTGATTTTAAATCCTCTGGACCGAAATCCTCCAATACATAGCGGAAAATCGATTATGAAGGCATCAATGGTGAAACTGCTTGGATCCTCATCACTGCTCATTTCACCGGCATGCAATATGGTGATACCAGGATATCAAAAGCTGCCCCATTGCAATGGTTGGAGCACTTCTTTTCCCAGCATAATCCCTCCTGCAGCAACAAATATGTGATTGTTCACCCAGGAGGCAAGCTCTTTCATTTCCATTGTGATTGTTATGATTGCAGCGATTATTGTTGTTACGGTTGTTGTTGCTACTATTGTTGTTGCTGTTGTTCCTGTTTTGGGAGGAATTATCTTGGTTGTTTTTTTACTTTTTCTTGTTTTCTTTGTCTTGTTTTGGTATCTCTCCATCCGTGTCACAATTTGTGTAAGGGTCGTGTCTTCATATGGAGAGTGGTGTTCTTCATAGGAGTCCTTCCATTCAATCGGTATGGATTCAAATATCAACCTCTTGAAGTCTTCATCATTGATCGCTGTATTTTCTGTTGAGTGTCCTGGATGCAGTCAGAGAATTACATGGTTGTGGAAGGTGGCCATGGAGACAAACTGGTGTCCAGTCATGTTGGTGGTCTTTTTGATGTTGTTGAGAAACCTTTTGTGGCATCGATATGCGTTGGTGTTGTTGTTGAATTTGTAGGTGATGAAGGCAGCAATGGTAGTTGGGAAGTTCTCCACAGTCCGGCTTGGTACATTGAATGATACATACTCATTGCACCAGTTCCTATCAGCATAATCTCTGAGGAGATCAGAGAACTTGCCGTATTGCTTTGGTCCTGTTGTTAAGGAAAGAGTTTTCTTTGCATGTGAGAATTCATTGATGGTAAAAAGGACTTGGGAAAGGGATGCTCCTATAGTAATGAGAGGTACTTTAACTTTGATAGTCTATGTGCCGCCAGTGGTAGTGGTACTGGTGTGTTTGAATTCTATCTTCTCAATGGACTCTTGGTCAAAGTCAAACTTGAAACAAGGGATGACAGAATAACTCGTCATTGCTGAACAATCTGTGTCAGGAGCAGTTGCTTGCTTGTTTGTAGTTACTCAAGTGACAGATAGTATAGGCCAAAGCAGTTATTCAACTGTTTAAACAGTGTTGTACGCCTCTAAGTGAAGGTCGTAATACAACGCGTATGTATGTATGTATGTATGTATGAATTTGGTAAAAGCAAGTGAACTAAAACTAAGATTGCAAGCAAGCTTTATCAACTACTCCGATAAGCGTTGAAAAAGGCTTGTCTTTATTTTGCTAAACAGTTGCAAAGGCATTGAACTTGAAATCCAACGAGGAACTAAGATATGTATATCATTTGGACTTCAGTATTGAAGAGCTGGCTGGCGTGTCATTTGGTCTGACATCAGCTTTCAGATTTTTATGAATCGTGGGAATTCAATCGTGACGGTTTGAATTCCGTACCACAGTTTTAGAGTTACTAGCCTTAACATAACGTGGCCGATTTTTTTGCGTACGGTGGGTCCCAGTACAAACGCTATGTGTCTCGGCAACGTTAATACTTAAACTCGTACTCGTACGGTATGTACCGGTACGTACGTATTTTCTGCTTCGTATTACTTCCCTCACGATGTCGTACCAGTATGACTTTAGTAGAAGGTACTATAGGTAACACCCCGTCCTCCGTTTTGGTTGGCACGTGTCATCCCCTCTCTAAAGAAAAATCTGAGGCGCGCGCGCCGAGGATTTTTCTTTAGATAGGGGATGACACGTGCCAACCAAATCGACTCCGAGTATTATCAGTGGGGAGGAGGGGTGTTACTTGGTACCACTCTAGCTGCTTGTTTACGAGGCCCCCCGGGCCGAGGAAACAAGCAGCTAGAGTGGTACCAAGTAACACCCCTCCTCCCCACTGATACTACGAGGAGGAGGTAAAGGAGGAAAGGGGTGTTGACATGGTAATCTCTATGGCTTCGGAAGGACGAGTACAATGGAGGAGGAGGTCCTTCTTGTTACTAGCTACCGTATCGGTGTTGCTTACGTATGTAGCGTTTCGATGGTGCTGCTACAGGGGGAGTAGTAGCTGTTTGATGCTGCTACAGGGGGAGTAGTACCGTACCGGTAGCTGTTTGATGCTGCTACAGGGGGGGGACAAGGCTAAACTGGTACCGGTCGGTGGTACCGAGGAGTACTTGTAGGAACAAGTACAAGATGTACTGTACGGATCAGTGGTACCATTTTGGTGGTACCAGAGTACCACTCACTTTGTTAAGTAATAATTTTTTCAACATTACACCTGTTTTTAGTACTACTCAAGGGTAAAGAGGGAGCAAACGCGCGGGATCCGCAGCAGCAGCAGGATTTGGTTGATTCCTTGACACCAACTGTGTAGAATCTAGTAGAATCCCTACTACAAGCTGGATTTTTGCTATTTTTCCCCGCTTGTAGTACTAATTCATAATTTTGAAATCAACCACTTTCAAAAGCAAATTGCTCCCCCGACCATGGGAATAGACCCTTTCCACTGCTTCCTTTCCTATTACAACAACAAGCAACCCATTCTATCACACTGTAAGTCATTGCCAGTCCTTTGTTTGCTGGGAAGGGGAGATGTTCAGGCTGTTTCGATTTGATTTGATTAGGCGTCGTCGCCGCTTTGTTTATTCATACCGTACCACTCACGATGACTCTTCTTCTTTTTTGCTTTTCACCATGGAAATCCTTCCTTTCCTAGTATTACAGCAACAAGAAACCCATCCTATCACACTGTAAGTCGTTGCTGGTTCCTTGTTTGCTGGGGGGAGACGTACAGGCCGTTTTGGTTTGATTTGGAGCTGTCGGCGCGTCGTCGTCATTTGTTGATTCCTATCTCACGACACTCTTCTTCTTTTTTGCTTTTGACCATGGGAATAGCCCCTTTCCAGCAACCATGGTACAAACTATTCCACCCAGGAAGAGCAAGGCTGATTCAGCTCCTTGGACTCGGTCTTCTTGTGCTTTAACAACAACCAAACGTCAGTCTGTAGCAGCCAGGAATTCTTAACAGACACAACAACAGCAACAACAACAACAACCTCTCTCCTCACGGCGTCTGCCTGCTGCTCCAATCTAGGGGAATGGTGTATTCACGGCGTGCGAGGAACTACTACGTGCTGTTGCTGCTACTCTCCCCCCGGCATCTGAACTACAAGCACTACTACGCTGCTCCGATCTAGGGGAGTAGTGTATTCACGGCGTCCGTCAGTCTAGGGGACTGGTGTATCCAGCAGGGCATCCGAACAAGAACTAGTACCGGTAGTACAAGCGCTGCTTTGTTTACTACGGGACGTCCATATTTCTCGCTCCGGCATCCAAATTACAAGCGCACGAGCTACAAGCTCCCATTTTGGCCCAAACAGCCTCAATATTCATCATGGTGTGCTCTCTAGCAAGAAATAGTAGGTCTACAGACTAATTCTAGCGTTTTTTTTGGCATATACTCTGGTCCCTAGTCTGCTGTGTATTAGTCTGTTCTGGGAGTATCGAAACTAGTCGTAAGAGAACAATGCTCAAAATATGACTGGAAATTGCACAGTACATTCTACTGGAAATCGTGTAGAAAATAGTACCAGAATAAAGTGTGGTACCAGAGTACCACTTTTTGGTACCGGAGTACCACATTCTGCTACCAGAGTACCACCATCTGCTACCGGAGTACCACTCCCTCCTCCAACCGTTGAGCGAGTTTTAAACGCTCATTTTTCTTGGTACTTAGGAGTGAGTGCACGTGCTCGTCCGCCGAAGCCATAGGATTACTAACGTAGTGGTATATTATAAGTATGTATGTGTAAATAATAGATTAAAACTAAGATTGTGAGCAAGCTCTGCAAACTACTGTGAAGAGTTGAGCTTGTGTTATTTGCGAAGACAGTTGAAAGACGTTAAACTTGAAATCCAACGTTCTTTGCACATAGAGGAACTAGATATGTTCTTCATCCAGCCTTCAAGATAGAAAGCCGGCTGGCGTGGCATTGTTGATGACATCGTCATGCTTTTCAGATTTTGATGAGTCGTGGGAAATTCAATTGTGAGGGTTTGAATATCACACTCTTTTTCTTCCCATAAAAGTTTTGATTGGTGGCAAAGAATTTTAGTGGTCACGTGCAACCAGTATTCCATAGATAGGAAATTTTTAATCACACTGTTGCTGGGAGCAACATCTTGCTTGTTGTTGTCGGAATCGATGGTTTTCACTTGTTTATTGATGGGTAATCGCTGAAGGTCTGAATTGTAATATTTGGGGTCCACATCCATGTTGGTATGAAAGAGGTCTGGCCAGGGTGTGGATGGAATGGTGTCCTCTGGTTCATTGATGAAGATGCACATGTGTTGTTCTAGTTCATAGGGTTGCTGCCATAGGAAGAGGAATTGCTGGATCAATTGCTGTTGTTGCTATTGCTGGAATTCCAATCATTCACGTGCAAGTCAGTATTGCCATTATTATTGTTGGACTGATTGGAGTTTTTGCCGAATTTATTGGCATAGCATTGGCCCCAAGTGTGGTTTGTACCTGGGTGGATTGGACATGGTGAGTCGTTGGAGATCCTTGTTGAGTCTTTTTTGTTGTTGTTGTTGTTGTTGTTGTTGCCTTGTTGTTGGTTTTGGCCGGTGTTGTTCAATTGATTGTTTCCATTGTGATTGTTTCCATTGCAATTGTTACGATTGTTATGATTGCGGCGGTTATTGTTGTTACAATTGCTGTTGCTGTTGTTGTTGTCGTTGTCGTTGTCGTTGTTATTGTTATTGTTATTGTTATTGTTATTGCTGTTTTGTGATGGGTTTTCTTGTTTCTTTTTGCGATTTTGTGCATACTGATATCTTTCAAATCTCACCATCATTTCAGAAAGTGTATCCCTATGAGGGGAATAGTGTTGTTGGTAAGTGTACTTCCAATCTTCAGGCATGGATTCGAAGATTAAATTATTGAACTCACGCTCCTTGATTTCTGCACCCTCAGGTGGGTGTCCTGGAAGCAGTGGGAGAATAACATGATTGTGAAAGTTATCTTGGGAGACAAATTGGTGTACTGTCATGTTGGCTGTCTTCTTGATGCTGGTAAGAAATCTTTGATGGTTTTGATATGCTTCAAGGTTATTCTTATCAAGCTTGTAGTTGATAAATGCTTCAACGGTTGTGGTGAAGTTGTCAACAGTTTGTTGTGGGACATTGGCTGATATGTAGTCATTCCATCAGCTCTTGTCAGTGTAATCTCTGAGGAGGTCCGTAAACTTGTCATATAGTCTTGGACCTGTGGTTAAGTCAAGTGTTTTCTTGGCAAGAATAAATTCATTGATGGTGAAAAGAATTTGTAATTTGGTTGCTCCTGCTGTAATCAGAGGGATCTTGAGCTTGGTAGCTTCAGGCATTCCATTGAATTCTTGCGTGTGCTTGAATTCCACTTTGTTGATAGACTCTAGGTCAAAGTCAAACTTGAAAGGGATGATGGAGTAGTAGTATGTAGCCATTGTCTTCTTCTTCTTCTTACTGGACAATCGGTAGGAGCAGTTGGTTGCTTGTTAGTAGTGTTTACTCGAGTAGTAGTTGAAATAGCAGTTGTAGGTCGAAGCAGTTTTTTTACTGTTTAAACAGTGTCATATGCCTCTAGTAGAAGGTACTAACGTAGTGGTATATTGTATAAGTATGTATGTGTAAATAGATTAAAACTAAGATTGTGAGCAAGCTCTGCAAACTACTCTGAAGGGTTGAGCTTGTGTTATTTGCGAAGACAGTTGAAAGACGTTGAACTTGAAATCCAACGTTCTTTGCACATAGAGGAACTAGATATGTTCTTCATCCAGCCTTCAAGATAGAAAGCCGGCTGGCGTGGCATTGTTGATGACATCATGCTTTCCAGATTTTGATGAGTCGTGGGAAATTCAATTGTGAGGGTTTGAATACCACACACGATGTCGTATGCCTCTAGAAAAGGGGTACTAAAATAATATTTATGTATTGGTTAAAAACTAAGATTGTGAGCTAGCCCTGTCAACTACTCCGAGGAGCGGTTGGAATCAAGCTTGTAACAGTAAAAAGGCATTGAACTGGAATTCAACGTATATTGCACATAGAGGAATTTGGAATTGTTCTTCATCCAGTGTTCAATATTGAAGACCGATTCAACGCCTTTTTACTGTTACAAGCTTCCTCAACGGCTCCTCGGAGTAGTTGACAAAGCTAGCTCACAATCTTAGTTTTTAACCAATACATAAACCTTATTTTAGTACCTTTTTCTAGAGGCATACGACACTGTTTAAACAGTCGAATAACTGCTTCGACCTTATTACTACCGGTAAAGACTACTTCAACTACGCAAATCAAAATTACCACTACATCTAATAAACAACCAACTGATCCTGACGATTGTCCAGTAACAAGAAAACAATGTCTTACTCAGTCATCCCCTTCAAGTATGACTTTGATCAAGAATCCATCGACAAAGTGGAATACAAGAATACCCAAGAAGTCAATGGATCTCAAGAAGTCACCAAGATCAAGATCCCCTTGATTACTGCAGGATCAACCAAACTACAAATTCTTTTTACCATCAATGAGTTCATTCGATCCAAGAAGATGCTCAATCTAACCACAGGACCAAGGATCTATGACAAGTTTGTAGATCTCCTCAGAGACTACACCAACAGTAGCTGGTGGAATAGCTATGTGTCAACCAATGTTCCACAGAGAACTGTGGATAACTTCCAAACCACAGTGGAAGAATTTATCAACTACAAGTTCGACAACAACCTTGACGCCTATCAGAATCACAGAAGATTCCTCACCAATATCAAGAAGACAACCACCATGACAGTACACCAATTTGTAGCACAAGTCAACTTCCACAACCATGTTATCCTCCCATTACTTCCGGGACACCCACCACAAGATGCAGAGATCAAGCAAAGAGAGTTCAAGAATCTAATCTTTGAATCAATGCCTGAGGACTGGAAACACACCTATCAACAACACCACTCTCCCCATAGAGATTCCCTATCTGAAATGATGATGAGATTCGAACGATTCCAATATGCGCAGAGTAGAAAGAACAAGAAATCAGATAACCCATCTCAAAACACCAACAACAGCAACAACAGCAACAACAATGCCAACAATAACCGTAACAACCGGAATGGAAACAACAACAATCGCAACAACCGAAACAATCGCAACAATCAAAACCGAAACAATAACAACAACAACAACAACAACAATAACCAACGAAATAACAACAACAGTCAACGCGGCAACAACCAAGGCAACAACAAAGGCCCGACTAGGATCTCCAATGACTCACCATGTCCTATCCATCCTGGTACCAATCACACTTGGGGTCAATGCTACACCAACAAGTATGGCACAAACGCCAATCAGTCCAATAACAACAACAGAGACAACACCGACTCGCATGTGAATGATCGCAGTAATTCCAACAACAACAATTGATCCACTACTTCCTCTTCACATGGCAGTAACTATCATGAACCCGAACAACACATGTGTGTCTTCATCAATGAACCAGAAGAAACCATACCTGCAACCCCTTGGCCAGATCTTTTCCATGTAGATATGGATATCGACGAAGAATACTACAACTCGGATCTTCAAAGATTTCCCTCTGAGAAGATTGATTCCAACAACAACAGGCAAGATGTTGCTCCTAGCAACGACAATGTCGACATCAACCTTGCTCCAACCACAGTAAGTGTCTGCAACTCAATCAATGGATCCCTTGGAAAGTACTACTTGAAAACCCTCTTCGATTCTGGATCAACCAATAACCTCATAGTGGAATCAGCAATTCCCTCTGGAATCAAGAAGAACCTTCTAGACCAACCAATCCAAATGCAAACAACAAACGGCAAAACCACTTGCAACCACTATGTAATCTTGGAGAACACCATATTCCCAGAACTATCCTACTCGATGAAAGTCCTACAAATCAAGTGCTTTGTGGTCTCTCAGAATATCAACTACCACCTCCTTATTGGAAGGAAAACCATGAGAGATCTTGGAATGAAAATGGACTTCGAGACTTGTACCATAGAATGGTATGAGAAGACAATGGACTTCCACCCTCGCAATTACTTTGACAACAAGTCCTTGCTTCACAAAGTCATGTCTGCAGAACCACATGCAATTGCAGAAAGTTATTCCAACCAATCTATCCAACAATCGTATGTATATGGAACCACCAAGTATGAGAAAACTGACCTATACAAGCTAGTCACCGACCAAACCCATCTCTCCTACCAAGAGAAACAAGCCTTGTTACCAATACTCCTCCAAAATGAAGAACTTTTTGAAGGCTTGAATGACAAACAATTAGGCATTTTCCCTAATCAAACCTTCCACATTGATCTCCAGCAAGGCGCAACTCCATACCATGTAAAACAACCATATTCCATTCCACTGCACCAACAAGAAGCAGTGAAGAAAGAAATCAATCGACAAGTAAAACTTGGTATCCTCGAACGATGCTATGCAACTGAATGGGGAATGCCAACCTTTGTAGTGCCCAAACCAGATGGCTCCTGTAGACTCATCAGTGACTTCCGCGAACTCAACAAGGTCACCAAGAAACTTCATTATCCACTTCCTAAGCTCCAAGATATCTTCCACAGAAGAAGAGGCTTCAAATATGTCACCCTTATCAATGTCAGCATGCAGTTCCACACCTTCAAACTTGATGAAGCCTCCACCTGGCTTTGCGTCCTTGTTACTCCGTTCGGAAAGTTTCGACTGCTCCGATTGCCAATGGGCTTTCTCAACTCTCCAAGTTGGGCCCAAGGCTGTATGGAACAAATGCTCTCACACTTGAAGGACATTGAAGTATATATTGATGATATTGGTATCTTCTCAGATACACTTGAATCCCATTGCAAATCAGTCTCTTCTGTTCTGTCCTTACTGAAGTCCCACAACTTCTCTGTCAAGCCCTCCAAGTGCCACTGGTTTCAATCGCAAGCACCCTGGCTTGGCCACATTATCTCTTGTGATGGTATTAGACCCAATCCAAACAAGATTGCTCCTATCCTAAAACTTGCTTTTCCCTCAACAACAACCCAACTTCGATCCTTTTTTGGGATGATCAACTTCTATCGAAACTTCTACCCCAAACGCGCTGAAGTCCTTGCACCCCTTACTGACCTCTCAGGCCGATCAAAAGGCAAAATCTCTCCAACACCAGAACTTCTCAAAGCTTTCAACAAAGCCAAATCGCTTATTGCCAATGATATCCTCCTTGTCTTTCCTGATCCAAACAAGCCCTTCCATGTCTATACTGATGCTTCTGATTACCAACTCGGAGCTGTCATCCTCCAAGACGGCAAAATTATCCTTTGCTTCTCAAGAAAACTCAACGCCGCTCAACGGAAATACCCAACGGTCGATAAAGAGATGCTCTGTATTGTCGAGTCTTCAAAGAATTCCACACCATTCTTTGGGGTGCTGAAATCATTGTATGGACAGATCACCATACCAGCTTAACTCGCCAAAACCTCACAAGCCATCGAATTATGACTTGGAGAATGCTCCTTGAAGAATTTTCCCCAGTATTCAAGTACATCAAAGGCAAAGACAATGTCATTGCTGATGCCCTCTCAAGGCTCCCGCTCCAGCAAGACACTCCGGAGAAGAAGAAGGAGTTCTTCGGTCCCGACCCAACGGCCGACTCGGACCTTGAAACTGACTCAACCGACTCCGACCTTCTCTCTCTTTCCGAATTGTTTCTTAACTACCCAGAAGACATCCCCATGTACCCCTTAGCCTTCGACCAACTCGCCCAAGATCAAGCAGCCAACGTAGATATCTCTACCAATCCCCGGTACACAACTGAAAACTTCAATGGCACTGACTTGAAAGTTGTAGACTCCAACGGTCGCCAGAAAATTGTACTCCCTCCAAACTGAGTGCAAGCCACAATCAAATACTACCACCACGTGCTTGGCCATGCCGGCGCAGAAAGATTGTATCGGACCATCAACCAATTCGTATACGCCCCAAACTTGAAGGACCAAATCAACTCCTTCTGCAAAACTTGTGACACGTGCCAACGATACAAGAATAGCCACCAAAGCCATGGACAACTCCCGACCAAAGAACACCAATATGTCCCTTGGGACACCATTGCAATCGATGGAGTAGGCCCCTGGAAAATCAAGATCCCTGGGCATGGAACAGTCTCCTTCAATGGCTTTACCATCATGGACATGTGCACCAACCTCCTTGAAATCATTCGAGCCCCACAAGTAAACCCAACCGGCCTCATGGCAGTTCATGCCCTCGACAATGGCTGGCTCTCCAGATACCCCAAACCAGTAAATTGTATCATCGACCAAGGAACCAACTTCATGAGCAATGACTTCCAACTCCATCTCTCCAACCTTGGAATCAAAGCCAAGGTTTGCTCTGTCCGCAACCCTCAATCCAATGCAGTACTCGAAAGGGTCCATGACACCATGAAGTCTGCAATGAGAACCGAACTCAATACCAATCCTCCACAGACCCTCCAGGAAGCGACTGACATCATCGACAGCGTCTTTGCATCGGCTCAGTTTGCAGTTAGATCAACCATCAACAAGACATTCGGAATGACACCCGGAGCCCTTGTCTTTCATCGCGACATGTTTCTACCAATCCCTGTAATTACTGACTTGGCCATGGTCAGAAACAAAAGACAAGCTCAAATCGACAAGAATGCTATGAAAGAGAACAGCCACAGGAAGATTCATGATTACTGTGTAGGAGACCAAGTTATGGTGAAAAATGAAAAGCAAATCCCTGGAGCTTTTGACGCAAGAAGCAAAGGCCCCTACACCATACAGCAAATTCACACAAATGGTACAGTTTCCTTTCTCTTAAGAAATCACGTGATCCAACGTATGAACATTCGAAATCTGAAACCATATCACGCCAATTAAAAATTTCTTATCTATGCAATACTGGTCGCACACGATTAACAAAAAATTCTGTGACACCAATCAAACTTTTACAAGAAGGAGAAGAGTGTGGTATTCCAACGCTCACAATTGAAAATTACCCACGACTCAAGAAAATCTGAAAAGCAATGCCACGCAAGCCGGTCTTCAATATTGAAGACTGGATGAAGAACATATCCAAATTCTCCATGTGCTTCTCTATGTGCAATGTACGTTGAATTTCGATTCAACGGCTGTTTACTGTTACAAGCTCCCAACTGCTCCTCGGAGTGGTTGACAGAAGAGCTAGCTCACAATCTTAGTTTTTAACCAATACATAAACCTTATTTTAGTACCTTTTTAGAGGCATACGACACTCGATGCAACCGTGATTGCATCAACCCGTGATTCAGGAAAAATGGAACTTTGGTAGTCCCATCGAATGAATGAATGGATGAATGAATGAATGAATCATCACCCTACACGGTTTCGATGTTTCTCGGTACGTCGAATCTGCGTCCATCGAAACAATGCAATGAATGCGGTGCCATACGGTACGATACCGGTACCGGTACCGTAATCTTACTCGCAGTGGAATTGCTCTCCTCTCTCGAATCAGTCATCATCTACCGTACCACACTCGTTCGTACTCGATGCTTCCATTCGAACAAGACTTGCTGCATCTTCCACAGCTCCTTACAGTATCGCATTGCACGACACACGACACACGACACGGCCGACAATGAGTTCCAGGGCATCCATATTCCGTTCGATTGTTCACAGCCGAAAGACCTGCCGGCGATTTCAACCGGGACGTCTCATCCCCGAGAACGTAAAAGAGGACGTGCTTCGCTCTACGCTGGTGCGTTGCCGAACCAATTAGTTGAGAAGCAAACCGAAACTGAAATTAAATCGTTTTCGTTTTCGTTTTCGTTTTCGGATCGATTGTTCACTCATATATCTGCGTTGTTCTCTCTCTCGCTCTCTCTCCACATTTATATATATATATATATATTATAATATATTTATATTATTGTAATATACATATATATATAATTTTTCGTATATCCCAACAGAGAACTCCCTCCAGCTTCAATCTGCAACCCTCCCAGATTATTCTCGTCGAATCGCAGGCCACCAAGGACGCCCTGAGCGAGCGCGCCATGATGGGCCCCGGCAACCAGTTCCGCGTGAAGCAGGCCTCGGCGGTGGCCGTCTTCTTGTCGGACCTCGAACCCACCCGGCGGATCGACCACATCCACCGGCTGGAGAAGAACTCGCGGCATCCGAACTACCGTTCGTCCTTTCCCCTGGTGACCTCCTTTCTGATCGGGGAGGGCCACGCCGCCAGCGCCATCAAGGGACTCGCCACGGATCTTCTCAGCGCGGTCGGCAACAGTCCCATGCCCGAGATCGACCCGGTCCGGTCCTGGGCCTACAAGAACACGGGCCTGCTGGCCCAGACCTTCGTCTACGCGGCGGAATCCCACGATCTGGCGACGGCCATGATGGAGGGGTTCGATCCGAGGAGGACCAAGGAAATCTTGCGCATTCCCGATCGGTACGCCATTCCGCTCATGGTGGCCACGGGGTACGAGTACAAAGACGAAGACGAAGATGATTCCAGCGGGAACAACGAGGTGCCGACGCTGCGGTTGGATCTGTCCGAGGTGGTCTTTACGGATTCCTTTGGGGAGCCCTATCGTTGTGCAACCATTGACAGCGACAGCGACAGCGACAGCGATAGCGAACCGGTAGATCGGCAAGCCTCTTCGTAAGGAATCCCATCATTCGTTCGTGTGCATTTCTGTACTCCGTTTTGTTCGATTGGGCAGAGGTCGGAACACCCATCTCGGTAGACGGTTGGAGTTTCATCGAGGGGGAGTCGAAGGGAGTGAGTCGAATCGAATCGAATCGAATCGAATGAATCGATCATCGAATCGATCTTCGAGTACCGGTAGGCGAGACAAGTCAGTCACCGATGATCCATTCGTTCCCCTTTGATCGATTTCATGCGAAGAACTTTCTTCGAACACCGGGTGGCGGGCTTATCCTCCATCGCGGTGCGGGAGAATTTGAATTTCTTGCCACCAGTTTATCCCGGACCGCGGGCACAAAACCATGTGCTTCGAGTCTTTGTTTCCCGCCGGGCGCACGGGTACCCCAAAACCCGAGAACACGGACCGAGCGATACGATACTCCCCGATGACTCTATGAATACTCAAGTCGTAGAATGTTCAATGTAGAATCACATAGGAATATATTCTTCCATCCATCCGCCTCCGAGCAAAATTTGAATTCGTTCAAACCCAAATCGATCCGAAGGAAGTGGGAGTTGCATGTATGGTGCCAGGTGCCAGGTACCAGGTACCGTACCAACCCATCCGGAGCGGACCCGGGGGCATCCTTCCTTCCCTCCCTCCACTAACGGCCGTGCCATACCAAACCAATCTATCAGGTACCAACACAAGCACGAAACGAAACGAAACAAAACAAAACAAAACGAAACGAAACAAGTCGACTTACAACAGTAAAACAGCAATCCTCGACCGAACAAGGAATACACTCTGCGGCATCATCCATTCTTTCATAGAACAAAAAACAACCACGATTACTCACGCAATCAACACAACGGACTTTTTGGAAAACAAACAAAACTACGTGTTATGAATTCGATGAATACGAAACGGGCACGATGGAGTGCGGGTGCTGGTGCGGGTGCGAGTGTGGTTTGTCTTTGTGTTTGTGCCATCCTTGCGCTGATCCTCTCTGGCGGTAGCTCGGCAGCCGGCACCGAAGCAGATGCTTCGGCGACGCGTACGCAGAGCCGGTTCGTTCTCTCTCCCCTCGCCTCCACCGCGTTGCGGTTGCGGGGCAGCCGGGCCCTGGAAGGCACCACCACCACCACCACGACGATCACGACCCCCAACTGTTCCGCGATCCGCACGTCGCCCTACCCCGCCGAGCTCCAGCTCTTTTACACCTACTCGGTCGAAATAAAGGACGACCTGCTCCTCAGCGACATGGAACGCGCGCTCGAAAACGCCCTGGCCATCGAGCTCGATATGTGCGACGTCAACGGACGCCCGGTCTACAAGGTCCGGACCGGCACTCGGCACTCCTTTTCCACCTCCGGTACGTTACCTAAGATTGCGTACGAACACGTACCGTACCGCATGCACAATTTTGCATGGCACGACACGCGCTGCGTTGCGCTGCGCTGCGCTGCGTTGCGTTGTGTTGCGTTCTAGTAGGTGCTGGTTGAGTTGGGGGCTGGTGGCTCACCGTTGTCCGTTTCCATTTCTGTCGTTGCGTTGCGTTGCATACCGTTACATCGTCAAATGTCCTTCTCGTAACCATAGGAACGTGCGATCCCGTCGCCGACGGAAATACCTGCATCGTCGTGAACGGCGAATCCGCCATCTTCCTCGATCGGAGCTCGGACGCCACCTTTGTGCGAAACCGAGCCTACACGGGAATCTCCCACGCACTCGCGGATTCTGCCTTTTTGGACGGATTCTCCAGCGCGGTGGTGTCTGCGGAGTTGCTGTCGGAGGGCCACGCCTCGCTGGTGGAGAACTCGGACTACTACTACGATAGCTTGGACGCCAGCAACAACTCGTACCGCTCCGGGATCACCACCACCGTGGCCGTGGCCGCCGCATCGGTCACCATCGTCGTCGCCTCCATTTTCTTCTACGGCTTTTTGCGCAAGGCTCCCTCCGACGATCCCAGCGTCCGCCACAAGAAACCGCGCAAGTTCGGCCCGCGGACGATCGTCTCGGGGTCTCCCCGAAGCGTTGGCATTGGCATTGGCGTTGGAGTCCCCGCACGCCACCACTTTGTGCGGCTGGAAGACCTGTCCGCGGCCCCCTCGTCCTTTCTCACGGCCTCTTTGTCGCCCCAGAGCGAGCCGAGCGGCTGCGTCCCGCACTACATCCGCAAGGAGTACAGCAACGACGGCGACGACGACGACGACTCGACGAACTCGGAGAACAATCCTGGTGTCAGCTGGAGTGTCTCGGACATTACGTCCGACTCGGCATCGCTCCGCTCCGTGGTGTCCCGGACGCCGAGCACGCTGGAACGGATCGACGAGGAGGAGATCGAGGACGGGGAGGAAAACAGCCTGGACGACGACGGGATCCGAAGCTGCAACTTTTCGTACTCGGAAGACTCGACCATGATCACCAATTCCCTGTCCCGGGCCGGGATTTTGGTCCGGGACGATCCGGTCCAGAACCCCACGAGCGTCACGCAATACGACTGCGCCAGCGAGCGACGAGACCGGGTCCTGGACATTTCTGACCTCGATGCGTGTTTCACCATTCTTCCCGACGACCACGACCACGACCACGGCAACGACAACGACAGCAGCAATGACCACGACAGCAACAACGACCACCGGGACGTCTTTTGCGATCTGGACGACGACCTGTCGAGCGACTACGAGTACTGCACGCAGGAGAGTCGCAGCAACGGTCCCCTCAAAAGCATTCTCCTGGATATGGAGATATCGTCCGGGGAGAGCGACTGCGACTGCGACTGCGAAGAAAACTCGTTCCAGGCAAGCCTGAGCGACACCTCGGTGGTTTCCATGGTGCCTCTCGGGGACCCGGCACAGGCCGATCCGATGGAGGACAGCATCCACAACCTGTCGATCTATTATGCTATGGGCAGGGATTCCGGGTGCGAGATTTCCAAGCCATCGGCATCGGCATCCGATGATTCCAAACCACCCTCGTCTACGACTACGACGATGGAAGAACACCCAAATTCCGGCATGCCGGATTCGATGAATCCCCCGGAGCCAGAAGAGAACGAATCCTGCTTGTGTGCAACAACAACAACAACAACAACAACAACAACAACAATCGAGAACAACTCTGTCCGGCTACACGCACCGGTATGTGCAACAGACTCCGACGCAGACGAAGCAATAGTGGAAGACGTAACTCTATCGACGCCAGGTTCGAAAGGCAACGACAAAGGAGACGATGTTCGAACGGAAGACGCAAGGCTACCGACGCAATGTTCCAACTCCAACGACGACGACGACGACGGAGACGATTTACATCCCGTTGCAGAAAGCAGCACATCCAAATCATCACCCGAGACGGAAACGGAACCGGAACCCCGGGGATCATCCGTTGGAGATTTGTCCCGAGCTTCGACTTCGACTTTGACTCACGCTTCGACTCGTGCTTCTACTCTTGACGATTCGTTGCTGCATACCAGTACTTCGGAGCAAGAGTGCGAGGCATCTTCCGAAGCCGCAGCCAACAACAACAACAACAACAACAACAGCACGGACTCCGGAGTTTCGAACGAGAACACGCCGTCGACCTCGCCCCGGTGCGTCGAAACCGAAGAAAGCGAGATCGCGATCGAGATCGCGATCGCGAACAATTCTATTCATTCTCATACCGGTTGTTAGCGCACGCAAGAACCGAGGACGAACGCAACCAAACGCAACAAGCACGGCGTGCGTGAATGTTGTGATCAAAGCGAAGCCTTTTCCGGCGGAGACCGTCGAGGGACGGGTTCGATCGAGAACCGAACCACCGAACAGATGGACGGCGGAGCAAAAACCATGCACAGCGTTTCCTTCCGATGTACGGTACCATAGCTACGTAGCGCTTTCCAAGGCACAAAAAAAAATGAATGCACGGTATCCCGATGGTGTCCACTGCACCGCACTGCACGTGGCATTGTTTCGCTTACTATTATTGCAGCGCATTCGCTTACTACTTCGTATCTTACTTATTATTGCAGCATGCATTGGATAGAGCGCAGTAAAAAATTAATAACGAGAATTCTTTAGTTGCACTGCACTGCACTGCAACACAACACAACACAAAACGCGTTTTTGTTTCTTTCTTGCTGTGTTTGTTCGTAGTCGTGATTCAATTCGGTCCGACTAGAGGGAGTGCCGTATCTTACCGGTATTCGTTTGTGATCACCTCCCAAATTTGTTTCGGAAACAGATCGAAGAAATCTCTACAAGAAAGATAAGATTATGTAGTACGGTACGTACCCTACTCATACCAGGTGTTGGTGAATAAACATCATCCCTCCTTCCTTCCCTCCCCGACACTGCGAGATCAATAGTCCAGGCAGTACGGTAATCTTACTCGTACCGGAAAAGGATCTTACACGTTCCTGGTGTATCCTGTTGAAACATAACGTACCGTACGGTACAGTTCTTAAAATCGAGATCTACTTTTCGTCTTTGAAATAACGGTATCGTATGAATTATACGGTATGTACCATACGTGATCGTACCTACAGTATCCCTTGACCCATGACCCTTGCGTACGAGTACGGTACGAGAGTACCGGTATGTACGAGTACGTACGAGTAGGAGTACTCGTAGGTAGTACTGCAAATGATATTGAAAGTTGGTACCGGTATCATTCCCCAAAGGAAAATTAATCATCCCCTAAATTAAAATTACCTCTTCCTCCCACCGCTGCACACGGTAAACTCGTAGCGTACGGTACGTACCGGTACCGGTACCGGTACCGATAAGACTCCTACCAAGCAAAAAACTCACATCACGCCAAGTTTTACCAAGACAAAAAGCGTCTGTCTCTCTCTTTGTGTCGTACAAGTAGTATGGTACGGAACCGTAATCTACTCGTACCGTAATCTACTCGTACCGATACTCGTACTCAACTTTGATTTCCAACAACGACGTTTCCTTCTTGGTCGAACGAAGGGAAGAGAGTGCATTCATTCGCTTCGAATGCAAGTCGATCGAACCACACATCCATTCTCGTTGTTATTCTATTTGTATACCGTAAAACTGTACGGGTTGAAAGGAGTGCCACTCGGATCCCAACGAATTTAAGTTCACGATCGAAATCGGAATCGATACAAAGTTCGAAGTGAGGTACGGTACGATACGGTACGGTACGTCGTACGATCTTGTACTTGTACTACTTTCTTTCCCAAACTCCATCCGACACAACAATCATGGCGAACGGTAACGACGGAAGCTCATCGGTCAATGCCAATGGCAATGGCAATGGCAATGGCAATGGCAATGATACTGCCAATGATACTGATAATGCTACTGCCAAGGGCGCAAAACAGAACGCAAAAACAAAACAGAAACAGAAACCCAAATCGAAGCAGAAGCAGAAGCAGAAGCAGAAGCAGAAACAGAAACAGAAACAGAAACCCGTCCCCTTCACTCCCGTGGAACGAATGGAAGACATGGCCCTGACCTCCCGCGTTACCGAGGCGATGAGTCCCCACCTGGACGGACTGACCGACAAAACCCTGACCGAATTCATCGTGCACCTGACGGAGACGCAGCTAAAACAGAAAACAGGAAGAGGAATACTAGAAACAACAACAATCACCACACTGGAAGACTCGCAGAACCTGAAACAGCGCCTGGCGGACAACGGGGCACCCGATCTGCCCCTGAGCCTGTGCAAAAGCTTGCTGGAATGGGTTCGGGAACAATCACCGAGGATCCGGCGATGGGCGAAGAAACAACGGGAAAAGGCCGAGAGCCAAAGTGGTGGCGGCGGCGGCAGCGGCAGCGGCAACTTGTTCAAGGACACGGTGGACGGTGCCTCCCATCCCCTGTCGACCAATTTTCCCGGACTCGCCAGGGCCAATCTGCAACACAGCGTGCCGCTCGATGATGGGTTTTACGAACACGGCGTGTATGGCGACAAGGGCTCGGGGAAGGACGCAAAGAAGCCGCCGCCGCCGCCGCCGCCGCCACCACCACTGCCACCCCCGGTGACATCGTCGGGAGGTGGCGAGTCCAGTCAGCGGAGGGGGATCTCGAATTTGCCGGCGTGGATGACAAACCAGACCGGTAACAAGAACGATACCGACAACGATCGGAAACGTCCCCGATCGGCTCCGACCCTCGAGGTCCACGAGATTTATACCGGTCGGGTCGAGCAGGTCCTGGACTTTGGGATTCGCATAAGCCTCGACGATTTCAACAACAACAACAACAACAACAACAACAACACGTCCGGTATGTGCTACAAAAACCAGCTCCCCAACAACTACGATCGACGCGATTTTCGAAAGGGTCAATCGGTGTGGGTCAAGCTGGTGTCCATGACAACCAGCAATGCCGGGGACAACAAGAAGCTGATTTTGTCCATCAAGGACGTGGACCAAAAGACGGGCCGAGATCTGATGCCCTTTCGCCGGACGGCCGCGATGGAATCCTCGTCCTTGTTGTCAACCTCCGCAGCAGACGCCGGCACCGGTACCGGCACCGGCACCGGTACCAATATCAACACCAAAACGGCCACGAAAGCCTCCCTGTCCTCGACGGCCGTCGTCCATCCCGGGCTGGACGTGGACAAGCTCCGGGCACAAAACCACCACCACCATCCAACACAGGGCCGCGCGGGCCGGGGATTCCGACCGACCAAGCAGGCCCTGACGGAGCACGAGCTCTTCGAGGCGCAGCAACTCATCAAATCGGGGGTCTTGCCCGTGGAGCAATACCCCACCTTTGACCCCGAACACGGAATGCTAGCGGTGGAAGAGACGGAGGAAGAGACGGAGGTCGAGCTGGCCGAAACCGAACCGAATTTCCTGCGCGGACAGACGAGGCGGAGCGGACGGAGGGACCTGGAACCGATCAAGATCGTCAAGAACCCGGACGGTTCCCTCCAGCGGGCGGCGCTCCAGCAGTCGACCCTGGCAAAGGAGCGACGGGAATTGCGGCAGGCACAGGCCAACCAATTGATCGACAGCATCCCCAAGGATCTCAACCGGCCGTGGGAGGATCCACTCCCCGAAGCGGGGGAACGACACTTTGCGCAGGAACTGCGCAGCATCAACGTCATGTCGCAGCTCGAGGGAGCGCCGGAATGGAAACAAAAGGCGGAAAACAAGACGCTGAGCTACGGCATCATCTCCAACAAATCGCTCAAGGAACAACGCGAGTCGCTGCCGATCTATCGATTGAAACAGGAGCTCATGGCGGCCATACGGAACAACCAGGTGCTGGTCGTGATCGGGGAGACCGGGAGCGGAAAGACGACGCAGATGACCCAATACCTCGACGAACTGGGGGTCACGAAACGGGGGATGATCGGGTGCACCCAGCCCCGTCGTGTCGCCGCGGTGTCCGTCTCCAAGCGCGTCGCGGAAGAATACGGGTGCGCCCTGGGCGAGCAGGTCGGGTATTCCATCCGATTCGAGGACGTGACGTCGTCCGATACCATCATCAAGTACATGACGGACGGTATGCTCATGAGAGAATACCTGGCGGACAACGACCTGAAACGATACTCCGCTCTCATGCTGGACGAGGCACACGAGCGGACCATCCACACCGATGTCCTCTTTGGTCTCCTCAAGGATTTGTGCCGCCGGAGGCCCGATCTGAAGATCATCGTGACCTCCGCCACGCTCGATGCCGAAAAATTCTCCACGTACTTTTTTGCGTGTCCCATTTTTACGATCCCCGGGCGAACCTTTCCCGTCGAAATCTTGTACACGAAAGAGCCCGAGAGCGACTATCTCGACGCGGCATTGATCACGGTGATGCAGATCCACCTGTCGGAACCGGCGGGAGACGTTCTGGTCTTTCTGACCGGCCAGGAAGAGATCGATACGTGCTGCGAGACATTGTACACCCGGATGCAGGCCCTGGGCGACCTGGCACCCGAGCTCATCATTCTCCCGGTCTATTCCGCCCTGCCGTCCGAGATGCAGTCGCGGATTTTCGAGCCGGCTCCCCCGGGATCCCGCAAGTGCGTCGTGGCGACCAACATTGCCGAGGCGTCGCTGACCATCGACGGGATCTACTACGTCGTCGACCCCGGCTTTTCGAAGCAAAAGGCCTTCAATCCGAAACTGGGAATGGATTCGCTGGTGGTCACGCCGATCAGCCAGGCCTCCGCGAGGCAGAGAGCCGGCCGTGCCGGACGAACGGGGCCGGGAAAGTGCTACCGATTGTACACCGAGCACGCCTTCAAGACGGAGATGCTGCCGACGAACATTCCCGAGATCCAGCGCACCAATCTCGGGAACGTCGTGCTGCAGCTCAAGGCCATGGGGATCAACGATCTGCTCGGATTCGACTTTATGGATCCGCCCCCGGTCGCCACCCTCGTGGGAGCGCTCGAAACACTCTACGCGCTGGGTGCCCTCGACGAGGAAGGCCTGCTGTCGAGATTGGGGCGAAAGATGGCGGAATTCCCGCTCGAGCCGAACCTGTCCAAGATGTTGATCCTCTCGGTGGATCTCAGTTGCTCGGAAGAGATCCTGACCATTACCGCTATGCTGAGCGTGGAGAATCCCTTTTACAGACCGAAAGACAAGCAGGCGCAGGCCGACATGAGAAAGGCCAAGTTCCACCAGGCCGAGGGCGACCACCTCACTCTGTTGGCGGTGTACCAGGGCTGGGAAGCAGCGAAATTCTCGAGTCCCTGGTGCTTTGAGAATTTCATCCAGGCCAGGAGCATGAGGAGGGCACAGGACGTCCGGAAACAGCTGGTCACCATCATGGACCGGTACCGTTTGCTGCTGATCCGGGCCGGGAAGAACCACAAGCTCATCTGCAAGGCCATCACGGCGGGATTCTTCACGAACGCCGCTAAGAAGGATCCCCAGGAAGGCTACCGGACACTGGTCGACCAGAATCCGGTGTACATCCACCCGTCCTCCGCGCTGTTCAACAAGAACCCGGAATACGTGATCTACCACGAATTGGTGCTGACCACCAAGGAGTACATGAGAAACATCATGGTGATCGATGCCAAGTGGCTGACGGAGCTCGCTCCCAACTTTTACAAGTCCGCCGATCCGAACAAGATCACGAAGCAGAAGCGCAAGGAGAAGATCGAGCCGCTGCACGACCGGTTCAATCCCAAGGACTCCTGGCGTCTTTCCCGACGAAAGGGTTAATCAAACAACAGCCAACAACAAACAACAAACAACCACCATCAACCAATTGGCTGGCCGCTGCTATTCCTTCTCATAACTTTGGCACATTTATCATACAATTCGTAAAATGGGTATTTTTTTCTTTTTCATTTTCATTTGGATTTGATATTATTATTTAATACGAAGTACTCGTTTATCTAGTGTGCTGTAGCAAGCATAGTGCTTATTGTTTTTGGTTGCTCATCAAACATCAATCACCTGTCATCTAATCGATCCACGAACCCAAGAATTGAATTGAATTGAATTGAATGGAATGGAATCGGTTACTCAGTCGAATCGCGGCAGGTTCTTGTTGATGTACTGCACCCCGCACCCCATCACGGCCTCGCCCGTCGTCGGATAGGAATGGATGTTTCGCCCGATGGCGTGCAGCCCCAGATTGTTCTTCATGGCCAGCGTCACCTCGTTGATCATTTCTCCGGCGCGATCGGCTACGATGGTAGCTCCCAGTATCTCGTCCGTTCCCTTTTTGGTGACGATCTTGACAAAGCCGACGTTGCGGTTTTCCAGCAGCGCCCGATCGTTGTGTTCCAGGCCCGTCCGGTATACGTCGCACTCGATCTCGATGCCCGCCCTGCGTGCCTGGTCCTCCGACGCGATCCCGACCGTCGCCAGCTCGGGTTCCGTGTAGGCCACGGCGGGAATCACCAGGCTGCTGAGCTTCCAGTCGTCCCCGGCCAGAGCGTTCTGGACCGCCAGCTTGGCCATTTCCCCCGCGACGTGCGTCAATCGCGGAACCCCGGCGCAGCAATCCCCGACGGCAAAGACGCGGGGATTGCTCACCGATCGCGCGTTGTCGTCGACGAGGACGCCCCCGCCCACCTCGAATTCTACCCCCGCCGCTTCCAAACCGCAGTCCTCGACGTTGGCGAGGCGTCCGGCGGCCACCAAGAGGCACTCGCACTCCAGCGTCGTCGTCGTCGTTTCGTCTCCTCCTCCTCCTCCACCGACGTTGACGCGGACGGCCATCAGCGGGAGTCCGGTTTCGTGTTCGTGTTCGCGTTCGTCATTGCCCCTCAGGGTTTCGACGCGTTCGATGGCCGAGCTCGAGAGAAAGGTGACACCGTCCTTTTCCAATTCGCTCTGGATCAGCGCGGCCGCTTCGGGATCGCCCGCCTTGGATTCGAGCAGCCGCGACGAACGATTCACCACGGTGACCTCGGTCCCGAGGAGTGAAAAGGCTTGTGCCATTTCTAGGGCCACGACTCCTGTGATGGATCGATACATAAATAATAATAATAATAATTGTGTGCGTGTGAAAGAGATCACAAGAACAAGAACAAGAGCAACACGACACGACACGACACAACCAATCCACCCAACCAACACACACACACACAAAACGGACACACGGAATCGCATTGCATTGCATTGCATTGCATCGTATCAAATCAAATCAAATCAAATCAAATCAAATCAAATCAAATCAAATCAAACCAAAACAATGAGTGAGTCGCACTTCAGAGGACCAATCACCCGCGAATCGAAAATCATATCATATCATATTACAACACATCACATCACATCACATCGTAGCACGACAAGAGAACGGACTGGACTGGACTGGACTGGACCGAACCGAACCGAACCCAACTCACCCGCACCCAGGATGACCATGCGCGGCGGGAGCTCTTCTAGGTTGAAGAGCTGCTCGTTGGTCACAAAGGGAGCCTCTTGCAACCCCGGAATTTTGGGAATCGCCGGTCTCCCCCCCGTCGCCAGCACGCAGTTCTTGAATCGGAGGGTCCGACCGTTCACCTCGACGGTGTCGGGGCCCGTCAGACGCCCCCGTCCCTGGTACACGTGCGCTCCCGCGGCCTCCGTTCCGGGGTGTCCGTCGGCGGGAGCGATCGCCGCCCGTTTTTCCCGCAGCCGCCGCATCACCCGAGGAAAGTCCACCCTGACGCTGTCCGTGTCGAGGTCGATCCCGAGCGAACCGGCCCGCCGAATGTGCGCCACGGCCCGCGCGGTCGAGATCAGCGCCTTGGAGGGGACGCAGCCCGCGTTGAGGCAGTCTCCCCCCGCCAGGTGCTCCGAAATCATGGCCGATTTTCCACCGCGGCGTCCCGTCTGCTTGCTGCTGACGAGTCCACCGGCACCGGATCCGATGGCGATCAGATCGTAGATCGGGAGCGTGGCATCCTCCGTATCCGTATCCGTACACGCAACATCAACATCAACATCAACAGCAGCAGCAGCTTCCGAATTCACAAAGCCGCGGGGATGGACCTCGTTTAGAAGCCTGGCGTTGTGCTCGTCGAGCGGCCAGATTCCGAGTTTTTCCCGGGCCTCCTTGGCCTGGGCTTCGTCGTTCTCGGTCCACGCTGACGCTGTGGAGGATGTGGAGGATGTAGAGGATGTTGATGTTGATGTTGATGTTGATGCTGATGCCATTGTTATTGCTGTGGAAGAAGACGAGATAGAAGATGTGCGTTGTTGTGTTTGGTGTAATCCTAATGTTCCGAGTGTATTCGGACAACGGGAGTTGCAGAGTGCTTTGGTAAAAGACTGAGAATCAATCCAGAGGAGCAACGCGATGGTTCTCGTCCAAGAACCCATTCTGTTGTCGTTTATGGAATGTGTACCGGTAAGATCAAGATTACTTGTATGTGAGAATCGATAGACAAACAATCTTCTCTTGTTTTTTTAGTGCTTCCGTTTTGGTTGCAACTCGAAGAATCTTGTGAAAGATTTATTATTACGATACTTGTACTTGTACCGGTACCGTACGGTACGAACGTACCGTACACAACTATTTTTCAAAGCGTCAGTAGATCAGAGTTGTTGACTTCAGTTGTACGTGTACGAGGTACGATACCGTACTCGTAAAGGTACTCGTACCGTACGAGTACGTACCGTATCGTAGACAAACGAACGAAATCAAGATTATCATGCCTATCATACG
Organism: Pseudo-nitzschia multiseries; assembly: GCA_037355745.1. Classification (NCBI taxonomy): domain Eukaryota; phylum Bacillariophyta; class Bacillariophyceae; order Bacillariales; family Bacillariaceae; genus Pseudo-nitzschia; species Pseudo-nitzschia multiseries. Next base: position 2,246,694 of record CM074782.1, on the reverse strand, counting down.
TACTATATTTAGGTACGTATAGGTGTGTTACGAGTTAGGACAAATACTAGTAATCTTACCTGCAGGCTGCAGTACAGGGCGCAGGGCCCAGGGGAAATAATTATTACGAAGTGTTTTTTGTATGCTATCTTCATTAAAAATTGACGGTATTGAAAACGAATACAGTAAATATCTTCTAAAAATCGCGGGTTTCCATTGTTAGGCCTCGCATAGTTTTAATGAATGGCGGGAGTAATTAATACGGAAATACACATAGGATTGAGCTAGTGTATAAAAAGATATGAAGTCAACTGAAGTAATGAGGAGTATTGAATACCTACTCCGTAGAAGATGATTGATTGATTCATCTCAAAAGCTGAATGGGCATAATTATTGGGTTTGCGCTAATATCGTATTCTCCCGGCTATCTTACTATGTTCCTCATCAAAAAAATGTCACATTCGAAAAAATACGATTGTTGTCGATGCAACTGCGTACGGTCATTATTGGGGGGTTCTCCTCTCTCGGCAGATCTTCGTAACGAGATTTAGCTGAAACAACGTGCCGTTCGAACATTCTATGCAAATGCGCAAGGTCATTGTTCACAGTTGTTGTAACGTACGCATCCGTGCTACGTACTAGGCAATACTAGCGTACGTACGACTTAATCTCTCTCTCTCTCTCTTGGGTTCATTCTCGAAAAGGCTACGACGTTTTGTCGATTCGACAAAAGTTGCGAAAAATCGATTCGCATCGGTACCCGCACGTGCACTATGTACGGTATGGTACGCACTCGATGAATGAACACAGATCGGCATCCAAATGAAATTAACGCAAATCAACACTCTTTAATTTGCTGCTCACTGCAATCCACCACCATTAAAAGCTCCCCGCTTTTCGACAACGCCTACGACAGTCCCTCTCCAAGCAAACAAATTCTCTTGATTGAATTGATTCCATCCGGCGTCTTACTTCATGCAGCTATTCCACCGACAGCTCGAAACCGATTCCGATTCTGATTCTGATTCGACCAAGCAAGCAAGCAACCTACCGTTGCCATCGGACAATTTCGTGGCCCCAATCAAGCCCGCGAACAAAGTGGAACGTAAAAGGTCTATTGTAGCATCTCTGTTGCAGACGCTTGCTCTGTTAGTTGCGTCAATCATCACATCGCCATTTCTTCGTGGTTTTCTTGCCTTGATCGGACCTCGAATGTACTAACTAACGATAACTCCGATTGAACCCCGAACAAACTCCTGCATTCCCACACATCGGAATACACGTATACATTGAGTGCCCTTCACCCAACGTGGAGTATCAAAGGTACCGTCGATAATCCAGGAAATGGTGTTCTGGCAAGCGTTATTGCTGCTGCTGCTGCTGCTGCTGCTGCTGCAAACGTCGGTCCTATTCTCCGAGCAACACAGATCATTGCACTTAATCCTGGCCTATGTCTTGTTTGCAGAAGCATCCATACTCGACATTACGACCACAGTCGAGACGTTTCCCACGTTATTGTCAAAGGCTACCGGCAGTGATAAAGTAGGATGTACGATCTTCTCTTTTACACTAACTTCACTTCCTACAGGGTTCTTTTGCAACTATTGCAGTGTTCTGAATTTCACTGCTAGTTTGAAAAAATCATTTGGGTATTAAGAAATATGATATAGCAATTGCAGAATGGTCTCGTATTGGAGTGACCTGATATCATCTTGAAAATCCTTATCTTCTGACACTAATGCTTGTTTGTTTATTGTTCCAATACAATTGCATTGGTAACTTGGGCAATGCGGCCTTCAGGTTGGCTATATGGGGAAAGTACGGACGAATGCTTGACGGGGAAGCAAAGAGGATCACCAGACTCCAACTTCCGCCTTGCATGTCTCAACAAAGCAAGTGTGTTTAGTTCCGGTGCACTTTGGGAATCGTAGGTTTTGTTGTTTTTGGATTCATGTGTGCAGTAAGCATTGTTCAAGAGAACGGCAATGCATGGCGCACCAAAACCTTTAGTGTGGTATTTCATGACGACAATCTACAATCTTGTAGCGGATGCTATGGATTCGACCCGAAGGGAACTCTTGAGGTCGATTTATACAAGAGGGGTATCTTTACAAGGATTGACACTACACTTTATTCGACAAAACGAGTTTTCAATACTGCGCTACCGATCTCCACGCAAATCACACGATACAATACCATATCAAACCAGTAGAATGCACATCGTGCACCAATGACGAGCGCAAACAACGGGGTGGGATCAGCGAACACATACACATACACATGCACATACCGTACTGTGCCGTACCGTGCGAGGCGCTCGGGACAAAGTCTGTGCTGGCATCGGACCTCCCGGTGCGATATCACCATTCTGTTCTCGTATTATAATGCCATACCGGCACAACATCGCATGTGTTGTGCCATACGCGTGAACCAGTGGTGCAGCGATGAGTTGTGACGCAATTCGATTCGATTCGATGTTCGATTCGATTCGATGTTCGATTCGTGGTTGGCGCACTTATTTTGCGGAACTCAACTTGCCAGGACTACATAAAATACCATGCTGTAGTGTAGAGCCGAACCACGCCACGCTACGCCACACCCACATCCACACCCACACCCACACGGAGGATCTCACGGAAGGAAACAAGGTCACTTGGACGGCGACCGAGGTGCACATCGCTATGCCCGATTACACCAGGAGCAGACAGAAATTCGTTTTCACAGGGGGAGAAAATATTTTTTTTTGGGAACAGAACATGTTTTTACTCAGTATCTGTTTTTTCCATCGTGAAGGGGCAAAAGTTCAACTAAATACATGCAGACAATAATTTCAATCGTAAGGTTGTGTATTAACCTCAGCCTGTAACATAACAGCTTGCACATAGCAACGTGAACCTAAAACCGAAAGGTTATCCAAAATATTTTTTGATCCATCTTAAATACTAGAAACAAGGTCTGTCGTATTTCCTTTCGCTCCAGATCGATAGTACGGGCTTGTACCCGGTAGGTAACAAGGATACCATACACTTCCAAACGTTTGGAGTACGTACCGGTGCACCCTTTTCGACGAACGAATGGTTTGTATAACGATGGCAATATGCACACACTAGGAATCAAAGTAGGCAGATTCACACGCCTTGCAGTAAAAAACAGAGTCATCATTACCAAGTAGAAGTAGTATTTTTCAATAGTAGAATACGATTGGATTTTACTTCCGTCAAACGAGACACAGAGAGAAGACGTCGAGTGAGTGAAACCCAACCGTGTGTCTCCATTCTCGTGACGGACTATTATTATCTATAGTGTTGTTTCGTTGCGTGACTGCTGCCACGGGCGACCGAGCCGATATCCGTGTTGTAGTCGTAGAAAGGTGTTGGTCACTCACATTCGTTGAGTAGCTGAATCGTTCAATGGTTGCTTGCTTGCTTGCTATCCCTTTCTCCGTGCACCGCGCTGCGCTTACACGGTATCGGGGAGCAACTTGAAGGGAAGGACCTCGCGGTTTCGTTCGTCACCGATGATCTTGTAGTCGATGGTCTTGGCGTTGAAATTGACGAGCATCATCTGGAATTCTTCGGCCGAGACGACCTCCTGTTCCATGAGGGCCTTGGTGAGGTGCTCGAACAATTCTCGGTTTTCTTCGAGGATGGTCTTGGCAATGACGTAAGAGTTGTTGACGAGACGCTCCGTCTCTTCTTCGACGTCCTTCATCTTCTTGTCTCCCCAGAGGGTTCGTCCCTGGAGCATGCCCATTCCCATAAACGATGGGCCTCCGCCGCTCTCGTCGAGGCAGATGCTTCCGACCTTCTCGCTCATTCCCCATTCCTGAACCATGCGCTTGGCAATGTTGGCAACCTGCTGGATATCGTTAGAGGCACCGGTGGTGACTCGGTCCTCGCCATAGATAATTTCTTCCGCGAGACGTCCACCAAGGGCCACGGCCAGCTGGGATTCGAGGTATTGCTTGCTGTACATGCCGGATTCCAGGCGGGATTCCTGCGGTGCGAAAAAGGTCAATCCGCCGGCTCCATTGGAGCGAGGGATGATCGAGATCTTCTGCACCTGATCGTAATCGGGGACCAGGGCTCCAACCACGGCGTGTCCCGCCTCGTGGTAGGCCACCATTTCCTTTGATTTCGCGTCCTGGTTCCCGCCCTGCTTCTCGAGTCCCACCATGAGTCGGTCCACCGCTCCATCGATCTGTTCCCAGCCAATGGTGCTCTTGTTGGCACGCGCGGCCGAGATCGCCGCCTCGTTCATGAGGTTTTCCAGCTGGGCTCCCGAGTAGCCCGGCGTGCGGCGTGCAATGGCCTCCAGATCCACGTCCGGCTCCAGGGGCTTTCCCCGCGAGTGAACTCCCAGGATTCGCGTTCGTCCCTTAAAGTCGGGAAGGTCCACGGTGACCTTGCGATCGAATCGTCCCGGACGCAAGAGGGCCTGGTCCAGAATGTCCACGCGGTTCGTCGCCGCGATGGTGATGATCCCGGGGTTGCCATCGAATCCGTCCATTTCCACCAGAATTTGGTTCACGGTCTGTTCGCGCTCGTCGTTTCCGCCGGCGAATCCGGCACCTCTCTGCCGTCCCACCGCATCGATCTCGTCGATAAAGATGATGCAGGGAGCGTTCTTCTTGGCCTGTCCAAAGATATCGCGGACACGGGAGGCACCCACTCCGACAAACATCTCCACAAACTCGGAACCGCTGATGGAAATAAAGGGGACACCGGCCTCTCCGGCCACCGCCTTGGCCAGGAGCGTCTTACCGGTACCGGGGGGTCCGTCCAGGATGACACCCCGGGGAATCCGGCAACCGTTGTTGGTGTAGGCCTCGGGTTGCTTCAAGAAATCCACGACCTCGCACAACTCGAGCTTGGCTCCGTCGCATCCGGCAACGTCGTCAAAGGTCACGCCGGTATCGGGAACCATCTGGATCTCCGCCTTGGACTTTCCGAAACCCATGGGTCCTCCGGGGCCTCCGCCCCCCATTCCACCGCCCTGTTGGTTTCGGCTGAGGAAGAAGAGTCCGGCGAAGAGCGCCGCGGGGAAGATGAGGGACTGGGCGAGCTCTCCGAGTCCGCTGGCTTCTTGCTGGGGCAACACCGTGACGTCGACCTGCCGAGACGGTTGCGATGCGATGCGATACAATACATTGCGATATGATATGATACATCACGATACGATAGAAGGGATGGAAATCGAACGAAGTTCAGGGGTGAGCGCTGCACTGCATTGCATTGGATTCCATCAATCCTCCGCAAAGCGATCCGCGATTGATTCCATCCGCGAAGCAAATCAAGGCACAAAACAAAACAATACAGCACAATACAACAAAGCACAGCACAACAAAAGACGCTTCACGATTTGTATCAGTCACGCCACGCCACGCCACGCCACACCACGCTACGCTACGCCACGCACCTTGTGGTCGGTGAGCTGGGTGAGAAGACCGGGATCGTTGGGGAGTGCCTCGATCTTGAGCCGGGTTCCGTCCACATCGACTCCGAGCAACTGGGTTCCATCGGCGCTAAAGGTAACCTTCTCGATCTTGTCGGCGTCGATCAGCTTGAGGAAATCCGAGTATCGAACGTCGGTGGGTCCGTACTGGCTCTTTTGGACGACGGGAGCAGCGTCCACGTCGACGGCCATGGAGAGGGCACTGCTAGCACTTGAACTAGCACCGGCGCTAGCGCCTGTGGTTCGGAAGACAGATCGGACGGGAGCAAAGGCGGCGGCTTGCTCGCCCATGAGAAGGGCCAGAACGGCGGTGGCGGCAAACTTCATGGTGTGCTTCTTTCTTTGATGATGTTGTTGACGTTGATGATCTGATAGTTGTTGTGTGGCGTTTGGGTACCGGACGTTGGTGGTTGTTGGCGAAACAAAGTGCTTCTTGTTTTTGCTTGCTTCGCAGAGAACAGGGAGGGCGGTAATTAGACGAGACTAGACTAGCGGATTCGGACCGAGGAATGGATTGAATCGTGCACTGTACCGTACGGGGATGATGTTGTTTTGATGGTGTGGTTGTGATGGGTGGCACCAATCACAATACGAATCACAAAAAATAGGATTGATTGTTTGATTGTGCAATCGAGTGAGAGACCGAGAACTTGATGGATTGATGGAGAGACGGGTGGGCGACAGAAGGAAAAGGAACAACCAAGGAAAAGTTTCGAGATGGCTCGAGTAATTTACCAGGTAATTATTAGTACCGGTACAACAGCTGCTTCTGCGTCTGAATCACTACAGTACCACTGTGTAAATCTTACGGCAAAGTAGTTACTCGTACCGTACAAGCACTCCGTAACTAAGAAACAAAGATGATGATGATGATGATGATTGCTGATGATGATGTTGAGGAAAGATCGACACGCAGAACAACACGCAGGAACAGGAACAGGGACCATGATGTGTTCTCATACCGTACGGTACAGTACCGTACCTACCGGTAACGTACCAGCAGGTACGGTAGATACGAGCAGTCACATACTTCTAGTACGAATTAGAAGTTACCGTACCGGTATTGTTAGTCACGGACTGCAATTCAAAACCCCGCATGCATTTAAGAATGGATGTGTGAGTGCCTCAGTGCAGTGAGCGGCTGAGTGAGTCGAACGTTTCTACCGGTACCGGTATAAGTAGTTAATATTACAGTTCGTACACGGTACGTACCGTACACGGCACGTACCGTACACAGTACGTACCGCACCCGTATGTCGGCCGTGTCAACCGGAAGCCAATTTTCCGACCCATTCGACCAATGGTGGTCCCGGAATCCTTTGACGGTGTCGTGTGGATTGCGTGCTGACCGACCGTCGTTGCGCGCGACATCCTGATTGGATCATTTTTTCAATTTGATTTTGACGCGTCAGTGGTTGTGTCTGTGTTCCTTCCTTTTTGGTGCTGAAGGGTGATGATGATTCATCCGATTTCGTCATTAGCGTTCGCACGAGGAAGCAAAAAAAGGTAAAAGGAACAAATCTCTGGGTAAGAAAGAGTACAAGTACAAGTAAGAATTGAGAGTTGTTGTGATTGCAAATCTCGGTTCCCGATTGTGCTCAAGTCTTAGTCATCCCTAGGTTTGGAAACAGATACCACAAAACACCAGAGCAGCCGCAGCAGCAGCATCTTTTGATACTTACTATACTAACACATCGAATTGGAAAACATCCTTGCCATATCATTGTGTCTGTTTTTTTCTCGCTTTAGTCTTCTCTCACAATATCAGCAACGACCCAACCGCGAAACACCACACAACGCCCTGTCTTATATTATCACCACATATTATATACACACACACTACCCCACTAACTATACACAATGAAGTTCGCAACAACAGCAGTTTTGGCACTCATTCTCGGAGAAAAGGTCAGCGCCTTTTCTCCCTTCAAACCCGTCACATCCACACACAATAGCCACACAAGAACGACGGCAACAGCAGCCCCCTCCTCGGCTCTGTCCATGGCCCTTGATGTCGACGTCGATGCCGTCTCCGCCCCCCCCGCGGCCGCCCCCGTTGAAATGATCGTCAAGAACGCCAACGGTGGACCCACCGACGTGCGATATTCCGAATTCCTTCGCCTCGTCGACGCCGACAAGATCGAAAAGGTCACCTTCTCCAGCGACGGAACCCAGCTTCTCGGAGTCGATGTCGACGGAACCCGCCTCAAAATTGCGTCCCTTCCCAACGATCCCGAACTCCTCTCCCAATTGACGACGCACAAGGTACGATATGATTTGATTTGATTCGTTTTGATTTGATGCGACGAAAAGGTTTGTAATCCATTGCGCTTGTTGGGGTGAAAAGGAAAGGAAAGAAAAGAAAAGAGAAGAACGCAACCGAACACACGAACTGAACACAACACGAACACAACACACTCACTGAATCCTTGTTCTTCTCTTACCATTATTTATTCACGCACAGGTCGATGTTACCGTTCTCCCCCAGCAGGAAGCCAGCGGTCTCGGCGACCTCGCCCAGTCTCTCATCTTCCCCGCCGCACTCTTTGCCGGTCTCTTCTTCCTCAGTCGTAACCAACAAGGTGGCGGCATGCCCGGAGGCGGAGGTATGCCCGGTGGTATGGGAGGCATGGGTGGCTTTGGAAAGTCCAAGGCCGAGATCCAGATGGTCCCCGACACCGGTGTCACCTTTGACGATGTTGCTGGATGCGATGGTGCCAAGCTCGAGCTCGCTGAGGTTGTTGACTTCCTCAAGCAGCCAGAAGCCTACACAAAGAACGGATGCCGTATCCCCCGTGGTGTGATCCTTGACGGTCCTCCCGGTACCGGTAAGACCCTTCTCGCCAAGGCTGTGGCCGGTGAGGCTGGGGTTCCGTTCATCTCCATCAGTGGTTCGGAATTCGTTGAGATGTTCGTTGGAGTTGGAGCCTCGCGCGTGCGAGACATCTTCGGACAGGCCAAGAAGAACGCCCCCTGCATCATCTTCATTGATGAGATCGATGCCGTTGGTCGCCAACGTGGAGGAGGCCAGGGAGGTGGTAACGATGAGAGAGAACAAACCATCAACCAGATCCTCGTTGAGATGGATGGGTTCGACGGAAACCCCGGCATTATCACCATTGCCGCCACCAACAGAATTGATATCCTCGATCAGGCTCTGCTCCGACCCGGTCGTTTCGACCGAAAGGTCACGGTCGATCTCCCCGACTTCAAGGGCCGCACCCGCATTCTCGGTGTCCACGCCCGCGGCAAGCCCCTCGAACCCGATGTCGACCTCGAGGCCATCTCCCGACGAACCCCCGGATACTCCGGAGCACAGCTCGAGAACCTCATGAACGAGGCCGCCATTTCAGCGGCCCGCCTCAACAAGGCTTCCATTGGATGGGACGAAATTGACCGCGCCGTCGATCGTTTGATGGTCGGTCTGGAAAAGAAGGGAGGAAACCCCAATACCAAGTCCAAGGAGATGGTTGCCTACCACGAGGCCGGCCACGCCGTTGTTGGAGCCCTCGTTCCGGATTACGATCAGGTCCAGAAGATCTCCATCATCCCCCGCTCCAACGGAGCCGGAGGTCTCACCTTCTTTGCTCCCCAGGAAGGACGGTTGGAGTCGGGTATGTACTCCATCCAGTACTTTGAATCGCAGCTCGCGGTCGCTCTCGGGGGACGTCTCGCGGAAGAAATCATCTACGGAGAAGACAAGGTCACCACCGGAGCTTCCAATGATATCCAACAAGTTGCTAACATTGCCAACCAGATGGTCACCAAGTGGGGTATGAGTGAAAAGGTCGGTGCCATCTGCATCGATGAGATGGGAATGTCCCCCATGCAAATGATGATGTCGGGAGGCGCCAACTCTCTGTGGGGTGACAAGAAACTGAAGGAGGTCGAGGAAGAGGTCGAGCGATTGGTCAACAACAGCTACTTGCTCGCCAAGAAGATTCTTACCGAGAACATGGATCTCTTCGAAGAACTGACACAAGCACTGATGGAGCGCGAGGTCGTTTCGGCCGAGGAATTCCAGATGATGCTCTACGACAACAACGCCAAGGTCGTTGATTACAAGCTCATCGGGCAAGAGCGAAACCGAGAGCAACTGCCGTTCCAGTCACTCCCCGAATCCTACTAAATATCTTCTAAATTTCAATCCAATCCAATCCAAACCCGTAACCACCTACATACTATTATAGCACACCATACATTCATTTTTGTAACAACGAGAGACGTCTTGGTATCTTTAAGAAGTTAGAAGTAATAAATAACAGGAGTAATAGAAAGAACGCCCTTCTTGTTCAAGCGAATAACCGTGTCTTAGGATTAGTATTTGTTACTGAAGAGAAGAACAGATTGACACCTTTTGTTTCGTAGTGATTGGGCCCAACGATGTTGACAGAGCGGAGCGACACCTTTTCGTTCTTGCTCACTGTTTTGCTTTCCTCTTCCTAGCGGTATGTACGTAACCTACTTATTGTGTGTATGTTTCATCCTGGTCTTTTCCGAAATCCTAACGTACCGTACCGGTAATTACTGCAGTAATGGAACACGTGTGGTACGTACGGTATTGTGCGTTTCACGTCAGCAACTCGTTCAAATACTGTAATCCGAAAAATAATTACGACCCCTTTCGCAAACATGATTATTACAGTACAATACTTCAATTATCCTTTTTTGTTTTAGGATTGTGCTTGTGAGCTGCGATCCCACCATCGCTGGTTCCCAGTGGTTCCCAGGAGGTGCGTCCTCATCGCACCGCACCGCACCGCATCGTACCGAATCCCATCCCATTAAAGGGCATACCATCTCATCCACACCGCAGCGCAGCGCAACGCAGCGCAGCGCAACGCATATAATCGGCATCCGCACAATCACATTCGTGCGTTCGCCAGGCACCCCTTCAGTCCCACAATCAGCGCGTGGTCCGGGGCAAAGCAGGGTTGTAGGGCTGACAGGACCTGCTCGAGTTCCCGTATCGATCGGCGCGGATCCGGGACCAGGAACAACCGGAGCTTGGCGGCCTTGTAGCGAAGGAGCTGGCGTTTCAGAAACGCGCTGGTGTTCGTGTTCCGAAACGACAACAACAACTCCGACTCTGACGGAAGGAGCTCCTCGGCAATCTCCAGGGCGGTCGTAGCTTTGGCGTGCTCGTTTGCCGGATTGTCCGCCAGCTCCGGGAGTTGCCCGAGGTAGTGCTGCAGGAGCCGATCCCCGGCTTCCTGTACGTACCAGGACCCGGTGTGGCAGAGTTTGCGGAGGCTCCGGTAGGCAGTGCGGAGCCGGCGTTCGTGTTCGTGTTCGTCGCTCTTGGTGTTGGACGACGCGCCGAACTGCAGCAGCAGCTCGGATTCGAATTCCCCGATCTTCCGGAGCACCGTGTCGAAATCGGTGCGGTGGCACTCGGTGCACCGATACCGGGGCCGAGGATCCGATTCCTCGTCGTTGTCGTTATCGACACGAACGACGGTAGACCGGAACCATGGCGTCGCCGACGATCGATGGCAGCACCCGGAGGGACACCTCAGGGCCAGGGTCGCGCAATCGTCCTGCCGCTCGCTCCGGACGTCGCAGGCCTCGCAACCGCACACAAAGAAGTAGTCCTCCTCCAGCCGTTTCTTCCGCAAACGGGAAGGACACGAGGCGTCCGTGTAGGAAATGCAGATCTCGTGTCCCAGTGGAATGTCCCGGACCGCCGCGACGCGGAGGACCGGAGGTCTCCCCGTACCGGCCGCCAGCGAAAAGGTCTGCAGCGCGCTGGGCGAGCACGAGTGGTTCAGAAAGCTCGGGAGGCCGTAGAGGCCGATCCCGATGCGTTCGAGGTCTTCTCCGTCGGTGATGGAAAAGCCGTTGACCTTGATCCGGTGGACCGTGTCGACCAGGTGCTCGATCGATGGACGACAGCCAGCCAGCATCGGCGCATCGGAACACTGCTGTAGCAGTCCCATCGCAGTGGCGATGACCCCCCGGGTGTGGTACCCGCTCGCCAGCGACGGGGAGGAGAAGGTTCCGTCCGTCCCGCCAGGAGTTTCGCGCTCCGTCGTGTCGGGAGCCTCGCGTCGCGGCTTGCTCTGGAGATCGTGCAATTGGTTTAGAACCGAGGGATTGCTGTTGCGTGTTTGTTGTGTTTGTGTTTGTTGCTGTTCCGTCACTAGTATGCGATAGAGCAGAATCGCCGTCGCAAAGATGCGGGGAGGCCCCCTCCCGTTCGATTTGGTCCAAAAGGCGTGCGCGTCGCGTTCTTCTCGGTCCATTCCCCTTCGACCGGCCTCTGCGCGGCAGACGGTCGAACAAAAGAAGAGCCGGTACAGCGGGCTCTTTGGGTTTGGGAACTCGCACGAATGATCGGACAACCGACCAAAACACAGGGCACAGCGGCTCGTTCGGTGTTCTTCGAGGAGGACGGGAAGCACCAGCGGATCCCAGTCGTCTCGGTTCGTTTCGGGATCCCGGATCCAATCTCCCTTGCGTATGCTAATGCTAATGCTATTGCGCATGCGTGCGCTAATGCTAGTAGTGCTCTCGCCATCGTCATCGGTGGCCGGACACGGAGTTCCGGAAGCCACCAGGCACTTTCCCCTTCCCTCCCGGTGCTCGACGACGAATTGGGGAGATCGTTTCGGTTTCGGCTTTGCTTTCCGTTGTTTCGGCTTTGGAGTCACCCCGGATGCCCGTGTTGTTGTTGTTGGTTCCCCATTGTCATTGCCATTGTCATTGCCCTTATCACACCCGGTAGCAACAACAGCTGTAGCAACACGAACATTTCGCTCCTTGTGCCATCGCTGGCAGTCCGTTTTGTGGAGGGGAAAGTGGCGTTTCTGGCACTCGGCATCGTGGTACCACACATTGTGGCACCTCGAACACCGCCTGAGTTTCTTGCCGGGAACTTTTGGCGGAAGACCGCAGTAGCTGCAGCGGCGGAGACGGCTTCCATTGTCGTCGTTTTCGTCGTTGCCCATCGGTGTCGTGCCGTGCCGTGCCGTGCCGTGTCGGGTCGGGTCGGGTCGGGTCGTGCGGTGGATCGATTCTGTCCTGTCCTGTCCTGTCCTGTCTTGTCCTGTCCTCTTTCGTTCCCTAGCCGGATTGGTCGCTCCTCTTGTGTAGGCGATGGTATTCGTAGGAACAGTACCGGTACGCCGGATATGTTATTGCAGTTATTGAATTCCCTTCTGTGATCAGGGCCAGGCTTGAGTGTCAAGTGGGAGCTAAAGTTCTATCTAAAAAAATAATAGTACCGGTTACGTACTCGTACCGTACCGGTAAGGCAACTTCACATCATGGATTTCATGAATCATCGTACCGTACGGTACGAACTCGTACGTACGAGTAGTAGCCTCTCTGTGAAACTGGCGCGCCATTGGACTAATTGGACTCGATTTTCGCTGAATCGTGTGGGACTGGGTGATGAAAAGAGTCATGGAAGATAGTTCAGAAACTTGTAAAATAATAATGAGAGAATATTATTAGTATGTCAGAGCAGTGTCCGACACCCCTGTTAGCAAAACGCACGTGATTTAACCGTAATGGTCGAAATCTCTGACACTCTAAGATAACCACTTTACAGTAAAACCAACCAATCACATTCAACCGAATTCAACCATGGGCGAACCTTCTGCGCGACCAAAAGACCAAGCCGGACCCAATTCTTCAGCCAATCAGATTAAAGGTGTCACTTTGCACTTCCCCCAGCCCGAGCAGCAGCACAACGCAAACACAAACACAACAAGCACATACACTTCAATCCTGACAAACCGAAAAGTACATAAAGACACAAAAAACACCGAAAACGACGAAAACCCCAAACGACGAAAACAACAAAGAAACAACCAATACTATCAATATTCACCCAAAATAACACTACTATCCTCAACAAAACACTCCCCTTCGTCTCCAGCAACAAAAATGTCCTACACAAGCGGCCTATTTGCCAGAGAAGCACGACATGTTCAACAGGATGACCTCGATGGCGTCCCAACGAATACCCAACTTGCCTACGGTTGCAAAGGGGCAGAGTTCCTTGAGTTTTGCACTACCATATTTGGCTACCTCGATTATCCACAAACAGTAACTGAAGAGAAGGTGTTTTGCCTCCTTTTCTATCAGGAATATCGATCCCATAGGAGAAGAGGCCGGAAGCCCAAGAGGGAGGTGGGAACACCACAAATATTTGACGCCACCGACTATGGCGCCGTGATGGCCAAATACAACAATAGTAGTAGTAACAACATGGATCGCAAATCACTGTTGGAGCTGGAGGAGATAGACCAGCATGATTCTGTAGGCTATGACACTGTGAATCAATACTTGTGTTCCATTCTCAAAATATTGAGGCACCAGAGGAGTCAAAATGCCAACAAGCTTACCAAGGAACACATCCGCTCTAAAAGAGTCACCCAACTGCTGCGAGTCGTTCAAGTTCGAAAGAAGAAGATTGCAAGAATGAGATTCGATGAGAAGATAGATCATGCCCTTTTACCATACATGAATGTGCAAAACATCAAGCGGATAGAGGATTTCTTGTTCTTTAAGAATTGTTACAAACCAAATTATCATGTGGCATCCTTGAGAGACAGATTCTGTTTTCTTATGACACATGGAGGCGTTCTCCGCGGCGAGCCCTTATTCAAATCCAAGCTGTCTGATCTGTGTGATCTTATCAAATACAATGAAGGCACACACACCTGCCAGATCCTAATTATGCAAATAATAACAGGCAAAACGAAAGGTCAGAAAACTTTATATGGACGCTTTATGAGACATCGAAACGTTAACATGTGTCCGATTGGTGCGTTGGGCTTCTATTTGATGGCACGATTCCATTCAACGCGCAAGCTTGCTCACTATGACTTTGCAAGTAATGCCAATTGGTTCGACATCAAATTATTCACAGATTGTACTAATAACTCTGAAAATCGAGACTCAATCACAGACCAAGCGTTTGCCAATACAATGAAAGACGCGTGCAAGGCCTTGGGTATTGCTTCAAAGCACTTTGTTCACTTTGGACAAGGAACCGGTGCGGTTGCATGTGAGATGCAAGAGGTCAATCCCCAATATATCAAAATGATTGGCAATTGGAATGTTGATGTCAGAGAGGACCGATACTCTTCCAAACTCCCTTTGAAGGCTATGAGGAGGGCATTGGCTGGGCATTCGCAAGATAAAGGGGGGTTCTTCTTGCCAAGAAGTACTATTGATCCACCTCCGGAGCTTCGTTGACAAGTCTTCCCCTCCCTTGACAAGGCAATAAGCACCATCGATAACATCCCAAAACCGACTGCTCAAGCTTTCTTTGAGCTCCTCCTCAATTTACAATGCATGGTACTGCAGGACGTGGCCATCTTGATACGCCAAGGTAGGAAAAACCGGCTCTTCTCCTTGCCTGTCTTCCAAACCGAACTGTTCAAGACTTATCAAGCAACACTCATTGACAAGGTCATTGCCGAAGCAACAATGGGGGCCGCTACTACCTCAATCAAAAGGAGTATCGATGCTGCCCTTCTGGGGGTTCGGGACCGGCTGCACAACATTCATTGGAAGTCCACAATGTTTGGAAGGATGTTGGGAGGGTTAAGGCTTCAGTTACTGGCTTCAGAAAAGAACAAGGTGTTGTCAACACCCAAGTTCACCATTTCCTGCAGCACATGCATGCGTATCAACTGCTGCCGCCAACACCAACACCAACAACCCCGACAGAACCAACAATCGAGGACCTGCCGGACACTTGTCCAACAATAGGGTTGTTTTGTAACCACAAGATGGCTTCCTCGATGTGGAATGAGTGGTTTGGACTTGGGGACTTTGCTGGCATTGACTTCCCTGCTTATGTTCGATCTTCAGTTCTTCGTATCAATTTGAAAACTGGAGTGGGAATCACTTCGGAACAGGGTTCGGGTTTGACTTCGGTCATCCGTTGAGTTAGTACAAGTTAGTAGAAAAGCTACGCTGGCAGAATAAATAATAAGTAGGGTTATTATTTATTTTTAGTATATAATAACTCGGCTATTATACTACTTTGTAAAACTGTGCGCAGGTCTGTCAGACAGTCTGACAACTGACCGATTCTGGTAAAAACAATGACGACTACCGTACCGTACTGGTACGTACGAGTACGGTAAGATTACTCGTAGCTACCGACACAGTTCAGTATCAAGAAAACTTCAGGTATATCGTGGTTTGCGTAGGAATTCACAAACTCTCTAGGACCTACTATCGTACCGCATGAGAGATGAAAGCATCTTCATCACATAATATAGTTTGACGGATACTTACGTGCATCGTTGTTCTGTTCTGCTTTGGTACACGAAACCATTTCGCTCGGTTGATCCACTGGTTCGCTTTCTATGATGTGATGTGATGTGGGTATCAGCAGGCACTTTCGTAGAGAGCAGAAAACGCAATCACAACCGGTACAAACAACACCAACGAAATGAAACGGAAACGAGACGAATTTACTAGATTCTTCTTGAATAACAGTTGTTGTTGTTGTTGTTGTTGTTGTTGCAAAAGCCTTTGATTCGGTTTCTATTCTTTTTTATTTCATTAGCAACTTTTGAACAGTGTATACCGTACCGTAGAAGGGCATGCATATCTCGCAACATAGTAATACCACAACAGACCGGAAGTCGTTCGAAACTCGGGCACGAAGGTTCCTGTTCGGAGTCCACGCACGCACGCATGAACGCACGCACGCACGACGTACTTTCGATTTCGTGCCGCGACCCGAAACCGAACGCACTCGTTTCGGGGTTGCCGCCACGAACCAAACCAAACCAAACCGAATCGAACGGCTCGAGCAGGAAAGGGGATTCGCTCGGCACGGCACATACACGCACACGAAACCGTCCATCCAATCCAATCCAATCCGTCCATCCGGGGCTATCGATCGTTTCTCTGTTTTTCGTTTTTACTATTTCTTTCCAAACGTGCTGAGATCCCTCTTCTTTTTCTTCTTCTTGGGTTTGATGGGTGCGGCCGCCGCCGCATCCGCGGAAGCCGCGGGTTCCGGAGCCGGTGCTTCGGCGGCCGGTGCGGGAGCCGCCACCGCCGCCGGGGTCACATCATCGGGTTTGGCAGCAGCAGGTTCCTCGGCAACAACGGGAGCGGCAACGGGAGCCGGAGGAGCGGCATCCTCCGCCCCGGTTTTTTTCTTGAGATTCAGTTTCGGCCGGGACTTGGGGGCCGACGACGACGACGAGGCCGATCCCCACGTGGCACCCCCGCCGACGGGTGTCTTTGTGGGCACCTTATAGGCCGGACCCTCCGCCTTTTGCCTCTCGAGTATGGCATCGGCGGCGGCCAGGTCCGGAAAGAGGTTTTCGTCCTCGACGTCGACTTTTTGTTGGTGCGAGGACGAGAGTCTCGATCCCCATCCTCCTCCTCCTCCCATCATGGAGGACAACCCTCCTCCTCCTCCGGCGCGTCGCGACGAGGGGACCCATTTCCCGCCGCTCCCGGCGGCCGCGGCGGCTCCGAATCGCGAGGACGACATTCGCTCCTCCTTCTTTTCTTTTTCCTCCTTGATCCGTTGCGCCTCTCGCTCCATGCCCTCCCGGGCTTTTGCCAGCTGCGCTTTCGTTTCCTCCACCCGCAGCTTTTCGGCAATGTCCAGCTGCTCGTTTCCACCCGTGTTGGTTTTCAGCGACAGTGCCGCCGTCTTCGTCTCGACGACCAGGGTGGTCGCTGCTGCCGCTGCTCCTCCTGCTCCGGCGACGTGTGTCGTGACCACGACGGAAGCGGCTCCCTTGCGCAGCGTGTTGGCGGCCAGGGCCTCGTCGTCCCAGGCGTCGTCGTTGTTGGTAGCAGAAGAAGAAGCTGCTGCTGCAGCTGCGGCTGTTTCGAGCGGGAGGGCACCCGTTGTCGGCACCAGGTCCCCGTTGGAAAGGGCCGGTGCGTCGCTGATTATGTATGTATGTATGTATTTATATGTATATGCATGTACATGTGTGTGTGTGTGTGTGAATATGTAGTTGTTTGCAGGCATCATCGCATCAACAAAATGTTAGGTTAGGTTAGGTTACGTTAGGTTACAACGTTGAGTTGAGGATTCCGGAACGGCAAACGAAACGAAACGAAACGAAGACGACGAATTGGGAAAAAGAGGCACGCAATGCAATGCAATGCAACGCAACGCAACGCAATGCGATACTATCCGCGGTAGGGAGAGAGCGCTCACCCAACCCACTCGGTGCGATCGATCACACTGTGCTGCTGAACCTTTGTAGTTCCCCCGGAAACCGAAATCGAAATGCTAACTTACACATGGACCGTATTTGTCACCTGAGACGCATCAATCGTGTTCGCGTTAAACTTGAAAGTCTTTTTTTTCTTCTTCTTCTTGGCAAAAAATGCTGCTGCGTCCGACATGGTTAAGATTGGATTGGATTAGATTGGATTGGATTGTTTGGTGGTTGTTGTTGTCGAGTTGGTAGGTACGGTACGGTACGGCACGGTACTTTACGATACGTTGTTGACGTCAAATTTGCAATGTACGGGGTCAGCAAAGCAAACCGTATAGAGACGAATGTCAATCCCAGAAAGAGAGAGAGAGAGAGAGAGGCAACTAAGATTGCTAACTAGACTTTTCTTCCGAGTCTTGTCTTTCCTCCACCGATGTTGGGTTTTATGTTGTAGTGCGGTACGGTACGGTAGGACAAGAAGAAGGGCGACAAACAACGACGACCAACAAACAGATGGGAGGTAAGGCTAAGCAGGGCTGAGTACCACCGTACAAATCTTGGCACGAGCATCATTCTATTAGTTTTTCCACCCAGCCCAGCCCCACCGGTACGGTAGGTAGCCCAGCAGCCATGCAATGCCACATCTCACACAGCTACGTAGTACGTACGGTAGTACGGTATAGTACGGTAGGTAGGTAAAACTTTTTTTTTTTTCCAATGAAAACGATCAAGACCTGAACGGAACCGAACCGAACCGAAGTGGTGAATTTTTGTCTTGTTGTTCGCCACATTGGTTATGAGCCCCGGCACAAAACATTTCGCGCTGCGCTGCGCTGCGCAAACCGAAACCGTCCGTAATTTACGCGCAGATCACACGCCCAAGAAGGCAGGGGTCCAAAAAGGGAGGAGGAGACGCGCTGACGTTTGTTTCGGAATGCAGACAGAGTGTGCGTGAATTATGTTATGTTATGGTACGGTAGGACTGAATCACGGACACCACGTTTGTGTGTGTGTTCCTACCTACCGGTACGAATAGTACTCGTACTCGTACTCGTACTCGTATCTAGTGTGTCTCAAAGGATACCGAGATTCACTCGATAAGATTATTACGGGGAAAGTCCACCGATGAATCATCTACCGTACCGTACCGGTAATCTTACCGTACGGTACGAAAGAATACGGCAGTCAAGGTTCGTATCGTACGGTGGATTTTGTGTCAGACAGTAAGGAAAACTACAAGAAGTGATGGTGATGGTGATGCGATGACGACGAGGATCAAACCAACGGCAACAACTCTTGTGGTACGGTACGGACGATACATCGTAACTTACCGAACGTAGTAATTCCGCCCTAAATCCCCATAATTTTTTCCTCCGAATCTAGTATCAAACCATCCATCCAACCAACCAACCAACCAACCAGACAGACAACAAGAACGATGAACACCTTCTACGTTGCATGCATCCTTGCCCTTTTGGGAGTCGCCCATGGTTTCTCCATGACCATGAATGCCGCCGAGCGCACCTACATCATGGTAAGTTTGTTTGTTTGTTAGTTTGTTTGTTTGTTTGTGTGCGTTTGTGTGCGTTTGTGTGCGTTTGTGTGCGTTTGTGTGCGTTTGTTGTTTGTTGTTTTGTTCTGTTCCCATCATTCGAACGCGACGAAATTCTTTGAAACCGGTTCGGTTGGGTTGGGTTCGTTGCGTCCTTCGGTTGTGACTGTAACGCATGTTGTACCCGGTCGGTCGATCTTCATCTCGCAGAATAACAATACTCTCCGGGAACAGAGCTAGCTCGTTGTTGTTTCGAACACAAACACACACAATCCGGTGCTCACACACACAGTACGAGTACGTACTCACAACGGTTGCCTCTTTCTCTCTCTCTCTATCTCCCTCTCTTTCTGTCAAATCAAATCAAATCAAAACAAATCAAAACAAACATCTGTTATATTATTAGATCAAGCCCGATGGTGTCCAGCGAGGAATCGTCGGAAACATCGTCAGCCGATTCGAAACCAAGGGATACAAGCTGGCCGCCATGAAGACCAAGCAAGCCACCAAGGAACTTCTCGACGAACACTACAAGGACCTCGTTGACAAGCCTTTCTTCCCCGGTCTCAGAGATTACATGATGAGGTAAGAAACAAAATGACACAAAAACAAACGAAACGACGAACGAAACGGTTGCCAAAAGAAAAGAAGAAACATCGCCCGAACGAAAGAAATGGTGTGGCGACGAGTTTCGATTTGTTTCCGTGTTGTGTTGTGTTGTGTTCGACTCGACTCGACGAGACCAAACAAGACCAGACCAGACCTAATTCATTATTGATTGCTCGTTGTCTCGTCTCTGCCGTGCGTCTTTTTTTCGTGTTTTCCTTCGTTTCTTTTTCGTTCTGCCAACTACTATACCGACCGTTGTATGTATGCCCGTATACCCTACCCTGCGGTACGTATACCCTGCCCTGCCCTGCCCTGCCCCCGCAACAAAACAAAACAAAACAAAACAAAACACAAAACACAAAACAGCGGCCCCGTCGTCTGCATGGTCTGGGAAGGAAAGGAAGCCGTCACCACCGGACGCAAGATGCTCGGAGAGACCAACCCCCTGGCCTCCAGTCCCGGAACCATCCGCGGAGACTTCTGCATCGAGGTCGGACGCAACATCTGCCACGGAAGTGACTGCGTCGAGAACGCAGAGAAGGAAATCGCCCTCTGGTTCGAGGAGGGAGAGGTATTGGACTGGACCAGCCACTCCAAGGACTGGATCTACGAGTAAACAAAACAAAACAAAAACAAAGCAAAGCAAAACAATTGTTTCTTTTGTTTGTTTGTTTGTTTGTTTAGAAGGGATAATCAATAATACTAGCAATCCGAGTTAAAATTGAAACGATTAGAGTCAGTCGATTGTTTTCCGCAGAACGGCATATCCATTGAGTCGGTATATATTACGTACCGTATGACGTATTCTCGTCGCCGTGAGTCGTGTGGAGTCACTCCTGGATTTCCGGTATTCGTCGCAACACAATACTATTATTATTCCAAGGAGTTCTTTTTCGATCATAGTATAATAGTATTATAGTAATCCTATGGCTTCGGCGGACGAGCACGTGTACTCACTCCTAAGTACCAAGAAAAATGAAGGTTTGAAACAGGCTCAACGGGCGGGAGAAGGGAGTGGTACTCCGGTAGCAGATGGTGGTACTCTGGTACCAAAAGTGGTACTCCGGTACCACACTTTATTATGGTAGTATTTTCTACGCGATTTCCAGTAGAATGTACTGTGCAATTTCCAGTCGTACTATTTTGAGCACTGTTCTCTTGCGACTAGTTTCGATACTCCCAGAACAGACTAATACACAGCAGATTAGGGACCAGAGTATATGCGAAAAAGAGCTAGAATTAGTCTGTAGACCTATTTCTTGCTGGAGAGCACACCATGATGAATATTGAGGCTGTTGGGGCCAAAATCAGAGCTTGTTGGCGGAATCATCGTAGAATCAGCGGATGCATCGTCGGTTGCCGTTGTGGTTGTGCTATCCGTTGCCCTTCCTGGCGCCTGGTGCAGACTCGCGGGGTGCGGCTGATGGATTCCCTTTTTACCAGGAGGGGCATGATGATACACCAGTCCCCTAGATCAGAGCAGCGCAGTGCTTGTAGTTTGGATGCCATGGATACGACAGGCGCCAAAGAAGCAGCCGGCACCGGTATTAAGGTATTGAAGAAGCAACCGGGGTAGAAGAAAGACAAAGGGTCCGGCGCGCGCGCTTCTTCATCTGCCAGGGGTGGTACTAGTTGGAGATCCAGAACGAGAAGGAGGGGGGTTCTTCTTCTTGTTATACTAGGGGTTGCTCAATGAAGAATTCCTGGCTGCTACAGACCGGCGTTGGGTTGTTGCTGTTGCTGTTGCATCGGTAGAGGATGACCAAGTCCAAGACCAAAGATCTTGAGCATTAGACCGAGTCCGAGGAGCAGCGTTGCTTGCTCTTTCAGGGTGGAATAGTTCAAACCATGGTTGCTGGAAGGGGCTATTCCCATGGTTGAAAGCAAAAAAGAAGAAGAGTGTCGTGAGATGGGAATAAACAAATGACGACTGTTGACAAGTCGACGATGATGACGACGCCCCGACAGCTCCAAATCAAACCGAAACAGCCTGAACATCTCCCCCCCCCCCCAACAAATAAGAATCGACAGTCACTTACAGTTCTTGTTGTTGCTATTCCCATGGTCAAACGAGCAAGAACAAGAAGAAGCATCGTGGGTGATAGGAATGAATAAAATGACAACAACGATGACGACGACGATGACGATAACAACGGCAAGTGAAACAAAACAGCCTAAACATCTCCCCCCAACAAACAAAGAACCGGCAATGACTTACAGGGCTATTAGAATGGGTTTCTTGTTGTTGTAATAGGATGGGAAGCAGTGAGAGGGTCTATTCCCATGGTGGGGGGGGGGGGGGGGGGATTTGGTTTTGCAAAGTGGTTGATTTTGAAATTATGAATTACAACCGGGGAAAAACAGCAAAAATCCAGGCTGTAGTAGGAATGCTACTATACTCTACACAGGTGGTGTCAAGAAGGAATCAACCAAATCCTGCTGCTGCTGCTGCGAATCCCGCGCGTTTGCTACCTCTTTACGCTTGAGTATGCCTACAAACACGTACAATGCGCTGAAAAAATTATTACTTAACAAAGTGAGTGGTACTCCGGTACCACCAAAATGGTACCACTGATTGGTACCATACCATTTGTACTTGTTCCTACGAGGAGTACTTGCCGGTACCACCAATTGGTACCGGTTTAGCCTTGTCCCCCCCCTGTAGCAGCATCAAAACGCTAAGCAACACCGGTAGCTAGCAACAAGGAACCCCTCCTCCTCCATTGTGCCCGTCCTTCCGAAGCCATAGAGATTACCATGTCAACACCCCTTTCCTCCTTTACCTCCTCCTCGTAGTATCAGTGGGGAGGAGGGGTGTTACTTGGTACCACTCTAGCTGCTTGTTTCCTCGGCGGGGGCCTCGTAAACAAGCAGCTAGAGTGGTACCAAGTAACACCCCTCCTCCCCACTGATACTACTCGGAGTCGATTTGGTTGGCACGTGTCATCCCCTCTCTAAAGAAAAACTCTCTTAAGAAAAATCCTCGGCGCGCGCGCCTCGGATTTTTCTTAAGAGAGTTTTTCTTTAGAGAGGGGATGACACGTGCCAACCAAAACGGAGGACGGGGTGTTACCTATAGTACGAAGTACTTGGTACTTCTTTTGAGCTGTAGTCATTCAGATTTCTCGAGCAATGTGTAACGGGAATTGCTCTTTTGAAGGATAGCAGGGACACTTCACCTAGCTGCCGAGGGTCAGAGAGACATCTCTATCTGCACAGATGTCAAAGAAGAGCGTAGTATTGGGGATCGGGGCAAGCATTCATATTCTCTTTAGTACAGTAAGTAGTACAGTATCCAACCGACCGCACCAAGAGAAAAGAGATTGGACACGAGAATAGAATTGTACCGGTAGTACCGTACAACAAAAGGCACACCCATGATTCATTCGGGACACCGTGCGTGACTAATAGTACAACCTAGGAGAGAGATTTTTGAGATATCTTCTTTGTATTCTAATGTTCCATTATGCTTGAGTAAAGCGTCTACTAAACGTGAGAGTTGTTGTCGTATCGTGCTGTGTTGTGCTGTGTTGTGCTGTGTTGTGCTGTGTTGTGCTGTGTTGTGTTGTCGCGTGATCTCTTCTCTTCTGTTCCGTTCGGTGAATTCGTTCGCAATTGCGGTATGTGTGAATTATTATTATTACGAAGTATTATTTTGTCCAAAAAGACGGTTGTTGTTGGATGGAAGGCATCCAACAAATCCGCAATTATTCTTTGAAAAAACGATGCGCTGAACTGGCGCGATTGATTGATTGATTGATTGATTGATTCCGACACCAGACAATTAATCAATCAATGATCGTACGTATGTATCGCGCCCTTTCGTTTTGATCGTACGTAGTGTTGTAGTGGGGGTTATGTAATATAACATCGCAATCTGTCGCAATGCAATCCACGTGTGTGTATGTGGAATTGACGCGTGAGGTGAACTACCGATGGAAACATTGCGTTGTGTTGTGTTGTGTTGCGTCGTGTTGCGTTGGGGGTCTTGTTTTTTGTAGTCCGAGCCAGCCCCGGCACCGAGGGAAGGCGCTTCGCTTCGCTTCGCTTCACTTTACTTTGCTTTTCATTTTTTGCTTTGGTTCGCGTCACCCGATGATGTTTCCACCCGCGTTGTTGCTTGCCTCACTGCGTTTCCGGAAAACCGTCCTCCGGTTCCAGCTCCGGTTCCGGCAGTGTCCCAACAACGGCATCCGTCGCCGACCGCTGTATCTCGTGCGCCAGCAACCGAAAGTCCGACTCGGGATAGAACCGGTGCTGGGGGCTGTACAGCCTCAGCGATCCGATGCTGTTCATGTACAGGTCGCAGTACCGGCGGAGGGAATGGGCGAACAAGCTGGGCTGGTACCGCGCCCGAAAGACCGTCCCGAAGGGATTCCCCAGCAGATTGGTCTGCCGGTCCCGCCACCTCGAGACGAGCTTCTCGATCTTGTCCAGGACGAGCGAGTCCTCGACGGTGTACGTCCGGGTGCCCATTTCCGCCTGCACCTTCCGGAGGGCGTTGAGCAGTATGGTGATCGTCCGCTCCGCCAGCAGGTGGTCGCTGGACTGCTGCACGTCCAGCTCGAATCCGACCTCCGGTGTGACGGCGGCGGTGATCCATCCGTATTCGCGCTTGGCGTCGACCAGGTCGGCAAATAGCGAGTCGCCAATGTACAGAACGTTGGAATTGAGATTGTTGAGGGGTCCCATGGATTCCTTCTGGTCGTCGTTCTTTTTGCCGACGCCGACGACGGTGGTGCCATTGTCGCTGCCGTTCGTGCCGCTGCCACTACCACCCCCACCGACCTCCCAGTCCATCAGCTTGGTGAGCTCGGCAAGGCATCCCCCGGTGTAGACCTTTCCGGTCTGGAGTTTTTCTACCTTTTGGTACCGGACGCGGTTCGTCTCCGTGTTGACCTCCCGGAAGGGACGCTTCGTCTCGGTGTAAAAGGCCGGTTTTCCGGCACTGACAATGACCGCGTCCCACATGTCGATCCAGTCGTCTCCGACGACGTATTTCATTCCCGCATCCACGTACCAAAAGGGTGAGTTGCTATTATTATTATTAATAATAATAATAATAATACCAATACCAACATCGAGTTGTTTGTGATTGTTGCGGATTGACGAACGAACGAACGAACGCGAGAAAAAGAAGAAACAACAAACGAATAGGAATAGGAATAGGAAATGTGAGTGAGTCGGTCCGCGATGCGATGCGATGCGATGCGATGCGATACCACGTGCTGTCCCAACACTTCGCGTTGTTTGTCCCGACTGTAGACAACACACACACCTACCTGGCAAATATGAGTCGCTTCCCCGAGTCCTTGAGGTTTCCCAGGACCTCCTTGAGGTGCGGCGTCGGATCAAAGTATTTCTTGGGGTTGTCGGCCACCATCCGGTGAAAGTCTCCCGACATGTGCGTGTCCCCGATCGCCCCGACGACGTCGTGGACGACGTTCGTGGGACAAAAGTCGATGTTCTGGTCCTTGAAGTACTGTATCGTGTCGGCGATGAGGCAGCACTCGGCCATGCTGAACAAATCGTTGAGGGGCTGCAGCCGTACCTTGCGCTCCCTAGGGTTGAGTCCGCGTTTTCCCCGGTACTCCTTGAAGATGCGGGAGGTCGACACCTTTTCCCGTCCCTCCCAGGCCACGGCGACCTTGTGCGTGTAGGAGAGATGGCAGATCCATCCCGTCTCCTTGTCGACGGCGAGTCCCCGGATGGAGAAAAACGGATCGTACTGCAGCCTGCCGCAGCTGAGCATGTCGATCGGGTAGTGCCGGTCCATCACCAACCGTTCCAGCGCCATCGAATACAGGAGCGTCAGCAGTTCCTCCGTGTAGTGGACCAGCGTGTAGTCGTAATCGAAACCGACCGTGTCGATGTTGCCGAAATCGACGTACGTGTTGGCAAAGATCGAATCGTGCGCGCTGACCATGGGCGAGGTGGATCGCTTGGCGCCCGCTCTCTTGGGATCGACGGCCCTGGAATCCCGGTGCAGGTGCTTCACGAGGGCCTCGGTCTGGATCAGGACGTCGTTCACGCCCCGGCTCGAGTGGCGGGGGAAGTTCAGCATGTCGGAGGGAAGCTTGTTTGCCGGTTGTTGTTGTTGTTGTTGTTGCTGTTGCTGTTCCGATACCGATTCCGACTCATCGCCACCACCACCACCGCTGCCTTCGTTGCTGTTACCGTTACCGTTGCCATTGCCGTTGCTGCCGTCGCCAAAGACGTTCTCCTCGTTCGAAATGTCGACCTCCAGAGCGGAAGCCAGGAGTCGATCGCGTTCGGAAGGCTTCGTGACTTGCTGTTGTTGTCGGTTATAAGACCTCGAGGACAACGGAACAAAGGCGCTCGTTGTTGTTGTTCTCGTCCAACAAGTTGTGGACATTCCGATAGCCGTTGCCGTCGCCGTTGCTATTGTTAGTATGTTCCGTGGAGCCTTCATGGTTGGTAGCAGTTCTTTCTATTATACGAAGCACTCCGTATTATTGTATTCAATTCAATATACGGTACAAGAAATCACCGTACGTGTTTTACCTATTTGAGGCGTTTCGGAGTATAGTACGAGTAAGATTACCGTAGACCAATGAATAACGTCGCGAAGTACGAGTGCCAGGAGGAGGTTGTGTTATGTGATATTATGTGATGTGATGTGATGTTATGTTATGTGATGTTATGTGATGTTATGTTATGTTATGTGATGTTATGTGATGTTATGTTATGTGATGCGATGCGATGCGATGTTATGTGGGTTCCGTTTGTTTTCACTGGATGTCAAATTCTGCAAGACGGGTTTTGTAAAGTTCTGTGTCTCGGATTTGGACGGTAACACGAAGTATTATTGTTGCGTTTCGCTCCGTCACAAAAAATGCTTTGGATTGTTTGTTGGTATTGGCGCGTTTGTGTTGAGCTGAGCGTCCGAGAGAGCACCGTAGAAAAAAATGCATTAAACATCACGAAGTACATTACGGGTAACTTACTCGTACGGTACATACTCGTAATTAGGTACTCGTACCGTATTTCCGTCACTTGCAACTACTACCGTTCCTACAAGTACCGTACCTAACGACAGTACATGGCATGGTACGGCACGAGTATGTAAGATTACATGAGAAATCTGGATGATTCATTCTTGTGATTGGTGATTCTTCTCAACAGATGATTCATGCCTCATGGTCTTTTTTTGCTGCGCCCAATACGAGTACGAGTAATTACTTGCTGCACCCGGTAAGATCTTACCCATCAGAAGAATCTGCTAATCAGATCAGAATTGAAGTAGATTCGGTTCGATTCGATTCATTCATTCATTCACTCTGCGTTCGTTCGTACCGTACATACGGTATTGTAGTCAAACTACCGGCGGAACGTGGCATTCCCATACCGGTTTGGGAACGAGAAGTCCCGCAGAATTTATCACGGGTGTGACGTCACATTCCATCTGCCGAGCAAGATTCGGAGAAGGAAAACTCAAGCAACTTCCGGCTATCACTCACTACGTTCCTACATTTGTGATAGCCTCAGTAGCCTACCTACTTGTAGTACTGGATGTGCAGTGTTTATAGTTCATAGGTGTGTTGGTGGGTTAAGCAATGCTAGAGGGGGATCCGGGAAGTGCCAGCCTGTGGCTAGTTTTTGCAGGCTGGTCCGGTCCCGTGTTGCTTTGCCCACACATCGGCGCACAGCTTTGGCTGTTAAGCCCTTTTCTGCGGGCGGGCGTGGTGGGCCGTTATTCTACTACTAATCATTTTAGGAGCAAAAGAGTGAGCTGTAGGCTTGGTTGTTGCTGGAGGAATCCTTTGCAAGCTTGTTAGCGCTAAGCCTGTGTGATTCAATTTTGCTGCATGCAGTGAGTGATCGTAGAGTTCGTACCTACGTTGGTGATACAGTGAGATCTTGCATACTCAAGGGTGTTCTTTGGTTCGTACGTCGTACTTTCCACGTGGCACTACCATTCCTTACATTCGGTTCGCTACATCAACTATCACTCACTACGTTCCTACGTTTGTGATAGCCTCAGTAGCCTACCTACTTGTAGTACTGGATGTGCAGTGTTTATAGTTCATAGGTGTGTTGGTGGGTTAAGCAATGCTAGAGGGGGATCCGGGAAGTGCCAGCCTGTTGCTAGTTTTTGCAGGCTGGTCCGGTCCCGTGTTGCTTTGCCCACCACACACCGGCGCACAGCTTTGGCTGTTAAGCCCTTTTCTGCCAGTAGGCCATAGGCCACAGGGTGGGAGCTGGAGGGAGATGAACCTGGAGGGGACATGGAGGACAGCGAGGGTGGGAGAATCATCATGGAGGATTCAGAGAGGAAGAGTCCCCAAAAGGGGATCAGAGAGAGCTGCCAGGGGGAGTGGGGGCGGCAGCCGGCACCCACTCTTCTGGCAGGAAGGAGTATGTTCCATTATTGAACATTACCGAGGCAAGGTTCTTGAAAATGGGGAGGGACTGTTGATGGAGGTACCTCATCATGCAATCACTGTGCCATCGTGCGAGGAGCTTGATGACATTAGAATCACATTTGCCCTGGAGCAAGGCCATAGCGCCTCCCGCGCGAAGGGACCGGGCAGAGATAGCTGCAGGGGAGATGCCTGTGGTGTGGTAGAGGGTCTGGGCATAGACTCTCATGGAGGCTGTGACAGAAGCTGCTCGAACGAGGGTGAGAACTCCCTTCTTGTCAAAGTAGCTGGCCAGCTTGAGGGATGGGCTGAAGGGGTGGGTGGTAGTGCAGCAGCGCTTGAGATGGAGTATCTGGCAAGCGCACGCTGCCACAGGGCAGCAGAGGGAGTCACCACTTCGTGCATGAGCCACTACTTCACCTTTGTCCCCATTCTTCTGTGTGGTGAAGGTGAGGGTAACAGAGGTAGCAGCAAGGAGCTTGTGTTCAGGGCCATCATGGTGGACAATTTTGGAGCCCAGGTAGAAGGAGACTTCCCGGAGGTGGAAGGCTTGATCATCCCTGGTAGTACCAGTGTACTCGCCAGGTCGGAGGCAAAAGAAGAAGGCTATGCAGATCATGTTGGTAATAGCCTGTCTGGAAGGGGAGGAGTAGTCATGGTATGCAAAGCGAAGTGCATGCATGACTAGGGTGATTGGGACTGGTTTGACCCTGCAAGGGGCTGGGTCCAGTTTGGCATAGGCTTTGAATTGGGCAGTTAGCCTGAAGTCAAGACTGCCAGTTGAGGTGGTTCTGGGGTCTTTGGCCCCCAAGCGGGCCAGCGTCTGGCCCACCGGCCGGAGGGTGTCCGATACTGTGCGAGATCTGATGGGCTTACGGCTACAGGAGAGCCGGCCATCATGGAGGCGCTGGGCGAAGACTTGGAGGATGGGGATTGGATCTGTAACAGAGTGGAGGGTTGGTTCAAAGCCTTGAGACAAACAGAATTGAACCCATTGATTCCAATGGGCATCCTTTCTGCGGGCATAGAGTTCAGTGACTGAGGCGTGCATGCTCTCCTGGATATAGCCAAGGTCAGAGCAGAATGCATAGGAGGCCTCGGGGGACATAAGATCCAGGGCAAGTCCTGGGGGTAGGTGGCGTTGAAATGAAGGAGCAAGGCAGCGTCAGAGAGGGATGAGCAAGAGAGGAGATCAGCGAGGTGATTCACTGGTCCAGGGATGTAATCCCTGAGAGGGACATATTGGTAGAGGCGTTGGTGCAGAGACTGGATTCTGAGGAGGTAGGCAGCAGGGCCTGTGGTAGTGGTGGCGCCTTTGCGTTGCCAATAGACCGCTGCTGTATTGTCATAGCAGTTGTGGGTGGTTCGGGCTTGAACACACGCCGCCTGAGCCAGAATGCCATTGTGGGCAATGGAGCCAGCGAGCTCGAGGTCACTGTTGGTGATGGTGCTATTGGGGTTGTCAAAGGTGACCAACTGGGTGGAGACCCAATGTGGGAAGGGGTTGCGCCACATGATGGGTTGGATCTTTCCCGTAGGGAGGGGCACAAAGTGAATGCCACCCATGCCAAGGCCAGAGGCGTCACAGGCGCCTAGGGTGGCAGGGAAAGTATCTGACACTAGCTCAGCAATGGAGGTGGGCCGGGTGGAGATGTCCTGGGTCAGCCATTGGAAGTCCCGAAGGAAGCTGTGGACGCGCTTGGTGAGCCGTATGCGCTGCCTGCCCGGATCCTGGTGGCGCAAGGCTTCTTGGAGGATGGAGAAGAGGCCAATGGAGCCAGGGATGGCGATAGCCATTGACCTGAGTTCTCCAAGGATCTGGTGCCATTGTTTGATAGGAACATGACGCTGGGAGGGGGTGAGGGAACCCAGGATCTCGTGCAGTCGGGCCACGCGATGGGGAGGAAGGCTGATGGTTTTGGTGATGGACTCAATGAGCCATCCAAGTATAACTTTTTTGGTGGTCCAGGTGGCATCCCCTTGGAGCATTTTCTTGAGGGAAGCAGGTTCTTGCCGGAATGGAGTGTCAGTGGCATCCAGTGGCCTGAAGACTTTGTCCAGGGAGTGAAAGAGCACTCGCTTGATGGCGCGTCGTGTCCATTGGTTGCCCTGAGCCAGGCCACAAAAGTCATCCACATAGACATCCCAGTATCAAATGGGCTGCTTGCTGGGGGTGGTGCTGTTAGTGGCTGTCAGTTGGGTTACGGGTGGGGTGGGTATGATGGCGAGGGCGCCTGGAGGTTGTGCCGAGGGGGGTACGTGTTCTGAGAGCATGTCGAGGCGATGGGGCTGTTGCCGGGCGTGTTTGAGCCCGGTGGAGAGGGAGGCATTGGCCAGGTCAGCAATGGTTTCAGTGAAGGCACAGAAGTTAGGCGGACTGGATTTCCACCCCATAGGGTTGGTAAGGGGGATACCTATGAGGGGGATCTCCCCTGGTCGGGCGGGGAACAGCACGCCTAGTTTCATGGTGTCGGAGGGGTTGAGCTGGACTCTGTAGAACCCATCAGCTAGGTCAATCTTGGACATGTACACAGGGCCAAATCTGGGGTTGGCGCGGTGCAGCTTGGTAAGGAGCCGGGAAAGGGTGTGGCCAAATTGCATTGCCTCTGCTGGAGCTAGGGGGATGGTGTTTTGGTTGACCTCTGAGTAGGTGTAGTCAGAGATCATGCGGGGGTGACGCCCTCTCTGGGGGACTAGCCCCAGGGGACTCAGGCGGAGGTGGGGAAGGTCCGGAATGAAGCTGGCTGGTAGGACAGTCCATTGCTGCTTGTCGATCATGTCGGCGTATTCATCTCGCAGGAAGGCAATGCCTTGGTGGGAAGACTGTTGGGGGCCCCTGTCGAGGGCGCGGGTAATCTTTGCCGGGTCCCAGGGGGGGCCTGTCAAGGAGGCTGGGGTGCCATCGGTCCGAAAGCGGTCCAAAAGGTGGCGGGCCGGATGGGGGATGGTACCTACATGGGGGTGGATGTCACCCTGGCCCCTGATGGTGCGGATGAAGTCCTCCCAGCTCGTGCTGTTGTTGTAGACAGTGATAGCTCGGCGGACGTGCTTGTCTAGCCTGTCGAGGGTGCTGGGTGGAGCGGCAGGCGGGCGGGTGGTGCCTGGGGGAGATGGCGAGGGGGAAGGGGGGAGTGCCAGCGCGGAAAGGGGAGCCGGAGGAGCGGAAGCGGCAGACGTGGGCAGTGCCAGCGCCCGCCTGGACGGGGGTGGCTCCGGGGAAGGTGTCAGGGCCTGGGGAAGGGGAGCCGGCGATGCCGGGGAAGAAGGAATGGGGGTGGCATGCTGGTTTTGGAGGGAAGGGGAATACTGGTTGTGGAGGGAGGCATACCGGAGGACACGGGGGTTGGAGTTCTTACCTAGGTCGGGTGGGAGGGGGAATGGGTGCGGGGACGGGGAGGCGGCGGGGAGAGCTGGTAATCGATGCGCAGGGAATGGGTGTGGGGGTGGGGATGGGGAGTCGCCAGGGAGAGCTGTGAATCGATGCGCAGGGAATGGGGTTGGGGAAGGGGAGTTGCCGGGGAGGGCTGTGAATTGATGGGGGGGCTCGACGCCGAGTAGATGGCGCTTGCCACGGGATCAGGCTGCATAGGCTTCTTGGCACCACTCCCAGAGCCGGTCTTGCTCCTCAAGTGTGATGGGGGAGTGGTCAGAGAGGTGTCTGCATCCAGTGAAGCAGTTGCCCCGGATGTGCCAGGAGTGGCAGCGTTCTCGGCCATTGGGGCGTTTGATGGGTGGTTTGCCTTTGGCTTTCATGGAGGAGATGACAGATTGCATGGTTTTGATCTTGATTTTGGAGCTGATGGGATTGGAAGGATCCGAGAAGCGGGCATCTCTGGTGGGGTTGTAAAGTTGGTTGTCGCGCGGCGGACGAGGACCTCCCCCTGTAGCTTGAGCTGGAGGGGGGGGGGGGTGATGGGACGTCCGGTTGGGGGGTAGGCTGCTGGAGTGCCCGTAATGCATCGACATTGGACACGTTGGGGAGCCAGTTGAGGTTCTGGGTCATTCTGAACCTGTGGATGTCTTCCCCAAAGTCTGGGGAAGGGAGGGGGGTGTCTGCTTCCCATTGTTCTTCTAGCCATCCCCGG
The DNA here is from genome assembly GCA_037355745.1 of Pseudo-nitzschia multiseries. Lineage (NCBI taxonomy): Eukaryota > Bacillariophyta > Bacillariophyceae > Bacillariales > Bacillariaceae > Pseudo-nitzschia > Pseudo-nitzschia multiseries. The sequence goes on along the minus strand of CM074782.1, from coordinate 2,214,461 downwards.
ATTCGAATTTGGAAGTAGTATACCACTATTGCTGGGGTGATACATTCTCCTAATTCATCTGCGATGGCCCTTCGCAGGGGCATTTGTTGCCACTCTAGGCGGGAGAGACCCCGTTGGTAAGATTTCACTACATTGTGTGTGGCGCCTAGGAGGGTGGCCAGTACCGCCAGGTAACTTTTCAGCTGAGTGGTAGCTTCTGTCCAATCGAGGGGGATGTAGGCTTTGGTCTTCTGCAATTCCAGGGAGTCCTTGAGTGAGAGGGAGTTGCCCTGGGTAGAGATCATGGTGTCATATGCTGCTACATTAGCGGCCGCTTCATGCTCCCGCTTTAGGGTAGCTGCTGATCCTCCTGGAGGAGTGAAGGCTAGAGGAAGTATGCTGTCTGCTACATCAAAGGGGTCGGTCCCATAGAAGTTGCAATCTTGGAACCTCTTGAGCACTGCTGTGGTGATGAGTGGCGCCTGGATCCCAAGGTTGTAGGCGTCCGTTGCTACTTGGCTTTGGAGGATCATGTGGGTCTTCTCGTGTTTGCTCTTTTTGGCCCAGGCTGTGTAGATGGGGGGAAGATCTGCTTCCGTTGTTTTTCCACAGAGTAGTAGGAGTCTTTCCGTGTAAAGGTCCCCCCACACTTCCCTGACAGAGTGCAGCTTAGAGGATTCTTGTCGTCTTTGGTCCAGGGACTCACTCAATCTTAGTTGCTGGTCCGTAAGCGCTGAGAAGGCTGCAGTGAGGGTAGGGTCTGCCGAAGCTGCGGAGCCTACTATGAGGCCTGGGAGGTCGCGAAGGAGGACATTGCTCTTCATGTAGGCGCAGAGGTTAGCTTCAGCTCTGAAGGAGGGTCTGGGTTCTAGGAGCCGGATGGCGCCCAGAAGAGTGGTAGGTTGTGTCCCCATGGCTTGAAGTGTGTCCAATAGTAAGGGTTTGCAGATATCCCCCAATCCTTGCTGGTGGATGTGAGGTTGGAGGACTTGGAAGGCCTGCTTCGGGGTGAGGCCCCTGCACAACACCAGTGGGACGAATTCGAAGGGTAGGAAACATACCTTATGGGCCTGGAGCATTTCAGTGTGAGCAGTCCCTTCAGGAATGGCAGGGATGTAATCTCTATCCGGGTGTTGTGATATGGTGGCTTCATGGTGGGCCATAAGGTACACCCGGCTAGCCGCAGCCCTTGAAAGCAGGGCTGCATACATCGTCGATGTAGTCAAAGGCGCGGCCCCGGTTGGCAGAAGGCTGGGTGATGGTGCCTGGATAGCGTTGGAGGCCATGGATGACCTGCAGCCGGTCAACTCCAGCTGCATCTTCTTGGAAGATGCCCAAGCCGCCAATAGCTTGGGCATTGAAGATATCCAGAAGTAGGGGGAGGAGTCTCTCCCCGTTGGTCTCCGTGAAGAGAGTGTAGATGGCCTGGTAAACGTCATGCCTAGCAGGGGCTTCCCCAAAGGGCCCGGCACCCTGGAAGTACTCCCTGTAATTCATTGAGTAGTACGGTGACGGGGTGGGAATGGTGACGCGGTACCGTCGTTCAATACTCCCCTCGTAGATCCTCACGTTGGGAGGGGTCGGCGATACGATAGATGACTATCGAACCCAGGTAGGCTTGTAAGGGTACGTATCTGGTAGGCACGTCGTCGGCCGCGTGTTGAAAGATGTGGGAGCGGCACCAGAAGGTTTCGAGATCCTCTCCTCGTAGGCGCGTTGGGCCTCCTTGGTGATGTATCTGGTAGGCGCGTTGGACCTCTGTAATCCTCGCTTTGGGAGGATTGGAGTGGCTTGTACGGGTACAATAGGGAAGACTATTGGACCTGGACGTATAAGCCGTTATTCTACTACTAATCATTTTAGGAGCAAAAGAGTGAGCTGTAGGCTTGGTTGTTGCTGGAGGAATCCTTTGCAAGCTTGTTAGCGCTAAGCCTGTGTGATTCGATTTTGCTGCATGCAGTGAGTGATCGTAGAGTTTGTACCTACGTTGGTGATACAGTGAGATCTTGCATACTCAAGGGTGTTCTTTGGTTCGTACGTCGTACGTTCCACGTGGCACTACCATTCCTTACATTCGGTTCGCTACATCAATACCGTACCGTGAGAGTACGAGTACGAGTACCGGTACGGTACGGGGCCCTGCGGAACCCACTCGCGCGACACGCGCGTTTTTATTTCTAATTGTGTTGAATTTCTTCTGATAATGTGGCCGTGGAGCTAACTCGATCCAAAGGCAAAGAAGGCAACAACAACAGACGCTGTAGGTACTAGCTGCAGGCCGGCTATCACTCACTACATTCGTGATAGCCTCAGTAGCCAGCCAACTTGTAGTACTGTATGTGCAATGGTTGTAGTTCATGGGTGTGTTGGTGGGTTAAGCAATGCTAGAGGGGGAGCCGGGAACTCCAGCCTGTTGGTTGTTTTGCAGGCTGTAGTCCGGTCCCTTAGTTTGCTGTGCCCACACACACCGGCGCACAGCCTGGCTTAACAGCTTGGGCAGTTAAGCCTTTGGCTGTTAAGCCTTTTCTGCGGGCGGGCGTGGTGGGCCAATTTATTCTACTACTAATCGTTTTAGGAGCAAAAGAGTGAGCTGTATGCTTGGATTTCCTGGAGGGATCCTTTACCGGCTTGTTCTAGTGCTAGCCTGTAATTTTTGGTTGCAGACGAGTCTTTCGGTCGCAAGCCCATCCGTACGAGCTACCGTGATACAGTGACACCTCTTATCCGGTGATACAGGGAATCGATTGTGTTTCCTTGGTACCGATGGCTTGCTAGGGGAATCCGTGGCACGCTTGTTGAGGCTATCGGGGTCTAAGCGTGTGCTTAGAAGCTGGTTTTAGTGATACAGGGAATCGATCGTGCGAGTGATACAGGGAATCGATCGTGCGTGTAGATCGTAATTCTTCTGGTAGCGCGTGATACAGGGAATCGATAGTATCGATCGTATTCCTTCTGGTAGGGCGTGTGGTAGGCTTGAGCTTTGCTGGAGGAATCCTTTGCTGGCTTGTTGAGGCTATCGGGGTTTAAGCGTGTGCTTAGAAGCTGGTTTCAGTGATAGTGAATCTGCTAGATTTTACTAGGTTTTCCCCCAGTCTGGCTCTCTACCGGTTGTAGGGAGTGCCACGTGGCACTACCATTACTTTCATTCGGCTCGCTACATCAATTGAGGTGCCGGTCTTCTTGTTTGTTCTAATATTGTTTCTCTGATATCCACTACTAGTACAATTGAGCTCGGAGGCTCAACCGGATATATTCGTCCGAGAACTGTTTCGCGGGGTTCGAATTTACTTCTCGCGCACAAATTTTGTGCGTGAATTTAACACGGCAATATTTCTGGAAACCCTGAAATTCACGACGCTTGTACTGGGGTATACGTAAACTCAGCACTATTTCTGTGCGCGTGATGCACATTACTCTACTCTCGAATAAAAATAATTTATTTCCGTCTCTAGCAGAACCCAATTATTATTCTGTACCAACAACACTTACTTCTATTCACGAATAAAAAAGAAATCTTTACTCAGTATTAATTCCAAAATATTAATCTCCCAAATAACAATTCGATTCTGCTCTCCTAATTGTGAATTATATTTCTCAACTACAATATTCCCTTTTTAAAATGTAGATTCTATTATGCTTGATTTATTCCTATTGCAATGTATTACAAATCCTCCATAATTTCTAATATTCTCAAAATTCAGTTCATGTATAGTAGTATTTTTGTATTATGTATGTACTGTTATTTTCTACATTAGTTCACCAATAGATAAACTTTCATTCATCGATGCTGTTATTGCCGGATCAATATAGACGTTTCTTTTCTTTTTCTTTTTTGGTCCACTACAATTAGTGGAGCTGCTACTAGTAATATTTGCATCGCCATGCTTATTGTTGGTGTAATCTGTTGAACTTTCGTTCCTAAATCTCTCCCTCATCATTTCTTCCAATTTCCCTCCTGTTTCTGGGTGTTTTCGCATCTCGCCAATTTTGTTGCACAAGTCACTGAACAACTCTCTTCCTTCCTCCATCCATCCATTTCTGCTTCCACTGTCTGAATCGCAGAATTTTTTTTGTCGCGGAATCGTGGCATCACCCTTTCGCCGCTGCTGGTTCACCCATACATGATGCTCATTGTAGATCAGTACCAATGCAAATGCTTCATCTGCTATAGTAAATATATCACTCAGCAAGTGCCTCTCCTTCCGTTGTTTGAAATTGGAATTTGTCGGATTGATTGCCGACATGATTCTTGTAACAAAATAATAAAAATCTTCATTTTCCGCGTCATTGTATTTTCTGTATTGAGGGTTTAAAATACCTGTGTCCTCATATTCTGTGTCTTGAATAACTGCAACAGTACCAGGGAATGTGATAGGGACTCGACCTTTTCTGTTATCGTCTGTACGGAAGTATCATCAGTATAAACGAGCAGCATTTTAGTGTTGTTGGACCAAAAATAGATTCCAAAATTCCTAATTTCAACAACCAATTCTCCCACCTGTATTTACCTATCCCGTTTTTTCTCGCTAATGTTTGTGAGTTGTGCCTCAATGCAGTCAGTACTGTCCCTACTCGTTTCCTGTAAAAGGAACAGAATGACGCAAGTGGAATATTTGGTGGCTTCATAACCGCATTTGCTTTAACAGCTTTTTGTGTTACATGCGCCGTTACCTTGTCATTGATAGGGAACTTCATGTTGTGGTACCAATGTTTTTTTATGTAATCTCTTAGCTGCTTGTCCAGTGTTTCAGTCATATCACTCAAAGCCTTCAGCATATCGTTGTCTGTTATAAGCCCATATTTGTCTGTAATTGTACTTACTGCTCGTTCTCTTGTGTCGCCGGCATTATAAGTCCCCTCTCCCTGCATGGTTGCCTCCATTTGTTTAGGTACCATTACTACCTTTCCCACCCCTATATGTGGTTCCCTCTCTTGTTGCCCTAAGTGTTTTGCCACTTCCTGTGCCAATTTGTCATATTGGATTTTTTTCATGACACGTTCCGCAACATCCTCTAAATCGCAGCATTCTCCGTTAGATGTTTTCTCTACCACATTGGTTTTTGTTCCTTCTTTCTGTTTGTTCATTACTGTAGTGGTGGTTGTGTTGGTAATGTATTAAATTCCTTTCGTGACCAGAAGTACCAAATCTACCAGATGGTAGATATCCTATTTGTACGAATCAATGAGTCCCGTATCAACCAAAGTAATCGATTTCCACGGCATATCGATTCCCACGGTGCATCGATTCCCATCGCGCATCGACAGTGAGCAATCTCTGTTTTATAGTATTGTCATTGTTCTTCGGTGAGCAAACTCTGATTTCATAAAATATCACACGAGCTACGGGAGCAATTTCTGATCTTAATGATAAACATATCATGAAGCCTTCCTAACGGAACAAGAGAAGAAAACTGTTGGCGTGTGATTCTCACGCAATATATATATATATATATATATATATATATACAGACAGATATATACAGTCAACGACCAATGCATGTACGGAAATAATCAGCGAGTAATCCCATCATTACGCAACAGCAGTTGCAACGTATTCATCTCAATAAAAGAGATATCTTGCACTTTGGCAAGATTTCACTTTATCTCATACTTTTAACATTCAACTGATTTATATCCCAAAATTCACACTAGTTGTTACCAACTATCTGTAATCTACATTACTAAGGTCTGTCTCACTGTATCTGAATAAGTTCACAGTAAGAAGAGATCTGGCGTTTCCATAGTCTCGCCTGTAGTCCGATTATCTGTTGCTGAAAGTATCCAACCACAATTGTCACGCGTAGAGTACAATCGTTCGTCTACTAACACACTAACGCAGCGTTGCTGTTCTTCAGAAGCCTTTGAATCAGACCCTCACCGGACCGGATTCAGAAGGAAAATAATAGGTTAACAGTCGCAAGCTCCAAGGTGGCTTGCACACAAAAGGAACAGGAACGGAATTGAATACAATCCCTACGCTGGCATATGCCAATCGCACATCGTCTACGAAGCAGTTCCCATTCACCGCGCGATTCCTTCGACGGATCAGGATCATCACAAATGCCGAGCATGCCCGCCAATCTATTTGGAGGCGGGAACAGCACGGGTGATGCCAAAGCCGCTGCTGTCAACCATTTCCCTAGTTTTGATACTGATATGAAGCTGATACTTCTATCCCTATTTCGCCTCACAAGAGAAGCAGATAACACCCTGTGTTTAGCTCTCAAGGAAGGAGGATTATGCGAGTGGACGGCCTTTCTCAACGCACTTATTGAACCAAATTTTGCCCGCGAGATTACCTACACTCAAGGAGGACTACTGACCCATCTCCATCGATCCATCCAACGGATCATAGAGGCACTTGCGGAGTTTTCAATTGACCTGGTCAAGGACGGGAAGAACTGGAAGGATGCAAGGTCATATCCGTATGAAGACTTCAGATCCTTTTGTTTGGAACGGGCCATCCGCATGCAGACCGAATCTGCTCTGAACCCTCCACCTCCTCCGCCAGGAAGTAATAAAAAGACACCTCAGCAGGTAAAGTATGAATCTTGGTGCCGAAAAGCACGGGATGAAAAGTCTTTTACGCCCCTCACGAATGACTCAAGATTCGAACATTGGCTCGTAGGTTTCAAGGCTAAACTCGAGGCATATGACATTGACACCGAAACATTCCTTGATGAAACCTGGCCTCCAGCTGCGCTACAAGGTTATACACGTGACCTCTTTGTTAAACAGTGTGCCTTCTTCTGGGTCCTAATGTTGGAAGTCTTCAAAAGTGATCTATCCGCGTTGTGCGTACACAGTCATTCCATCACACGTGATGGACGTCAAGCATACTTTGATTTCGTAAACCTTCACAGCGAATCAAAAGCTAAGGTATATGACAACTCGACTCAACTACAGGCGTTGCTAAAGTTGAATCTCAGCAATTGGAAAGAATCCAAAGTGAAATTCATCACACATTGGTTTGAGGAATTAAACCACCTCAACAAGCTCTGTCCTCCCAACAAACCACTTGAATACCATACTGCAAAATCAGCATTATGTCAGGCATGCTATTCCAGCTTTCAACTAAGTGAACAGTTTGCCAAAGTCAAGGATCCAGGTGGCACGAATAGCACCGTGACCGATGCAGTCGCTGAAGCAGCTGCTATTCACAAACTCAAAATCACGCTCCTACTCAAAGCAACTCGACTCGATTCCCAGTCCGCGATGTTGACTCCTAAGTCAACAGTACGTGCACATGTTCACGACTTCTCATCTAGACAAAGTCAAAACCATGACGACTATGCTCTCCATATCGAATTCGAAGGTGACTATCAAGACTATGCGGTATTCAAGGCTGGACGTGCACCTGACCCTACCACGCGCCTGCCCGCAGGCATATGGAAGGCCCTATCACGTCAAGACATGAAGAGTTGGTTAAACTTTTCTCCGGAAGGAAAGAAAATAGTGGTCGCATCGTTACGACACAAATTGCTCTCAAATGATCAGCCTGACCCTAACAGTGTCAAGCCCATCACCCGGAAAGCATACCAACATGGACATTCTGTCTCATTCCTAGAAGATGATACCTTGAACAAAGATGACCATGTCAATTCCTCAGCAGACCTACATCCCGCTGTAGAAAATGACCGTAGAGGCGTTTTCCATGCATCATTGGGTGTATACAAGTCTCAAACTTCTTCCTCCAAGGACCAAAGACCTCTCAAGTCTTCCATGTCACCCGCGCATCCTGCTCGATTCCTCTCCAAAAACCCTGACATTCGGTACAAAAAGGACGGTGACACCCAAATACCTGTGGGAACATCCTCTTATTCCGCCAATTTCCACCAATGGTATAATCCCGACGATGATCTGACCTTTTCACACGATAGTCAAGTAACATCGTACACATATCGTCCCCACAAAGCTACGATCACTAATCCCGGTTTCGCCATGGTCGATCGCGGTGCAAATGGTTGCATCATCGGCAATGATGCGTGTCTCATCTCCAAGGATATCCTACCACGATATGTCAATGTCACCGGCATTAACAATCACCAGGTACAGAATATCCCCATTGCTACATGCGGAGCTTATTCTATATCAAATAGAGGTCCCGTCATCCTCATTTTCAATGAATGTGCATATACAGGCCGACACCCTTCTATCTTGTCCTCCGGCCAGATGGAAGCATATTTCTCCACTGTCGATGACACATCCATCAAAGCGGGCGGTGGACAGGTAATCACCACCTCCGATGGATATGCACTGCCTCTTAGCATCCGGCATGGTTTACCATACCTTGCGATGCGAAAGTACACGACTATTGAGTTTGACACGCTCCCACATGTTATCATGACATCCGATAAGCACTGGGACCCATCTGTTCTTGATACCACAATCAGTGCTAAAGATGAACAATTTCTCCAGAAATATCCTCCTCAGCCGCAGCAACTTCCATATACCGATTACAACGAATACGGAAACCCACGTTGCCTTGAAGGGTTAGATATCTCTGTGTCCCCTGGCTCTTCCACGGTCACGTCTCTCAGTTTGTATTCCAGCCACTCCACTCCACTTGGTCTCCCTTCCTCCCTATTGATGATCATGGAACCAGCGATCGCTCATTCTGGCTTACTCATACCAACTACGTTCACCAGGAACGCCTCGCATGCTGTACTTCCCCTCAAATCTCTGGGACAGTCACTGCGTTTCCAACAGACTGTACTGCTAGTGATACTACACGTATTGCAGCTACACCCCGTGAGCGGTACCCCAATGAACATGACTACTTATCTCTGAAACCTTTCTTTTGTTGGGTTTCCACAGATTGCATCAAAGCTATGTTTGAAAACTCAACGCAATATGGTTTGATAGCGATTAGTCCTGATGGAAACATTTTCAAACGTTTCCATTCCCCCCAACCGGCTATGAACGTTTGACCCTTCAATGACGACGTTCTGTCTGATGCTGTCTATTCAGATGTCCCAGCAATTGATGGCGGCTCCAAGCTTGCTCAGATCTTCTTCGGCCGAAAGTCACATATCATACATGATGAGGAAATGCGTACCACCGGCGATTTTCTATCATGCTTCCAGAACTTTGTTCGAAAATGGGGCAGGCCCATTCGCCTCCTTTGTGACCATGGTAACTACCAATCTAGTAAGAAAGTCACCGGCTACCTGAAAATGTTATGGATTGGACTCTGGCAAAGTGAACCTTACCACCAACACCAGAATCAATTTGAACGGCGATATCAAATGTTCAAACGCATTGTCAATCGCGTCATGGATCGTACAGGCACACCACCACATCTATGGCTACTGTGCATGACATACGTTGCCGGGCTCCTCAATGTTATTTCTGGTCCTACTCTATCAGACAAACAACCAGTCTTCATTGCTACCGGTACACTTGGCAACATCAGCGCATACACCAGTTTCTTCTGGTTTGAACCTGTTTACTTCAAGACCAATGACTCCCCTTTCGGTACCCAGTCTACCGAACGTCTCGGTCACTTCGTCTGCATTGCCAAACATGTTGGCAATGGACTTTGTTCCCAAATCTGGGATCCAGTTACCAACAAGTTACTTGACTGGTCCAGTGTACGCTCTGCTCTTACGCCTGAGTCTCACAACAAACGCGCGGGCCTCTTCACTGATGATGGTTTCATCAAATGGCGTAAAGCCAAGGATTCCTTGCCCCGACTATACGCCACTGGAGACGCTCCAACATTCAAACATGGGGAGCATACCACTACGAATAGCCCCATTGAAGATACTACAACACAGGGCAACTCAGTTACTCCCCCTCCTGGCGTCTCACCTGCTGATTCCGACACCGCCAATCCTGCAGAACACGATGACACCACGCCATCTGTACCCAACGAACAACCAGGTACAACACCTCCCGCATCTGGTAATCAAGCTATTCTCCAACCACCCGCCCACCCCTCGTTACCGAGCTTTCTATATCAGAAGGTTGATGACAGCCCAAGCTGGTCCCCTTCTCCACTCCCTAACAACTATGGGGAGAGTTTTGATGGTCCTCCTACGACACACATCTTCAGCAAGACCCCCGATGGCGTCCTCCTTACTGAAGATGATTTTGATCCACTGGAGCTAGCATACTTTGATGTTAGTGACGTCACAACTCCACACACCAACCCCGCTACTCCTTCAGTAGACCAATCACAGGTATTTGTTACCAACAAAGAAGGCAACGCACAATTTGACGATGATGGTAAACCAATTACCATTCCTACGGTCCCGATTGCCAATCTACAAGGACGATCCTTCCTTGTAACCAACCCCGATGGCACTCAGAAGCATCTTACCATTGTCGATGTAGAAGACAGTCTTGAACGCAACAAAGACTTCATCAAGTTCAAGTGCAAACACTCTGATGACGAACTTAATGATATCATTGCATATAATGATGTCATGAATTACATCCATTGTGATTCAACCCAAGAAGACGGCAAACTTTGGTCGTTTCGCCGCATCCTAGGACACCAAGGTCCGCTAGATAACAAGCATCCTCAATACAAGGGTTCCAAGTATAACCTCTGGATTGAATGGGAAAATATGGAACGAACATATGAACCTCTAGCCAACATTGCGACTGATGACCCTGTCACCGTTGCATATGGGAAAGACAACAACTTGCTTGACCTCCCGGGTTGGAAACGCCTCAAGCGAATCACCAACCTAGCACAACGAACCAAGAAACTTGATCGACTCGTGCATCAAGCCAAACTTCGCTCTTTCCGTACCACCCCACAGTATCAATATGGATTCAATGTACCTCGTAACCACGAAGAAGCCCTCCAATTTGATCAAGCCAACGGAAACACAAAATGGGCAGACGCCACCACTCTGGAAATGGAACAGCTCAATGAATACAATACATTCATTGATAAAGGCGTGTACAAGACAAGCTCCATCCCATCCGGGTTCCAACAGATCAAGGTACACATGATATATGCTGTCAAGCACGACGGTAGACACAAAGCTCGTCTCGTTGCTAACGGTAATCTCACTGAGGCCCCTATCCACAGTGTTTATGCCGGTGTCGTATCTCTCCGCGGTCTATGTATGTGCCTATTCCTAGCTGAACTGAACAGCTTAGAAGCATGGGGTACCGACATAGGTAATGCCTACCTAGAAGCAGTTACCTGCGAGAAAGTCTGCATCAAGGCAGGTCCCGAATTCGGATCGCTGGAAGGTCATCTATTGATCATCTACAAAGCTCTATATGGCCTCAGATCCTCGGGCAAGTGTTTTGGTGATTTACTCGCGGCTTGTCTTATTGAACTCGGCTTCAAAAGATCCCGCGCAGAACTGGAAATATTCCTCAAGCCTGGAATGAACAAGCATGGGGAACGTGTATATGAACTCATATGCACATATGTCGATGATCTATGGCTTTGCATGGCAGATCCCAATTCCTTCTTGGAAATATTACAGTCGTCGCCATATAACTTTAAACTGAAGGGATCCGGACCTATGAACTTTCATCTAGGTTGCGGATTTGAGCGCGACGTGCATGGTGTTCTCTGTATGAATCCCATCAAGTTCATCGAAAAGATGGAAGCGTCTTATGAACAAATGTTCAGATGCAAACCTAGCACCAAGTTCCAATCACCCATTGCAGAAAACGATCATCCCAAATTGGACTCCTCAGCCTTTCTCAAAGAAACTGGCATACAGAAATACCAAAGCATGATCGGTTCACTCCAATGGATCATCGCTATCGGCCGTTTCGACGTACAAACAGCCGTGATGACACTCTCGAGTTTCAGAGCCCAACCACGAGATGGGCATCTTGAACGTGCCAAACGTATCTATGGATATATCTCCAAGTTTAGACATTTTAAAATCAGATTCCGCGTGGAACCCCCAGATTTTATATTGACTAAACCCAACACCATCGATTGGTCCAACACCGTCTATGGGGAGCATTCTGAAGAGCTACCCGGCGACGCTCCTGCACCACTGGGGAAGACAGTAGTGTTGACACACTTCTATGACGCCAACCTCATGCATGATATTCTCAGTGGTAAGGCTGTAACCGGCATCCTCCACTTCGCGAACAAAACTCCCATGATGTGGTTCTCAAAGAAACAGTCTACTACGGAAACGGCCACCTTTGGAGCTGAATTCGTTGCAGGAAGAACTTGCATCGAACAGGTCGTTGATCTACGCCACTCATTCTGATACCTCAGAACACAAGTCCATGATATCTCCTACTCTTGGGGTGACAACGAAAAGATGATTCAAACATCAACCTTCCCTTACGCAAGGCTGCATAAGCGTCACAACATTCTATCGTTTCACTACGTACGGAGCATGATAGCGAAAGGTTTCATTTTAATGATGCACATCCCAGGTAAGGATAACTGTGCAGATATTCTCACCAAGCATTGGGGACACTCAGTTGTGTATCCATTGCTCAAGCCCATCTTCCACTTTTGTGGGAATACCGGCGACCTCCTTCAAGACGATGGAAGCATCATGTAGAGCGTGATGACCTTTCACAAGGAGACATGGGGAGTATTAAATTCCTTTCATGACCAGAAGTACCAAAGCTACCAGATGGTAGGTATTCTATTTGTACGAATCAATGAGTCCCGTATCAACCAAAGTAATCGATTCCCACGGCATATTGATTCCCACGGTGCATCGATTCCCATTGCGCATCGACAGTGAGCAATCTCTGTTTTATAGTATTGTCATTGTTCTTCGGTGAGCAAACTCTGATTTCATAAAATATCACACGAGCTACGGGAGCAATTCCTGATCTTAATGATAAACATATCATGAAGCCTTCCTAACGGAACAAGAGAAGAAAACTGTTGGCGTGTGATTCTCACGCAATATATATATATATATATATATATATATACAGACAGATATATACAGTCAACGACCAATGCATGTACGGAAATAATCAGCGAGTAATCCCATCATTACGCAACAACAGTTGCAACGTATTCATCTCAATAAAAGAGATATCTTGCACTTTGGCAAGATTTCACTTTATCTCATACTTTTAACATTCAACTGATTTATATCCCAAAACTCACACTAGTTGTTACCAACTATCTGTAATCTACATTACTAAGGTCTGTCTCACTGTATCTGAATAAGTTCACAGTAAGAAGAGATCTGGCGTTTCCATAGTCTCGCCTGTAGTCCGATTATCTGTTGCTGAAAGTATCCAACCACAATTGTCACGCGTAAAGTACAATCGTTCGTCTACTAACACACTAACGCAGCGTTGCTGTTCTTCAGAAGCCTTTGAATCAGACCCTCACCGGACCGGATTCAGAAGGAAAATAATATAATGCTGAGTGCTGGTTTGTTACTCTGGTTGATGGTGTTTTGTTCTTCCATGTTTGTAGTAGTAGAAATTGTGTTGTCGGTACCATTTTTTTTATTGTTGCCCTTTGATGGGTTCATAGTTGTGGTATTACTCTTACCCACTTTGTTAGTAATTGCGGTGTTTGTTTTCACTCTTCTTTTCTTACCGTTCTTGTCCCCTGTATTTTGATGATCACCGGGCCGGATGGTTTTGTTGTTTCGAAGGGTCTTCCCCTCGGATTTTTTGCTTCGTCGTGTCTTTCCGATAGCATTCATATTTTTTTATTTTATTTTCTGAATACGGTGTCGATCAAGAATCATGTGTTTCTTTTTGTGTGGTTTTGTGTGTGTACTAATAATTTTGTCGGGTTGTGTATGGTGTTTTGTGTTATGTGTGTCGTGTGTGTGTGTGTGTGTGTGTGTGTGTGTGTACGGTGTTTCGTGTAGTATGTGTACGATGTTTTGTGTGTAGAGTTTTTCCGTGGGTTCTGTACTATGTTGTTTGCCCTAACTTTTTCTGTGTGTTGTCTGGCTTGGGCGCGCCCTTATATATTTGTAGAAGTAGATCACGTACAATACAGTATCGTCAAAAACCAATTTCGACCTGTTGTACTTTTTCAAATATGCAAATATATGAAACAACCGATTCAAGTGCCCGATCCTTGCTTGTGCCAGATACCTTGACATCAGCGAGACTGGCATTACAATGTCTAGCCTCCCTAATTCACAAATCCACCTGAGGACTCCAATTAAACCTTGATAGTAGTTTTACAATTCAGGATTCAATTCTTCTGATATATCAATTTCCGGTCGATAATCATGTGACAGTGGACTGGACGCTGATTTTGGTAGATACTTGTAGCCATATTTTTCAGTTCCTAACTCTTGTTCGACTGCTGCAACAGCTTTCGCCGTATACTTAGTGCTTGATAATGACCATCTTGGCTTTGAATCACCTTCAAAGTAGAACTTTCCAATATCTGCTCCCAAATACAGAGTTGGCTCTTCAATAGTATCATCCTTCAACTTGAACTTTCGCTCAATGTTTTCAAGCTGGAACTTTGGATCTTCACCAGAACATAGGATGTCGTCTACGTAGGCAATCAGCATTGCCCAGTATCTGGATCCATCTTTCCTGGTTTCAATTCGTAAGTGCACATCCGGATCTGCTTTGCATGGTGAATATCCAAGATCTCTCAAATGCTGTGTGAGATATGACCTGAAAGATGCACCTGCTACTGGCAGGCCATACAATGCGCGAACTATCTTGCAAGGCCTTCCTGCAAGATGTGGTGGAAAACCATCTTCAGCTCTCGCTTGTAGAAAGTATTTCTCTTTAATCGGGGCTGTCAAATATGCATTTTGAATATCTGCTGAGAGAACCTTCAAATCATTCAGCGCTGCCAGCAGGAAGAATATCCTCACTGAGTCCCGACTGGGAACCGATGAGTAGGTATTTTCTTTTGCCACTGCAGAAACTTTATGACCGTCCCCTACTAACCTAGCCTTCCTCGTAAGGGATCCAAGCTTGATGTCAAAGATCATGTGGGTTGTTATTTGCTTATGGCCAACTGGAATAACATCATCATCGGAAAATTCGAACGCTGCCATGTTATTTGTCATTTCTTTGTGAATTGCTCTTTCCCAGTGATCAGTGCCTGTTTTCTTATCAATAGCCAGCGCTTGTTTGATTGAATGTGGCAATTCAACGCCATACTTGTGAGTCTTCAACCAGTACTTGGCTGTTTTGGCTGCCTTAAGGATCCGATCCTTTCTTCTCAAAATTTTGTGCACCCACCATCTGAATGCTGGTGATTTTTCAAGATTATTGTTGACAGCATACTCAGCTAATTGCACTGGAAATGACTCTTTCACATTGCTTAGCTTACACCATGATTCGGTGCCATCTTTCCAACTGGCAAGAATCCTCCAACCCCTAGTTGTCGGCTTATGGGTTTTCCTGCCATTTTTTGCTATGGTCGTGGCTTCATCATCAGTTAAAGCAGTGTTGTCGCATTCGTGATCAATGAGCTCATCTAGTAGAGTGAACATCCTTCCGTCATCATCAACAGAACTGTACAAACTCTCTGCAACAATATTTGTCGTGTATTCCTCTATGGTGCCATCAGGTAGTTGCAATTTGTACAGCCACGTGTCTAGTATGGGATTCTCATTTCTGAGTCCTATCGGTCTGTTTTGCAAGTCACGCACTCTATCCTTGACAACACACCTGAGTCTTTCATCACCTCTTTCAATGATTACTTCATTGCCCAGATATTCATCTGGTTCATCAATATCTTCTACTGACGCTTCTGGTTCAGCCATTTCAAGTTTCAGATCGGGTGATTCTACTGGTTGGTCCTCAAATAGCTCCATTTGAGGCTCCGGGTAGATTTCCTGGAAAAAGGACGCGCTATCCTTCACTTCATCACCAATCTTGGATTCAATTGATTTGTCAATTGCTTCCATTCTTCTGAGGATATCTCTATCCCTCCATTCGAATTCTTTGACAGGCCTTATTGAATTTGTAGATATTGGTATTGCTGATTCAGTCAGGAGCCAAAAACAATCACCCCCACCTACCTTATTGCCACAAGGACCCAACCATCGTCCCAACCTTTCAACGCCTCGAGTAGAAGAATCACCTTTATCATAGTAAAACACAAAATCATACCATTCTGATGAAGTATATAGTGTAATATCGGGCCTATAGCCATGGACCAATTCAAATGGAGTTCGCCCCATTGAAGAAGGGTTGCTTGATGCTGTTCTCTGCCTGATGTTTGCACATAATTCACCACAAAATGACCATAATCGCCTTGGTGATTTCTTCTTCGCTGACTTGGTTGTGATTGCACTCCCAAGATGTCCAATCGCTTGTTCTGCTCGATTTTGAAATGGGCAATGAGGTTGTATGAATGTCTGATGAATATGGTTGCGCTTTACAATTGAATTCCAGCGCGTCTTGTAAGTTCTTGGTGATCCTTGTTCGGGAGCACCATCAGAAATCAAATGCTCTGGGATTCCAATTTCATGAATGAATGTCTTCAATCCTTGATGCGCTTGTGATTTGTCCTGTATTGGTATAAATACTTCAAACCCGTTGCCATTTGTAAAGATCTGTGCACATTTCTCCTGTCTCATAATACTGGTTGTTCTAGCATGCCACGTATCAGTGTACCAGGTTCCTTGTGCAATTCTCTTGTTCCTGAAGCGCTGTGTAGGCAGCCTCTTCATCAATGGTAATTGCAAATTCCTGAGCGCCTTCTGGGTTGTGACTTTCAATGTCTGCTCAGCTTTCTTGAAACTAATATTCCAAGTTTTGGCTAGGCGTTCACAGTCAACTTTGTTTGGACCTTCAATTGTTATCACTGATGGCCCCCATTGATTTCTTCTATCGAGAGATCTCCTTTCAAGTAGGCTGTCAATTTCTTGCAAGCTAGGGGCTTGTTTTGATTCTTCTTCAGGAGCTTCCATGAATTCAAATTCTGTATCATCAAACAAAAATTGGTCTACCCTTTGCGCGCTTGAAATATTCCTTACTGAAGAAACTCGATGAGCAATATTTCCATCTGTTGCAATTTGGCATTCAGTTAGCATTCTTCTTGTGGATACCTGATGTACTCTCATCAGTTTGCATTGCTGCATCACGCTTGGATGCCGTTTGTCTAAGCTGGTCTTGGGGAGCATACCTGTAACATTACTTGCAGGTTCTGTTACAATTGAACTTGTATCCATGGCTTGATCCTCCTCGGTCGACATAGCTTGAAGGCTAAACTGGTCCCCTGAAATTGGATTTCCATTGTCAATGGCTAACTCGGCCATCCTGAACTTCAGTGAGTGTGGATCCCAAGGGGTATCATTTGTTGCAATCAAATGTTGACATTCATCAAGCTCCATTCTTGTTGGCTTTCTAGTGGGAAAATATGAAATCACATTTCTCATACTCAGTTTGATAAAAACTTTCTTCGGATCATCATCTTCCATTGGCGTTTGAATTGTAATTCCATGCTTGGATCTTGGATCAAATTGACGCGGTGTTTCCTCAACAGAATTGAAATTGTAGTTCCTCACCTGATTTGGGCATATCAAGCTGTTCTTCAATTTGTTCCCAAAGTACAGCGCTTGATGGAATACTATGATATATACTTGGCCTGATGTTGGATTTGTCCATGCCGTAGCACAGCTTCCAATCGGGATCTTCTTGATGGGCTTGTACTCTTCAGAAAAAGGTGCAACATCAACGTGTGTTGTGATCTGATCAGGATTCAGCAATACCATATTGCTTCCTGCCGCAGTAGTGTCTGCATGTGAGTCTAACTCACAATATCCTTCTTCATTTTCTCCATCATCAAAATCTACAGGAACATTCATCTTGTATAATGACCGGCTCACCATTGTTAACAATTTGTGTTCTAGTGATAGTGTCCGGTTATTATGTCATTTCTTAGATTTTGAGCCAAAACTGTCACCCGCGCCTTCATTTTCAGTTTCTTTCTTTTTAGTCTCAGCAGCCTTGAGATTTCTTTTCTTCTTAGCCTGTCTCATCTGGTAAAGCTCCTGTCGCTGTTCTTTTGACATTTTTTTACAGACGCTTGTTGGGTAGGGCTTGCACTCAACTTTTCCTGTAAACGATCCAGTTGTCTTTTGCTTTTTATTGCTTGATGTGCCCACAGAATACACACTCCTGGAACCCCTTTTATGCTTCCCATTTGCAAGCTTCTTCAATCCAAGGCGATTGGTGAATAGGATAAGACATTCATTGAAATTGTCCCGGTAGTCTTTACTCTCATCAATTGCATCGGCCTTGGCAGCGTCAAGTCTCTCATCACTGATTGAATTGATAAAATCCCAAACAAATCTCCTTTCATTGTGGTTCTTTTCAAATCTCAGAATCGTTCCATGAAAAGCGGTCCAGTTTTGCTTGTGCTTGTTCCAATCATAATTCTTAGCATCGCCAGTGTAATGTGATTCTTTCATTTCCTGATAGGTCTTGTTCAGAACCATAGTGATATTGGTATCAGTGTAAGCATGTTGCATCAGTGAGATGAAAGCGTTTCTGGCATTACCAGAGTTCAGAGCAGTGTTTTGGAAATGTGCAACATATTCCCAACCAGGTCCTTTTCTTGTTGCATCACATAACAACCTCCAGACGACGTTGTTATCCTCATCATATTGGTGACCTGATAAGGCG
This sequence comes from Pseudo-nitzschia multiseries, assembly GCA_037355745.1. Lineage (NCBI taxonomy): Eukaryota > Bacillariophyta > Bacillariophyceae > Bacillariales > Bacillariaceae > Pseudo-nitzschia > Pseudo-nitzschia multiseries. The sequence continues at coordinate 2,195,936 of CM074782.1, read as the reverse complement.
CCACACCTTTCGTTGTAGTCACTCCAAGTTGGGTAGGTATCTGATGAACTTTGTCCGACTGTTCCAGACCTGGCTTCATCAGTAACAACTTCCTTCTCTTGGGGTCTTATGACATACAAGATTGGGAATCCCTCAGAGTTGAATCTGTATCTCAAGTTTTGTCGAAAGCCTTCCTCCCATTCTCTGAGCTTCGTAAGGTCCTTTAGCTCAGGTGGGGTTGCTTTTTCCTGTGATTTCACACTTGCCTCCATCATCTTGATTCTGAATTGCTGCAATTCCAGATTGTTTGGGTTTGCTTTCCAGTCGATGGCCCTTGGCTTGACTCCAATCAATGGTTGGTACCGTGCCCAACTCGCCCATGTGAGAAGCCTCGATGATAGCCTGTTACCGTAGTGGATACTTTTTGGATTCGGACAGTCTGGACTGATGGATTTCAATCCATGCATAAATGACTTGATGCTTTCCTTGTTTAGGTCTGTAATTTCACGAATATTAGACATCCCTCCCCTCATGATTTCCTCAGCTGATTCATAGTTGATACCAAAATCCATAAGGCTACTTCTGAAGGCGAGCTGTTCTGGATTTAGAAATCTTCCATTGTTGAATCCCCTGATCTTTATTCTGGGTTGAGACAGCCTGCTTGCAAGTCGGTTAGCCCTTGCGTCGGCACCTTGGTCAGCATCGTTTCCCTCGTCATTGTCACTATCCTCGTCATCTGGGTTCTCACCCCTACTTTCTGCATCTCTTATTGCTCTGATTCTTTTCTTTACTTCTTGGTCGATGATTCTCTTCATGGTTGAGTTTGTTTCTGGGTCGCCAAGGGCCCTTTCCATTACTTGCATGATTTTATCTTCAAACTCTTCATCATCTCCCCTACCTCCTCCTCTGTTGTTCTCATCAGAATCCTGTGGATCGTCCACTTCCATTTTTTCTTCTTCTTCACTGTTGTCGTTTGCTCTAGTTCGTACCATGGTGGAGAATTGAGTATTCTAATGGTCGGATGGTCGCTTTGAAGAGAGTTTCGGAGTATTCGGAGGATGGATATTCGGAGAATGGTATGTGGAGAGAGAATGTAATCAAATCGAGGGGTTGGATGTGAGATATGGATATTAATCGTTGGTGACTGTTGAGTGTGATATGCTTATCTATCCGTATATGTATATCCGGATCGATTTTTTTTTGTTCCGGTTTTGTTTATACTTTCTGACTATTCGGATCGAGTTTTCGTTCCGGTTAGTTTTGTGTGAGCTTTTGTTTTTGTTGCAAATCAAGATTGTGAGCTTTCCTATCCTTTCTTGGATTTTGCTCATTCTGTATTTCTGTGGTGAAAATTGTTTCCTGAGAATTTAGTGTTCTCATTCCCTTTTGGATCTTTCCGATCTTCAAGATTTGAGATTTGGTGTTCTCGACGATCTTTCGCGAGCAGATGTTCTTCGCAATCTGTTCCTTCTTGCGGGCAGATGCTCCTTGCAATCTGTTCCTTCCAATCTGTTTCGCCACAGAATACTTTAGGCTCAATCTTCTGGCTCACGTCATTATTGTTTTCAGTGAAAGATCAGTGTTCTTGGATTGGATATTGATTCCTTTCAACTGATGCCAACCTGGGCGGCTCTTTCGACTGAGCCGTCCAGCTTCTTTTCCCTTGCTTGTTTGCTGGATCTCGAAACCCGGTGGAGCCACCACCTTGGTTCGATTCTTTGGTCTCTTCTTTCAGGGAGGCCGCCCTGGTGTTGGTCTATTCCAGGGCTCCACAGGCAACTGCCTCTTTTACATCCTTGAGGGTTGATGCCGGTAGCTGATCAGGCTAATCCGGATTACGTCCGAGAACTGTTTCGCGGGGTTCGAATTTACTTCTCGCGCACAAATTGTGTGCGTGATTTTAACACGGCAATATTTCTGTACACCCTGAAATTCCCACCCCCAGTTATTGCCTTAAAATCATACAAAAAATAATTATGTGCGCGTGATGCACATTACTCTACTCTCGAATAAAAATAATTTATTTCAGTCTCTAGCAGAACCCAATTATTATTCCATACCAACAACACTTACTTCTATTCACGAATAAAAAAGAAATCTTGAGTCAGTATTAATTCCAAAATATTAATCTACCAAATAACAATTTGATTCTGCTCTCCTAATTGTGAATTATATTTCTCAACTACAATATTCCCTTTTTAAAATGTAGATTCTATTATGCTTGATTTATTCGTATTGCAACCTATTACAAATCCTCCATAATTTCTTATATTCTCAATATTAAGTTCATAATTAGTAGTAGTTTTGTATTATGTATGTACTGTTATTTTCTACATTAGTTCACCAATAGATAAACTTGCATTCATTGATGCTGTTATTTTCGGATCAATATAGACGTTTCTTTTCTTTTTCTTTTTTGGTCCACTACAACTAGTGGAGCTGCTACTAGTAATATTTGCCTCGCCATGCTTATTGTTGGTGTAATCTGTTGAACTTTTGTTCCTAAATCTCTCCCTCATCATTTCTTCCAAATTCCTTCCTGTTTCTGGGTGTTTTCGCATCTCGCCAATTTTGTCGCACAAGTCACTGAACAACTCTCTTCCTTCCTCCATCCATCCATTTCTGCTTCCACTGTCTGAATCGCAGAATTTTTTTTTGTCGCGGAATTTTGGCATCACCCTTTTGCAGCTGCTGGTTCACCCATACATGATGCTCATTGTAGATCAGTATCATTGCAAATGCTTCATCTGCTATAGAAAATATATCACTCAGCAAGTGCCGCTCCTTCCGTTGTTTGAAATTGGAATTTGTCGGATTGATTGCCGACATTATTCTTGTAACAAAATAATAAAAATCTTCATTTTCCGCGTCATTGTATTTTCTGTATTGAGGGTTTAAAATACCTGTGTCCTCATATTCTGTGTCTTGAATAACTGCAACAGTACCAGGGAAGGTGATAGGGACTCGACCTTTTCTGTAATCGTCTGTACGGAAGTATCATCAGTATCAACGGGCAGCATGTTAGTGTTGTCGGACCAAAAACAGATTCCAAAATTCCTAATTTCAACAACCAATTCTCCCACCTGTATTTACCTATCCAGTTTTTCTTGCTAATGTTTGTGAGTTGTGCCTCAATGCAGTCAGTACTGTCCCTGCTCGTTTCCTGTAAAAGGAACAGAATGATGCCAGTGGAATATTTGGTGGCTTCATAACTGCATTTGATTTAACAGCCTTTTGTATTACATGTGCCGTTACCTTGTCATTGATAGGGAACTTCATGTTGTGGTACCAATGTTTTTTGATGTAATCTCTTAGCTGCTTGTCCAGTGTTTCAGTCATATCACTCAAAGCTTTCAGCATATTGTTGTCTGTTATAAGCCCATATTCGTCTGTAATTGTACTTACTGCTCGTTCTCTTGTGTCGCCGGCATTGTAACTTCCCTCTCCCTGCATGGTTGCCTCCGTTTGTTTATGTACCATTACTACCTTTCCCACCCCTATATGTGGTTCCCTCTCTATTTGCCGTAAGTGTTTTGCCACTTCCTGTTCCACTATGTCAGTGATTTTTTTCATGACACGTTCCGCAACATCCTCTAAATCGCAGCATTCTCCATTAGATGTTTTCTCTACCACATTGGTTTTTGTTCCTTCTTTCTGTTGGTTCATTACTGTAGTGGTGGTTGTGTTGGTAATGCTCAGTGCTGCTTCGTTACTCTGGTTGATGGTATTTTGTTCTTCCATGTTTGTAGTAGTAGAAATTGTGTTGTCGGTACCATTTTTTTTACTGTTGCCCTTTGTTTCGTTCATAGTTGTGGTATTACTGTTACACACTTTGTTAGTAATTGCCGTGTTTGTTTTAACTCTTCTTTTTTTCTTACCGTTGTTGTCCCCTGTATTTTGATGATCACCGGGCCGGATGGTTTTGTTGTTTCGAAGTGTTCTTCCCTCTGTTTTTTTGCTTCGTCGTGTCTTTCTGATAGCATACATTTTTTTTTTCTTCTGAATACTGTGTCGATCAAGAATCATGTGTTTCTTTATGTGTGGTTTTGTGTGTGTACTTATAATTTTTTTGGGTTCTTTCTTGTGCATGTACAGTGTTTCCTGTGTTTACGGTTTTTAAATTTGTGTGTGTGTGTGTGTGTGTGTGTGTGTGTATAGGTGTTTTGTGTTTTGTGTTTCGTGTGTGTGTGTGTGTGTGTGTGTGTGTGTACGGTGTTTCGTGATATGTGCACGGTGTTTTGTGTGTAGAGTTTTTCCGTGGGTTCTGTACTATGATTTTTGCCCTAACTTCTTCTGTGTGTTGTCTGGCTTGGGCGCGCCCTTATATATTTGTAGAAGGAGATCACGTACCTGTGCAAGCCAGCCCTCCCGCGCCATATTTTTTTCAAAAGGGAAACTTTGGATTACACTAAGGTTATGTATTTCAATCCTCTAGTCACATGTAGAATCTCGTAGACTGCACCTACTAACATAACATACTGTCTTGTGTGCCATTTGTATCTACAAACCACAACATTTTCTGTAGTGTGTGTGGCAAAGTTGTTCCCAATATGCATTTAAAAGTTGTTCCCAACAAGCATTTGATGATTCATGTGATATGCATTCATGGCCTGGTACAAAAACTTTGGTAGTCATTACCAAATGAGACTGTTTGTGCCCTTTATTTGCACCAAAAATACCCTCATGTTTGCCACCTGGGGAGATTGAAATCACAACATTTCCAGCATTCTGTGTGACAAAGTTGTTCCCAATATGCATTTGATGAGTCATGATAAATGTATTCATGGCTTGGACCGGATACTTTTGGAGTCATTACCCAATAATTCAGTTTGTGAACTGGAATTCAACCCTAAATACCCTCATGTTTGCTATTTGGAGAGTGAAACCACAACATTTTCGGGATTCTGTGTGACAAAGTTGCTCCCAATATGCATATGATGAGCCATGATGAATGTATTCATGGCTTGGACCGGATACTTTTGGAGTCATTACCCAATAACTCTGTTTGTGCCCTTGAATTTCACCAAAAATACGCTCATGTTTGCCATTTGGAGAGTCAAACCTCAACATTTTGGGCATTCTGTGTGGCAAAGTTGTTCCCAATATGCATTTGATGAGTCGTGATAAATGTATTCATGGCTTGGACCGGATACTTTTGGAGTCATTACCCAATAATTCAGTTTGTGTCCTGGAATTTTTGCACCCAAAATACCCTCATGTTTGCCATTTGGAGAGTCAAACCACAACATTTTGGGCATGATTCTGTGTGGCAAATTTGTTCCCAATATGCATTTGATGAGTCATGATAAATGTATTCCTTGCTTGTACCGGATACTCTGGGAGTCATTACCCAATAAGTCAGTTTGTGTCCTGGAATTCAACCCAAAATACCCTCATGTTTGCCATTTGGAGAGTCAAACCACAACATTTTGGGCATTCTGTGGGGCAAAGTTGTTCCCAATATGCATTTGATGAGTCATGATAAATGTATTCCTGGCTCTGACCGGATACTACTTTGGGAATCATTACCCAATAATTCAGTTTGTGCCCAGGAATTGAACCAAAAATACCCTCATGTTTGCCATTTGGAGAGTCAAATCACAACATTTTCTGCATTCTGTGGGGCAAAGTTGTTCCCAATATGAATTTGATGAGTCATGATAAATGTATTCCTGGCTCGGACCCGATACTTTTGGGGTCATTACCCAATAATTCAGTTTGTGCCCAGGAATTGAACCAAAAATACTCTCATGTTTGCCATTTGGAGAGTCAAACCACAACATTTCAGGTATTCTGTGTGACAAAGTTGTTCCCAATATTCATTTGATGAGTCATGATAAATTTATTCATGTCTTGGACCGGAAACTTTTGGAGTCATTACCCAATAAGTTAGTTTGTGCCCAGTAATTGCACCCAAAATACCCTCATTTGTGCCATTTGGAGAGACAAACCCCAACATTTCCTTCGTTTTGTGTGGCAAACGTCCGAAGTTGTTCCCAATATGCAATTGATGAGTCATGATAAATATATTCATGGTTTGGACCGGATACTTTTGGAGTCATTACCCAATAAGTTAGTAGTTTGTGCCCAGGAATTGCACCCAAAATACCCTCATTTGTGCCATTTGGAAAGTCAAACCACAACATTTTGGGAATTCTGTGTGGCAAAGTTGTTCCCAATATTCAATTGATGATTCATGATAAATGTATTCATGGTTTGGACCGGATATTTTTGGGGTTATTACCCAAGTGTTCTTGGAAGGAGCTTTAATCTCAGTTTTATGGTGAGACTCATTGGGAGCACTATCCCAGCCTGCAGGACTTCCCCATAAAGAGATATAATCTGGTAGGTGAAAGTACAGGTGATTCTTGATTAGTTTTGTTCCCATCCCTTTTCTGTGACATGTTGAGTTTATACAATTGATAAAGTGCACGATTGTTTTTGGGAGATTCTTTAAGGAAGAATTTTTCATTCCACTGTGTTTAAGAAATTCTTCCATCGATAGAATGGGCTGAATTACCTCTATCTGTTTCTTTACGAAACGATGGTCACCAATAATGTCTGATCCATGTTTGGAAACAATAGCAATCAGAAGAGAAATAAGCATTGCAGAGAAATCATGCCCTTCTTTCTTTGTGGTTGATAGAAGCTGAGTCCCAAATTTGGTGCGAGGAAAATATCTATCAGACTGGCGTGATAACAATCCACCGTACCGTTGTGCTAAATGGCCAATACTGTTAGCAACAGCCACGCCGTGATTCAAATTGGGGGCATAAACACATGGAACACTTCCACGGAGCAACAATTCAATTGACTCGGCGGCCCGTTTGGCAGTACCAAGCTGGTGCATGTGCAAACATTCACCAGGAGTTGCAAAATGAATGTTGTGCTGATTTGTACCAAAGCATAAATCATGAAATACATTCCTGATGTTATGATGAGAGTTGTTTTTGAAGTTCTTATTGATATCATTTAGATCAGTGCCAGGAAAACAATGGAAATCTACAGGCGACCAATTCTTTGTTGTAGGTTGAACAGAAGGAATGTTTATGTTCGGAGAATAACAGTTGCAGTGACGGCACATCCGCATGACACCCTTATTGAAGGAGCCATATTTTCCACACAATTTATCATGAAGTTCTGTGTCGCCAATCACATAGGCAATGGAAAATTTCATTTTTACCTTCCACTGTTGATTGGCGTATGGAAGATAATTCCATTCGATACCACCGTCTTCGTTACACACGGCTTTGAAGGAACGAAACGCTACTTCCAAACCATTGTGAAGATTCTGAATTTTTTCCTTCGAAGTGGCAGGACGAGAGTGTCTGGTTGACTCCCAGTCGGGGTCAGGATGGAAGTAAATAGTTGTCCATGCTTCAGGTCGAGCGCGGGTCTCCACATTAAAGATACCGAGTGTCATGTTCAATGGTGTTAACGTAAGTCGTCCATGCGCATCCAAAGAAATGCCGTCCATGTAAAATATAATAGGAACAAGAATTTCTTGCGAACTGGGATTGCAAATTTCTTTCCAAGAAGATTTCCACCATGAGCCATGATGCAATTCTGAGATTACAGAATGAGGATTCAACTCAGGATTATTGTCGGGAGATAGAGGGGTGGAATAGTTGGGAAAGGAGAGGTTTTCTTCTATCATTAGCTGCTGGTCAGAAAGAAGAGAATAAATGGCATCCTTAAAAGAACGGACATACACCTGAGTGGGCTTATTATCAGGTAACCAATTCAGTATATGAGGATGAAATTTCATATCGGAGAGACCCAGATTGGATTGGAGATTGTCAACAATTGCTTTCTGAGATCTAATTTTGGCATCGCAAAAATCAAAACCTGGTCTCATTTGACTTTTCTTTGCCCACTGGAAAATGGATTTGAATGTGTTCAGTGGCAATTTATGCCTGGACACTAAATTCATGAGTTCCAATTCTGCAAGAAGATGATGGGGCGGCGGTAGTTTTGTGTGGCTTTGAAATGCCTCCTCTCTTTCATTCAGATTAATGATTTCATGCAAAGATGGGGGTGGAGGGGCTGGCTGAGCTGTAGCAACGTTAACATCAGAACCATTAGTGGGTTCTTCTTTGTTGTCTCCACAATCTATGTTGTTGGTAGAATTGTTGTCATTATTTTCATTTATGTCATCGACATCATCATCCTCCTCGTCATCGGAATTGTTGATATCATTATTCAGCAGGAATGCATCTTCATCTTGAACAGCAGAAACAGCCATGTGAGATTCAATGGCGTTCCGATCCATTGGCGGTAAAAAGACATCATGTACAATCTGTCAGTTTAGAACAGAATGAAGACCCGTGGCTGATTGACTTGTGACGGTGTGGTGGGAGAGATGGGAAGGGGGAACAGATGGGCCGTTTTGTGTCATAGTCATCCCAAAATCTGAAGGAAAATGTTGAACAGATGGCAAGGTAGGCTGCACTTTGACAGAGGTGGAGAAGTTAGAGATCTTTCGTTTAATTAGACCATCACTTTTGTATACGTTGTAGCATTGAATATTGTAGTTGAGATGTTTTCTTAGGCCGTACGAGACATATTTCAAGGTATTGCACTCTTTTGACCCAGATTTGTATCCTTTAAAACTCTTGGATTTTTTCCCTTTCTTATCCCAGCAACCACGGCAGTAGAATAGAAGAGGGGTTTTGATAACAGGAGGCATGATGTTGCTGAGTTGTTTGAAGGAAAATATGAGTAGAATGGGTCGAAAGACGGAGGTCAAAAAGATGAATCGTTGAAAGGAAAAAATTAAATGTATTATTTTGTGTGTGATGTGTTTTCTTCTACGGTAGATTTCCTTACTACCATACTTCGATTGCAAAAATGGCCCGTAAAGTAAATGCATTACTACTTAGTGATGATTGCAACATTCCTCGTACAATATATTTAGTAGTGAACAGTACAGTCAACTCCTTAATTGGGTTAATACACAGCGCCGGACGGGTCAATCCCATCAGTTCTTCCAAACATTCGTTGGCAGGCGCGTCAGTTCTTCCATACAGTGCACGGAAATGTGAATCGAAATGGAAATCATGGACAATTGCGTTGTTGATTATCAAAATGGAAATCGTGGACAATTGTGTTGTTGATTACGATCGAGTTGATTCCGACTTTCATGTACCCGTAAAACCAACTAGTACGCTATTTTGCATGAGTTATTACTAGTAGATACTAGTAATACAGTATTTTCACTAGTACTTCATCATTATAATTCATTATTTCATTTTCTTTCCGACCAGCAAAACAAATACCATCGTGTTAGGTGTTACTACTAACTAATCTTTGAATCGAAAATCTACTCTACTGATCCTACTAATACTAATCTTCCAATCGACAATCGAACCAACCATGGAGGGAATTTACAAAATACAAAAGATGGTTCTGGATCTTCTAGCCGAAGTACTACGAGAACACCCAGCCGATCTCGAACAAGAACACCGGAAAATGATTGTTTATCACAAGAAAGAGATTGCTCGACACCAAAAAATGATTCGTAAGATTCGTGCACGAAAAAGCAATCATCCAGATGTTAACAATGGAATCGTCGATCCACCTAGCAATCATCAAGTCGTTCCGAATGTAACCATCAATCCACCTTGCGGGTTATTGAAGAACGATTCAGATTTTAGTGACAATTCCGACAGTGTAGCTTCTGAAATTACTATGGATCTTCCTGCCATTAAACAGGAACCAAACCCTTGAGTGCAATAGCCCGCATGGGGTGGATTCGACTTGGCGTTGGAGTTGGGATTTGAGTTGGAGTTGGAGAATTTGGGACAGAGCCCGTTATATGGTGGCAACATGTTGAGAAAATGAAATAAGTCATTCGTGCACAAGTTGTACACAAAATAGTGCTTGCCACGAAAAGAATATGATATCCTTAACCCTAAAATAGTTATTTTATTTGAGGAGTGACGAGATATTGTCTCGAAAGTAAAGGTGTGCGACGCGTGAGGATTTTTAGTAGACACGCGACCTAAAAAGATAGGAAATTTTAAAAATAGGGTCAAGAAATTTAAAAATACCGCGTGATAGCCCGCGGGGGGTAGAGAACCAGTTCTCGGACGTACTCCGACTGGACTGAGTATGCAATAAGGTGCACGATACTCCGACTGGACTGAGTATGCAGTAAGATGCACGATCCATGCCAATTCTCATTGGTCCAAAGACAACAATACTCTTTGGGGGATATTGTTTAAGTTGGTAGGGTCCGGACCTGGTTGGCCGTATATACAAAGCTTTGGGACCAAAAACGGGGTAGGAGGCGATGGACGTAAGGCGTATTTCGCCCTCTACTCTCAGGCATATGAGGAGATCAACATAAAGCTGATTGTTGAAACCAAATGACAATTTGTCCGGGAATCAGTATACACAGGGGATTCCAAACACTACAATTTTGACAGGTACAAGAGGCTATGGCACGATGCAAAGCAAACCTTGATAAGATACAAGGCATTCCTGCCTGAGGATCAGTTTGTGTATGACTTCATACAATCCCTACAGGATGTACGACTCGAGCAATCCATCCCAATCGTAATAACAGAAGGATCTGACTATTATGCAAATTTTGAGAAAGCTTCAGCATATCTTACCCGGGCACTCGGAGTAAAGAAACTCCAGAACCAACCAAACAAGAGGGGTTGGAACGTGTCAGCCTTCACTAACAACAAAAAGAGGAAAGGTGACAACAAACGCGGCAACTTCTCTTCCAGCAAGCCACAAGGCAACAACAACAACAGTAGTGGTGGTTTGAAAGCACAACCAGGGACCTATAAAGGGCCCATTGAATGCAAGTTCTACCCACAAGAAGTATGGTTAAGCATGTCTAAAGAGCAGCAACAATGAGTCCGAGCGCTAAAACAAGCAAAGAATGAAAGCAATAGCGGGGGCAACCCACAATCAAAAGTGGCAGCAGCCACTGCTGCAAACCCTCCCAATAACTCCAGTTCAGCGGGAAACCAGTTTGGCTGTCACAGCCATATTGGAAACGGGAATGGAAATTGATTTGCTGACCGGGGCCTTAAGATAGAACCTCAGGTAGGCCGGCCGATAGTCAATCTCAAAGAGATGACCCAGTCATCCAGTGTTAAGCCAGGCCGGTGCGAGCTGGATGGCCACGCAGACACAACTGCAGCAGGATCTAATATGGTATTACTTGATCCACTGGATTCTATAATGACATTTGCTGATGTTGCCCCATTTTCTGATGTGTACTCACCAATGAAAGATGTCCCTATTGCCCGTTGTGCTACTGCTTGGACAGATCCAACGGACGTATCACATACATACTGGTATTCGAACAGGCCCTCTATTTTGGAGAATCACTGCAGCACAGTCTGATATGCCCAAACCAAATCCGAGAATTCAATTTGAATGTGGTTGAAGACACACCAAGAAGATACTGCAATTCTTCCAGTCACAGCCTCATCTTTCGGTTTGAAGGTTTTGAATTGACAATACCATTGCGAGTCGACGGCGTTCTGTCATACTTTGACACACGCAAGCCGACACGCCGCGAACTCGATACATGTGACCACGTCCTTGCAACCGATACACATGCCTGGGACCCATACGCCCCCCACTTCAAAGAAGATGAAGAAGCAGCCAACGCGTCTTTCCCACGAGTGGTGGCAGCCCTCTCAGGAGGAGGACCGACTGGCACAGTCAAGTCCTGGATAAGATCCACATACAACCCTATACACATCAACGTAAAACACCAAGAGTACGGACTCAGATACCTACAGAAGATCTGTACCACCCGCACTCAACGGTCGGGGTATACTCAACAAGAGATTGGCGACCAGTTACACTCAGCTTTTGTTAAGAGTACCGGGGACGGAGAAAGCTTGGAGATACTCCAAATTTCAGCTACTTCAACCAAAACTTCGATTTCACTAACAGAGGAAGAGCGTGCCATCCAAAAGGAAGCAAAAGCTCGGACAAAAGAAAGGGAATTACTCCGACGCCAGCAAGATGTGATAGATAAAGAAACTTCCCTAGAGAAGAGATCGTTCATCCGGCGTGGACAATGGGGACCTCCGATAAGGATTCCGGAGAAAGTGGACAGATATGATTCAGAAGCCATTGCAAAGATGTGGAACATCAGTGTTAAGAGGGCCAAAGAAACGATTAAGGTCACTACCCAGGAAGGCATAAGAAACCTTACGCAACCAATCACCCGCAGGCTAAAGACCCAAAAGTGGAGAAACAGAAAAGTACTTAAGGGTCGGTGGTTCGCTGATACCATGAAGTTCAAAGTACCGAGTATCATTCAGAATGATATTGACGCACAGATCTTTACCAATGGGAAAGGATATGTGGCGTTCTATCCAGTAAGAGGGGAGAAACGATGCCACGATGGACTATCTTGCTTCATAAATGAGGTAGGAATACCGGAACATCTTGTCACTGATGGGGCAAAGGCCCAAGGAAATCATGAGACACACACAGCACTGGATGGACTAGGCTTCGATCGGAGTATCGCATCCGCCAAACCTATATACAGCCCCATTGTTGGTGGCAGAATACGGCAGAACACAGTGCAGGGGACCTGAGGAGATCAATCCGATTGATGACTTCTAAGAAAGGAAGCCCGAGGAGGTGCCGGGCCTTTTGTGGAATGTTGGCGGCCGGAAGGTTAAGTAACACCGCATCTGGGGATCCATCTGCTATGGGAAGGACCGGATTTGAGTTAGTCCATGGATATACTCCGGATATAACCCCATGCATGATACACAATTGGTATGATTTCATCCGGTGGTACGACCTACAGGATAAGTCGGAGAAATACAGACGATGGCTGGGCCCATGTGGGGATACCTACGGAGGTGGCAACTGCAATTATGTATTATATAAGACAGGAAAAGTACACATAACAAATGACACGCGGTCTATATCCGAAGTGGAGTGGAAGCACCCAGACACTATCGTGCAGTTGGAGGAACACAACAAACTACTTAATGAAAGGATTGGTGATGAAGCGAAGCCCTCGGATACTTACCTGGAAAACGAGTTAGGGGAACCACCCTTGGGCCTATTTGATGGCAAATATGAGGGTGAGGACGAGGTACTTATGGCTGAGCCAGAGGCGTCTTCCCCGGACATTGATGATTTAACCGAAAATCTTGACGAGTACCTTGGAAGCCAAGTGTTACTGCAGATAGGGGACCAACGGATTCGCGGTACGGTTAATAACCGGTACAGGGACGCAAGTGGGATCTTAGTTGGAGAAAAGAATAACAATCCACTCCTAGACACAAGATCCTACGAGGTTTCTATGCCAGATGGATCCATCGAGATCTACACGGCAAATGTGCTTGCGGAGAATCTCTATTCCTCCGTGGATGACGAGGGGCGCATGTACTGTCTCCTGAACGAGCTACTTGACTATGAAAAGGGTAAGGAGGCTCTGACGATACAGCAGGCAACTATCACTACTAAGTCCGGACAAACACGGACTAAGCCAACAACCAAAGGGTGGAGAATCCTGGTCAGTTGGAAAGATGGAACTTCTTCTTGGGCGAAGTTAAGTGACATGAAGGAAAGTTTCCCCATCGAAACGGCTCTGTTTGCCAAAGAACAAGGCATAATAGATGAGCCAGCTTTCAAGTGGTGGGCCTATTGGGTAATTCGGAAGAAAGATCGGATTATCTCCAGCGCCAAGACCAAATATTGGACCAAATCCCATAAGTATGGGGTTGAACTATCGAAAACAATTGCTGAAGCAAGAAGGATAGATGAGGAATCCGGCAGTGACTTTTGGGCCCGGGCTATTGCAAAAGAAATGAAGAACAATTTCATAGCCTTTGAGTTCAACGACGAGGACAAAGTACCGGTGGCACATACAAAAATCACCATGCACATGGTATTTGACGTGAAAATAGATCTAACCCGGAAGGCCCGACTTGTTGGCGACGGGCATAAAGTGCCCAAAATATCACAGGAGTATACTTACTCAAGCGTGCCCAGCAGGGATTCAGTCCGGATGTTCTTCCTAGTCGCTGCACTTAACGAGCTTGAGGTCTTAAGTGCCGACATCCAAAACGCATACTTAACCGCACCAATAAAGGAAAAGTACTACACAGTGGCTACACTGGAACAAGGGTTTGCACCGGAGTTATGTGGAAGGCCCTGCAAAATTGTAAGAGCTCTGTATGGTTTACCAGTCGCGGGCGCATCATTTCGATCTCATCTGTCTGAGCACTTGAGGGGACTTGGATATAAGTCTTGCAAAGCGGATCCGGACGTATATATGCGGCCGGCTATAAAGAAAGATGGCTCGGCATATTATGAATACTGTGTGGCATATGTGGATGATATTCTTGTATGTGGAATGGATCCGAAGTTCCAAATGGATGCAATCGAAAGGCAATTCAAACTGAAGGATGGGACCGTTGAACCACCCACTTTCTATCTAGGGGCAGACATTGGCAACACGTCCGTTAATGGGGCTGAGTACTGGTCCATGTCTTCAACTAAGTATACGTCCAAAGCTGTTAAATCTGTTGAAGAGGAATTGAGCAGAGGGCGATATGCTTTCAAGATACTCCCAAAATCTGCAAAATCACCATTGGTAACTGGATATAGGCCCAAAATCGACGCCTCACCGGAACTTGGTTCGGAGAAACAAAACTATTACCAGGGTTTAATAGGTATACACCATTGGATATGTGAACTCGGAAGGCTAGATATTGTAATGCCTGTTTCACTTATGTCCCTGTATCTTGCACAGGCCGGAGAAGGGCATCTAAACCAATTGTTTCATTTGTTTGCATACTTAAAGAATTACAGCAAATCAAAGTTGGTGTTTGACTGCTCCATCCCGGAACTTGACGAATCAGTATTCCATGAATGTGACTGGGCTGAATTCTATCCGGAAGCGGGGGAACTAATTCCTCCAGATATGCCCGAGCCACGAGGAAAGGCCGTAACTACCACATGCTTTGTGGACGCCGACCACGCTGGCTGCAAGGCTACTAGGAGATCTCACACGGGAATCATCATCTTTGTTAACAGGGCACCAATTCTATGGTTCTCTACTAAGAGGCAAACAACCGTTGAAACATCCATGTTTGGCTCAGAAATTGTGGCACTCAAGATTGCAATTGAAATGATAGAAGGCCTACGGTACAAGCTCAGAATGATGGGCATGCCGATAGAAGGACCGACCAACATGTATTGTGACAATGACTTGCTTGTTAAGAATGTAACACACCCGGAAAGCCCTTGTAAGAAGAAGCACAACAGTATTGCTTACCACAAAGCGCGCGAATGCATCGCGGGAAAGATTATCCGGATTGGCAAGGAACCCGGTGAAACTAATATTGCAGATCTACTCACTAAGCTTATGGGTGGAGTAAAGCTATTCTCCTTATGTAGGAGATGCATGTGGAGATGCAAATAAAAGGACCGACCCTTAAGGTATCTTCTACAAGTACTTAACACTACGAGTACAAAGACACGGGGACTCTAGAAAAGCGCCGGTAGCAAACGTACAGACGTACGGACATTCGGAGCTACACACGAATGAGATAACACACGAATGACTAACAGACAAATAAGCGAGCCGACTCACTGAATCGCTAACCGTAAGGGTGCGCTAATAGTGCACCAATAGAGGTTCGATACAAGTAATCATCTTACATGAAAAACACTCACAAATCTAAATACTAATACTTGAAATCACTGAATACTACTAGACTTACCTAGTAGACTACACGTGTAAACGTGTTAGTGAAGTAGTAAGCTCACGAGAGCAAAACAAGAAAAAACTAGAGGGACCACCCCATTTCGTTCAAGGCAAAAAACAAAAACCGCAAGAGTTGCAATAATTGTTGATGCGCTCTCCAGCATTCATTGGCAACGTAAGTGTGTGGGCGGATCAGGAACAGGATGTACTATCACCAGTGAATCCAATCCGGGAGCAACGAACAAAAGGAAAGCAACGGTGATGTACCGGTAGTATCTTGCCCAATCGCCAAGCGATTGCCACTGGATCTGTCTATCGAGATTGTATCAACAATAGAACGGACGTACTGTGCGGGTACTACTCAAAACACACGCAGCACGCAAAACACTCCGGACCCAATCAACACCGAAACCAGCATGGAAAGCGTCGCCGAAGCCATCGTTGAGGAACTAGAACCATCGGTTTGGTTCCAGTTTGCGTCGGTCACTGTCACCACGAAAGTTTCCGCATCGATCTCGACATCGCCATCCCCATCGCCATGGCCACCCCCATCGATCTCGACATGGCCATCGCCACCCGCATCGACATTTCCACCGACATCGCCATCGTACTCGACCGGAGTCGCGGGGGACACAACGGACGGTTCGATCGAATCTGGTTCCAAGGAAAAGACATGGGTGTCTTCGAGATAGAAGAAATTGCTGCCATCGAACAAGAACTCGCTTTTGTTGTTGTTGTTGTTGTTGTATGATGATGATGATGATGATGATAATGGGTATCCCAACCAGACCTCGTATCCGCCACTCTCGCTCTCGAATCCCCTACCCTCGTTGGACGTCATGGTGAAACGATACGTTTCGGTTCCGAAAGCCGGGAGCCGCAGGGGTATCGTGAGAGCGATCGTGCCGTCCGCCAGATCCGACGAAAAGGTGCCCGGATACACGGCATTGACGAGTTCGAGTTCGAACGCATCATCGTTATTAGTATTAGTATTAGTATTTGCATCGCTGTTGTTGCCGCTGTCCTTTATGTCGGTAACAGGAGTTGTGGTTTCATTGTTCCATTTATGCAATAAATAACCAATGTTTTCCGGATACGGACCAAACCGTATGACGATCGACAGGAATGTTTTCATTGTTGGACTAGTTCCGAATGTGGGGGTCGTCCTTATCGTCGACGAAGCCGAATTCCAACTCGTGGGTGCACTCGTTGGAAGCTCGCCCACCGCAAAGGCATAGGAGACGTTGTACCGCTTTCCGAGAGTTGTAATCGATTCGTCGTGCGACAACAGCTCGTTCCCGCTCTCGTCGACAATGGTGACTCCCACGTCCACAATGTCCCCATACGAATCGATCAGAACAAACTCGTACTCGCGGTTGTTTCTCACGGTCATCGTTTCCGTCACCACCGATTGGGACTGCGTGTGGTTGTAGGAAAATATGGGTCGTTCGGCTTCGGTGGTCCATACCCCTCGCTCGTTTGGGGTCCGCAGGAGCCATCCCTGTTCCTCCGGCCTCGAGTCCAGGCGCAACGATACCGTGAGTGCGGTGCACCACGGTTCGTCCCCGCTCTCCACGGAAGCACTGTTGTCGTCGCACGAAGCAGCAGAAAGCGCTGCTCCATCCAATTCCGGTGACGATGACGATGACGATGACGATGCCGGATCCGCACAGCCGAACGAAGCCGGGGGATCTTCCGACATCTCGCATACCTGGTCTCGGATCCACTCGTGCACCTCCGAGACCCTGGCGTACAGCGCCGGGAGCGTCGGATTGGCGCATCCGAATCCCGCCGAGACGATCCCCACCAGCAGATCCTCGCTGGCGTCCCGCCCCTCCCGAACGAGGCCGCTGCCCGAATCCCCCCGGCAGCTGTCCGACCCCTCCTCGAAATTCCTCGCGCACAGCGAGACATCGATGACGTAGCGCCGGTAATCGACCTTGTGGGCCCCAAAGTTCCCGACAAAGGTCTTGCACTCCTCGTTGGGCAGATAGTAGGCGGAGGCTCCCAGCAGCACGTCGGATTGTGCCGTGAGATCGTTCGGATCGACGGATCCCCATCCAAAGACGTGCAGCTCCTGGTCGGGGACGGGTGTGTTCGGGTCCGAGTTGATCGCAATGGGCATGGCGGTGCGTGACCTGCCAAAGATCTTGGCCACGGCAAAATCGTGTGGATCGGTGTCGAGGAACCGATTGCGGTAATAGCGAGGATGCGTGACGAGTGATTCAACGATGAGGCTCTCGTACTCTTCCGTCGTGTCGGAGCGATTGTGGCGTCCCAGCTGGACCTCGTTGACGGATTCGCTGCAATGGGCGGCGGTGAGAATGATGTCCGGGGCAATGAGCTGTTTTTCGAGAAACAAATAAGAATGCGATGCAATAGAAGCGAAAGAAACGACAGAAACGAAACGACGGCTACCGTGAGTCTTTCGTATTGTCCCGGCTACAGCGAATCAGGCCATATCGTTTCCTGTTCGTTTCGTATCGTATCGTATCGTTTCGTATCGTATCGTATCGTATCGTTTCACCGAATAATGCAATGCGGTATACATTTACGTACCACTCCCCCGCACTTGAGAACGTGACCCTGGTTCAAAATGGCAACGTACGGGTACCTCATCGTCGTCACCTCGACGCCATTGACGATTCGGGGCGATGGCTCGCTGATGGCATCGGCATCGGCATCGGCATCGGCGAGTAGTCCGCGAAGATCACTAGTATTCGTATTTGTATTCGTATTCGTATTTACAGTTACACCGCGCGCGGGTTTCCCGTCCGCAAACGCGGCAAACACCGGCCAGAAGAAGGCCGTGCGGGTGCAGCAACAGCAGAATACGGAGACTACGAGCAGCTGCAGCCGGAATATCCACCCGTAGAATTCACGATGAGATCTCGTCGCCACCATTGCTGTGTTGCTGTCCTGTCGCTGTTGCTGTCGCTGTTGCTGTCGCTGTTGCTGTCGCTGTTGCTGTTGCTATCTCTGCTGTCTCTGTCGTCTCTGCTGTCTCTGTCGTCTACCGATCGATCGAAACGACGACGGCTTCTTTGTTGCGCTTACTCGCTGTTGGCAAGAACTTTTGGATCGAGCTGCTGGCGTCCATCAATCGGAACGGAACGGAACGGAACGAGACCAACTTGTCGAACAGTGCCAACCGGTGTCAGACAAATCGGACGGTGTTTACAATATACCTTGCGGTGAAATTTTACCGTGGTGCCATAATGAGACTTCTAATTGTTTTGATGACAGCTTAGATTATGAAAAAATAATTGTACCGGTACGAGTACGACTCGTACCTCGTAATTATTTTTATGCCGAACGACGTAAGTGATCGGAAATGCCGTAATTGCGGATTTTTCTTTTAGGCTGTTTTAAAATTTGAATCCCCGGATTCCTAGATGATCGTGGAAACCGATGAACGCCTGCCGCCATATTCCGAGGAATCGTGGAATTACCGGTACGTACCGTACTCGTAGATAGGCCTTACCCGCCTTAGGGATGTATGTGGTATTCCAACGCTCACGATTAAAAATTACCCACGATTCAAGAAAATCTGAAATACAATGCCACGCAAGCCGGTCTTCAACCTTGAAGACTGGATGAAGAACATATCCAAATTCTCTATGTGCAATGTACGTTGAATTTCCATTCAACGGCTTTTTACTGTTATAAGCTTTCTCAACGGCTCCTCGGAGTAGTTGACAAAGCTAGCTCACAATCTTAGTTTTTAACCAAATACATAAACCTTATTTTAGTACCTTTTTCTAGAGGCATACGACAATGTATGTCGTACGCCTCTAAAAAGGTACTAAAATAAGGTTTATGTATTTGTTAAAAACTAAGATTCAGATTGTGAACTAGCTCTGTCAACTACTCCGAGGAGCCGTTGAGAAAGCTTATAACAGTAAAAAGCCGTTGAATGGAAATTCAACGTACATTGCACATAGAGAATTTGGATATGTTCTTCATCCAGTCTTCAATATTGAAGACCGGCTTGCTTTTCAGATTTTCTTGAATCGTGGGTAATTTCAATCGTGAGCGTTGGAATACCACACTCTTCTCCTTCTCGTAAAAGTTCGATTGGTGGCACAGAATTTTTGTTAGTCGTGTGCGACCAGTATTGCTTAGATAAGAAATTTTTAGTTGGTGTGATACGGTTTCAGATTTCGAATGTTCATGCGTTGGATTACTTGATTTCGTAAGAGAAAGGAAACTGTACCATTCGTGTGGATTTGCTGTATAGTGTAGGGGCCTTTGCTTCTTGCTTCGAAAGCTCCAGGGATTTGCTTTTCATTTTTCACCATAACTTGATCTCCTACACTGTAATCATGAAGCTTCCTGTGGCTGTTTTCTTTCATAGCATTCTTGTCGATTTGAGCTTGTCTTTTGTTTCTGACCATGGCCAAGTCAGTAATTACTGGAATCGGTAGGAACATATCTCTGTGGAATACAAGGGCTCTGGGTGTCATTCCAAAGGTCTTGTTAATGGTTGATCGAACCGCGAACTGAGCCGATGCGAAGATGGTGTCAATAATATCAGTTGCTTCCTGGAGCGTCTGTGGAGGGTTGGTGTTGAGTTCTGTTCTCATTGCAGACTTCATCGTATCGTGGATGCGTTCAAGTACTGCATTGGATTGTGGGTTCCGGACTGAGCAGACCTTGGCTTTGATTCCTAGGTTGGCAAGATGGAGTTGGAAGTCGTTGCTCATGAAGTTGGTTCCTTGGTCAATAATACAATTTACTGGTTTGGGATATCTGGAGAGCCAGCCATTGTTGAGGGCATGAACTGCCATGAGGCCGGTTGGGTTTACTTGTGGGGCTCGAATGATTTCAAGGAGGTTGGTGCACATGTCCATGATGGTAAAGCCATTGAAGGAGACTGTTCCATGGCCAGGGATCTTGATTTTCCAAGGGCCTACGCCATCGATTGCAATGGTGTCCCAAGGAACATATTGGTGTTCTTTGGTGGGGAGCTGTCCGTGGCTTTGGTGGCTATTCTTGTATCGTTGGCACGTGTCACACGTTTTGCAGAAGACGTTGATTTGGTCCTTCAGGTTTGTGGCATATACAAATTGGTTGATGGTTCGGTACAATCGTTCTGCGCCGGCATGGCCAAGCACATGGTGGTAGTATTTGATGGTGGCTTGCACTCTGTTTGGAGGGAGTACAATTTTCTGGCGACCGTTGGAGTCTACAACTTTCAAGTCGGTGCCATTGAAGTTTTGAGTTGTGTACCGGGGATTGGTAGCGATATCTGCATTGGCTGCTTGATCTTGGGCGAGTTGGTCAAAGGCTAAGGGGTACATGGGAATGTCTTCTGGGTAGTTAAGAAACAATTCAGAGAGAGAAGGAAGGTCGGAGTCCGTTGAGTCAATTGCAGTTTCAAGGTCCGAGTCGTCCGTTGGGGTGGGACCGAAGAACTCCTTCTTCTTCTCCGGAGTGTCTTGCTGGAGCGGGAGCCTTGAGAGGGCATCAGCAATGACATTGTCTTTGCCTTTGATGTACTTGAATACTGGGGAAAATTCTTCAAGGAGCATGCGCCAAGTCATAATTCTGTGGCTGGTAAGATTTTGCCTGGTTAAGTTGATGTGGTCTGTCCATACAATGATTTCAGCACCCCAAAGAATGGTACGGAATTCCTTGAAGACTTCTACAATACAGAGCATCTCTTTATCGACCGTTGGGTATTTGCGTTGAGCGGCGTTGAGTTTTCTGGAGAAGCAAAGGATGATTTTGCTGTTTTGGAGGATGACAGCTCCAAGTTGGTAATCAGAAGCATCAGTATAGACATGGAAGGGCTTGTTTGGATCAGGAAAGGCAAGGAGGATATCATTGGCAATAAGGGATTTGGCTTTGTTGAAAGCTTCGAGAAGTTCTGGTGTTGGAGAGATTTTGCTTTTGGCTCTTCCAGAGAGGTCAGTAAGGGGTGCAAGGACCTCAGCGCGTTTGGGGTAGAAGTTTCGATAGAAGTTAATCATCCCAACAAAGGATCGAAGTTGGGTTGTTGTTGAGGGAAAAGCAAGTTTCAGAATAGGAGCAATCTTGTTTGGATTGGGCCTAATACCATCGCGCGAGATAATGTGGCCAAGCCAAGGAGCTTGGGATTGAAACCAGTGGCACTTGGAGGGCTTGACAGAGAAGTTGTGACACTTCAGTAAGGACAGAACAGAGGAGACTGATTTGCAATGGGAGTCAAGGGTGTCTGAGAAGATACCAATATCATCGATGTATACTTCGATGTCCTTCAGGTGGGAGAGCATTTGTTCCATGCAGCCTTGGGCCCAACTTGGAGAGTTAAGGAAGCCCATTGGCAATCGGAGCAGTCTGAACTTTCCGAATGGAGTAACAAGGACACAAAGCCAGGTGGAGGCTTCATCAAGTTTGAATGTGTGGAATTGCATGCTCACATCGATAAGGGTGACATATTTGAAGCCTCTTCTTCTGTGGAAGATGTCTTGGAGCTTTGGGAGCGGATAGTGAAGTTTCTTGGTGACTTTGTTGAGTTCTCGGAAGTCACTGATGAGTCTACAGAAGCCATCTGGTTTTGGCACTACAAACGTTGGCATTCCCCATTCAGTTGCATAGCACCGTTCGAGGATGCCAAGTTTCACTTGTCGATCGATTTCTTTCTTCACTGCTTCTTGTTGGTGCAGTGGAATGGAATAGGGCTGTTTTACATGATATGGCGTTGCGCCTTGCTGGAGATCAATGTGGAACGTTTGGTTAGGGAAAATGCCTAATTCTTTGTCATTCAAGCCTTCAAAAAGTTCTTCATTTTGGAGGAGTATTGGTAACAAGGCTTGTTTCTCTTGGTAGGAGAGATGGTTTTGGTCGGTGACAAGTTTGTGGAGATCAGTTTTCTCGTACTTGGTGGTTCCATCTACATAAGATTGTTGGATTGATTGGTTGGAGTAACTTTCTGCAACCGCGTGTGGTTCTGCGGACATAACCTTGTGGAGCAAGGACTTGTTGTCAAAGTAATTGCGAGGATGGAAGTCCATTGTCTTCTCATACCATTCTATGGTACAAGTCTCGAAGTCCATTTTCATTCCAAGATCTCTCATGGTTTTCCTTCCAATAAGGAGGTGGTAGTTGATATTCTGAGAGACTACAAAACACTTGATTTGTAGGACTTTCATGGAGTATGATAGTTCTGGGAATATGGTGTTCTCCAAGGTTACGTAGTGGTTGCAAGTGGTTTTGCCGTTTGTTGTCTGCATTTGAATTGGTTGGTCTAAAAGGTTCTTCTTGATTCCAGAGGGAATTGCTGATTCCACTATGAGGTTGTCGGTTGATCCGGAATCGAAGAGGGTTTTCAAGTAGTACTTGCCAAGGGATCCGTTGATTGAGTTGCAGACACTTACTGTGGTTGGAGCAAGGTCGATGTCGACGTTGTCCTTGCTAGGGGCAACATCTTGCTTGTTGTTGTCGGAATCGGTCTTTTCAGAGGGAAACCTTTGAAGATCCGTGTTGTAGTATTCTTCATCGATATCCATATCGACATGGAAGAGATCCGGCCAAGGAGTTGCAGGGATGGTAGTTTCTTCTGGTTCATTGATGAAGACACACATGTGTTGCTCTGGTTCATGGAAGTTACTGCCGTACGACGAAGAGGTAGTGGATCGATTGCTGTTGTTGGAATTGCTGCTGCGATCATTCACGTGCGAGTCGGTGTTGTCCCTAGAGTTGTTATTAGACTGATTGGAGTTGCTGCCATACTTGTTGGTGTAGCATTGACCCCAAGTGTGATTGGTACCAGGGTGGATAGGACACGGTGAGTCATTTGAGATCCTAGTCGAGCCTTTGTTGTTGTTGTTGCTTTGGTTGTTGCTCCGTTGGTTGTTGTTGTTGTTGTTGCGTTGGTTATTGTTATTGCTGCTGTTGTTTCGATTGTTTCGATTGTTGCGATGATTGTTGCGATTGTTGCGATTGTTTCCATTTCGATTGTTACGATTGTTGTTGGCATTGTTGTTGCTGTTGTTGTTGTTCTGAGACGAGTTATCTGATTTCTTGTTCTTTTTATTCTGTACAGATTGGAATCTTTCAAATCTTATCATCATTTCAGAGAGAGAATCTCTATGGGGAGAATGGTGTTGTTGATAGATGTCTTTCCAGTCCTCTGGCATCGATTCGAAGACTAGATTCTTGAAGTCGCTTTCATTGATCTCTGCACCTTGTGGCGGGTGTCCGGGTAGTAATGGGAGAATAACATGGTTGTGGAAGTTGACTTGCGCTACAAATTGGTGTACAGTCATGGAGGTTGTCTTCTTAATGTTGGTGAGGAATCTTTTATGATTCTGGTAGGCATCGAGGTTGCTGTTGAACTTGAAGCTGATGAATGCTTCCACTGTCGTCTGGAAGTTGTCCACAGTTCTCTGTGGGACATTGGCTGACACATAGCTGTTCCACCAGCTACAGTCGGTGTAGTCTCTGAGGAGGTCTACAAACTTGTCATAGATTCTTGGTCCTGTGGTTAGGTTGAGGGTCTTCTTAGATCTAATGAACTCATTGATTGTGAAAAGAATTTGTAATTTGGTTGATCCTGCAGTAATCAAAGGGATTTTGATCTTGGTAACTTCTTGGGATCCATTGACGTCTTGGGTGTTCTTGTACTCAATTTTGTCAATAGTCTCTTGATCAAAGTCATACTTGAAGGGAATGACTGAGTAAGACATACTGGTCGATTTCTTATTGTTACTGGACAATCTTCGGATCGGTTGTTAGCTGTGTAGTAGTGGTAATTTTTATTCGTGTAGTAGTTGAAGTAGTCTTTACCGGTAGAAAAAGGTCGAAGCGGTTATTCGGCTGTTTAAACAGTGTCGTACGCCTCTAAAAAGGTACTAAAATAAGGTTTATGTATTTGTTAAAAACTAAGATTCAGATTGTGAGCTAGCTCTGTCAACTACTCCGAGGAGCCGTTGAGAAAGCTTATAACAGTAAAAAGCCGTTGAATGGAAATTCAACGTACATTGCACATAGAGAATTTGGATATGTTCTTCATCCAGTCTTCAATATTGAAGACCGGCTTGCTTTTCAGATTTTCTTGAATCGTGGGTAATTTCAATCGTGAGCGTTGGAATACCACAATGTAGCAACTCGTGACCGAACAAATTGTAGAACGATAGTCATTGTCCCTTGTACCTACATTTCTACATATATATAGTAGTCATAGTAGGTATAGTAAAGTATGTATCGTACTCGTACTCGTACCATACGGTACGTACTCGTACTCGTACTCTTCTCAGAACAACACCATTTCTGCCGAACCGATCGACCCGATCGACCCATTGGAGGCTTTGGGATCTCGGAGAGGAAAAAATATTTCTGGACGAAGTGTCTTCCTTCAATTATTTAAGCGTCATCGCTTCCAACGTTGTAAGTCATTTTCGCTTTTCGTTCCGTTGGAGGACTATCCTAAAACGAGTATCAATACGTTCAGCACCGTACTCGTACCGGTACCGTAAGATTACCGTAGCTTTTGTTGTCATCATTATCAATACGGTACCGTACGGTAGTGTACCGGTAGTTCCGGTTTTGCCAACAGCAATATAAAACGAACTACGAACTACGAACTCGTCGAGCACAAACCACAACAACACAACATAACCATCAAAACTATACAACACAACACAGCACAACACAACACAGCACAGCACAGCACAGCACAGCACAAGAATGATAAAACCTCTGGGATCCTCCCGGGCAGCCGGCAGCGGCGGCGGCGCCAGCTCCAACCGATACGCTAGCAGCCGCCGCAAGACGATGGAAAGCCCCGCGGACCGGCTCCGAAAGATCGCCAAGCAGCACCCCTCCAACAAGCGCTGCTGCGATTGCCATTCCAAGCTCCCCCAGTGCATCAATTTGTCGGTCGGATCCTTCATCTGCATGACCTGCGCGGGTCTGCACCGGGAGATCAACTCCAAGATCAAGAGTCTGGGACACTCCACCTTTACCGATGCCGAGGTGGAATTCCTCGGGAGTGCTAGCCACAGCAACGATGCCGTCAACGCGGTATGGCTGGCCAGATACGATCCCAGCAAGGAGCGGAGTCGGTTGAATCGGCAGCCGGAGGGAAACCAGGACCAGGAGCACCTCCGGACCTGGATCCGACGCAAGTACGGCGACAAGCGCTGGTATTCGGCGAGTGCGGGTGCCGGTACTGGTGCGGGTGCCGGTACTGGTGCGGGTGCGGGTGCAGCGCGTGCTTCCTCGAATTCGAGTGTGGCTTCGACTGCGAGCGATCCCCGGGCGACGGTGGTGCAGATTCCTCCCGCGGCTGCCGCTCCACCGACCGATCTCTTTGCGCCCGCACCGGTGGCCGCTGTCGCTACAGCTCCGAGCCCTCGGAACAACGCAGGGGGATGGGACGCCTTTGGGGGGTCGACACAGCAACAGCAACAGCAACAGCAACAGCAACAGCAAACCAATAATTTCGCCAGCTTTGACAGCACTAACAACAGCACCAACAAGGCACCGTCCGATCCGTTTGCGGCCCAGCCACCCCCACAGCAACATCAGCAAGCACCACAAAACTTTGCCAACTTTGGTGCCACGGATCCGTTTGCGCAGCAAGCGCCGGCACAACTGCAGCCCCAGGCACAACCACAACCGCAACCGCAAGCAACCCAGAACTTTGCCAACTTTGGTGGGCAGCAACCACAGCAACAACAACCGCAACAGCAACAGCAACAGCAACAACAGTTTGCAAATTTTGGTGGGCAACAACCACAGCAACCGCAGGCATCCCAGAACTTTGCAAATTTTGGGGACCAGGTCCCTCCGCAACAGCAACAGCCACCACCACCACAACAGGCGGGTGGATTTGCAAACTTTCCTGCGCAGTCGCCACCGCCAGTCCAACAGCAGCCACCTCAGGCGGGTGGATTTGCACCAGGGGGAGGCTTTGCCAATTTCAATCCGCAACAGCAGCAACCACAACCACAACCACAACCACAACAACAACAACAACCGCAACCGCAACCGCAACCACAACAGATGCGACCACCGGGAGGAGGATTTGCGGCAAACTTTGCTCCGCAGCAGCAGCAGCAGCAGCCCGCACCGACACCGACACCGACACCACCGCCCGTGGTACAACAGCTACAGCAACCGGGAGGAGGATTTGCCGCTAACTTCCAACAGCAACAACCGCAGCAGCAACAGCAACAGCAGCCCGTACCGCAGCCTCCGCAGCCGAGTGGAGGCTTTGCCGCAAACTTCCAGCAGCAAGCAGAACAGCAGCAGCAGCAGCAGCAGCAGCAGCCCCCGCCCTTGCAAACGCCACCAGATCAGCAACAGCAACAGCAACCCACGATGCAATCGTCACTGACACAGCCCCAGCCCCAGCCCCAGCCCACGTCGATGATGGTTGCACCACCACCCAAGGAAGATCCGATGGATGCATTTGCTCACCTGAGTGTGGGTGGGGACAGCGGCAGCGTCCACAGCAGCGTATACACCCAATCCGCAATGAGCATGAGCCAACCTTTGGCGACTCCAGAGATTGCTGCACCCACCACCACCACCACGACCAATCCCAGCAACAATAGCAACAGCGTCGTCTACCAAGCAGAGCAAGTGGTTTGCTACAAATCCAACGGCAAGCGCACCAAGGCAAAGATCCTCAAGAAACACCTGGACGACGAACTCCAGCCGTATTACACGATCGTCCTTCCGTTTGGAAAGGAAAAACAAACCGACAACGCACATCTGGAACCCCTCAATCCGGCATACGAGGACATCGAATCGGTGGTGCTATCCTTGTCGGCGTCCCAGCTCAAACAGCTACAGAAATTTTTGTCCACCACACTGGGAAGCAGTGGCAGCGATTTGCCAGGCGCCGCGCCCTCGAACACCTCGTCGACGGTGACGATGACGATGAACGGATCATCATCGACGTCATCATCGTCGTCCAGCAGCAACAACAACAACAACAACAACACGGGAGGAATTTCCAACCCGGTTATAGATGTCCAGCCTCCGGCAGGCTCCTTGGCACAACAGACGATGCAGGGACCAGTTGGTGGTGCTCAACCCCAAGTGACGATGATGACGATGCAGCAGCAACCACCACCAATGCAGGGACAACAACAGCCTCCCCAACTGCAAATGCAACCCCAAGCCGCAGCAGCACAGCAGCAACCTCCCCAGATGCAAATGCAGCAGCAACCCATGCAGGCACAACAACCGCCTCAACTGCAAATGCAGCAACAGCCCATGCAAAGCCAGCAGCAACCTCCACAGATGCAAATGCAGCAGCAACCCATGCAGGCACAACAACCGCCTCAGCTGCAAATGCAGCAACAGCCCATGCAAAGCCAGCAGCAACCTCCACAGATGCAAATGCAAATGCAGCAGCAACCCATGCAGGCACAACAACCGCCTCAACTGCAAATGCAGCAACAGCCCATGCAAAGCCAGCAGCAACCTCCACAGATGCAAATGCAAATGCAGCAGCAACCCATGCAAGGACAACAACCTCCTCAAATGCAGATGCAACAACAGCCCATGCAAAGCCAACAGCAACCTCCCCAAATGCAGATGCAGCAGCAACCCATGCAAGGACAACAGCCTCCTCAACTACAAATGCAGCAGCAACCTATGCAAGGACAACAGCCTCCTCAACTGCAAATGCAACCCCAGATGCAAATGCAGCAGCAACCCATGCAAGGACAGCAACCATCCCCTCAGATGCAACCCCAGATGCAGATGCAACAGCAACCCATGCAAAGCCAACAGCCTCCCCAACTGCAACCGCAAGGCAATCCCTTTGACTTGTATTAAGAAGTAATAAGAAGTAATAATGATTTGAATGTCTTGTCTTGTCTTGTCTTGTCTCGTTTATTCATATGGTAGCCTCGTCCGAGGCGGCATCTTGACCGTTATCTTAGTTGCAGTAACAGGTGCACGACACGAGCAAGAGCAAGAGCACGAATCATAACGATACTCGGAAACCGAGTGAAATTGTATGTCACGGGGGCATCGTTTTCATCCATCGCTTCAAAAGGAGAAAGTAATTGTGTCGTTACTTTTATGTACGGTATTAACTAATAATGTTGTCACAAAGGAATAATTGAATTGTAAAAATCATGATTATCATTTTTTTATTCGCAACAACAACAGCGTTCCGAAGTAATCTTACGGTACATATGTCTGTCTCGTTATTTTTTAGAAGAAGATTGTTACCGAGGGACCATTGTCACCCACCACAATGCTCAAAAGTATTGATTTGTATCGTTAATTTTTTTAGTGGATTAGAAATGTACATGCATGCAATTGAAATTGGAATTGTATCGAAATAACAATAATAATAATAATAATTGTAATGGAACGTTGGTCGGCCTGTTGTTTGTTTGTGGGCGTGTGCGGGCGTGTGTGCGTGCGCACGTGCACGCGTTGTGGTCCTTTTCTAGAATCGACCTCGACCTCTTCCCCTGCCTCCTCCTCCCCGTCCGCCGAAACCGCCTCCTCGTCCACCGAACCCTCGTCCGCGACCTCCGCCTCGGCCACCACCACCTCGTCCTCCTCCGCGGCCACCACCACCCCGTCCTCCTCGTCCGCCACGGCCTCCTCCCCGTCCGCCGCCGCTGCCGCGGCCCCCGGCGGGAGCGCCCGGATTCGTGAATCTCGTGATCGGCAACAGCTTGTCGGTCCCGACGTACATGAGATCGTTGGGCTGGAAGCTCTTGCTCAGGACACCGGCGTCCATTTTGACGGTGAAGAATATCTCGGCGGTCTTGCCGAGGATTTCGTCGACCTTGCCGATTTTGCGTTTGTTTTCAAGGTAGACACCGGCGTTGAAATAGGGGACCTTTTGGTCCAGAGTCCACCGGCACACCAATTCGGATTCGCAATCGTGTAATACCTTGCCGGCCTCTTCGTGTTGTGGGGTGGTTCGATTCGATTCGATTCGATTCGATTTGGTTTTATTTGATTTGATTCGATTTGGTTTGATTCGGTTTGATTCGGTTTCGTCGGGACAGGCAGATGGAAGCGAGCAAACGTCGCAAAGTGGAGCGGGGTGTTAGAACAACAAACAATCAGAGAACAACAACGGAAGCAATAATTTTTCCTCCGTTTGGCGTCCCCCGTTTTCTTTTTTTCGGGATTGGTACGGTTGTTATAAGAATGTACACCACACCAAACCACACCACACCACACCACACAACGTACCAACAATTTCTGCGGGTGGTCCTTCGTCGCGCCCAAATCTTCCTCCACCGCGGCCTCTTCCTCCGCCTCTGCCTCCTCCTCTGCCGCCTCCTCTGCCGCCTCCTCGTCCTCTGCCAAATCCACTCATAGCCGTTGTTGTGTTATTGCACCGGTAGCTGCAGTAATTAATTCGAAATGCTGGGTCGATATCTCCTGTTCGCTGGTGTCTCTGTTGTTACGACAGAAAGTAGCGTCTGCTGAACGGTACGGTACAAGTACTCGTACACACAATCTTGACAACAGCTAGGGTAGCTAGCTGCGTTGATCGATCGACGCTGTTAGATGATAATTACGGTAGAGCAGGGAGCTGTAGTCCAACAACAATCACAAGCTTACGGTAATCTTACGGTAGATCACATCAGCACGAACGAACCGATATTCGATTTTGTCGGCTCCGGGATGTGATGGTATCCGATCGCTCTCCGTACGAAGGATGGACTGACTCTACCTACGGTACTCGCGATGTCCAGACAACCACCCAAACATTGTTTCTGGATTTTTCAGTCATGATGAAACACGACTGACTACAAGTAATCCAAAGATGTTTTAAGTTAGTTTTTTTACATGCGACCCCGCGCCGGTTGGGAAGGTTTGATGGAAGATGAAGATGTGAATGTGTGAGTGATACCGGTACTATCGCACGAAGTGCAGTTTTGAAGTGACTACATACGGTTCGTGGTACAAAACAACCCTGGCAGATTGGACAAGGCAACGCAACGCAACGCAACGCAACACAACGCAACACAACAATGGCAAAAAAGAAGGCACAATCAACGCAAGGCGACAACGACAAGCCAAAGAAGGTGAAGCGGGAAGTCAAGGTGGTGAAGTGTCCATCGGCGTTTCCGATTTCGACGAAACCAAAAAAGCGTCCCCGCGATTCTGACGACGACAACAACAACAACAACAACAACCACCAGCTGCGGGAAGCGGGGAAGGCCCGCAACAATGCTGGTTCCACCAGCAGCAACAAAAAACACGACAAGAATCTGCTCGACCTGCACCAAGCCGCTAGGGAGATCCGGGCCTACGGTGCCACGGCGTTCGAGGGGAAACAAAAGAGAGACTACGAGGACGAGAAATACTACAAGCTGACCGGTCGGCACAAGAAGAAGAATTCGTGCCCCCTTCCCCTCGTCCGCGGTCTCAAGAGGGCGGCCGCTAAGCGAGACGCAAAGGCCCGGGAAGAAGCCCGGAAATCCGGGATCGTGCTCCCAAAGAAGAAAAACCAAGGAGAGGAATCTGCGTCGAGAAAGTCCATGTCCGACGCGGACTTTCGAAAGTTTGGTCCCGCTCCCAATATTGGCTTTATGAAGAGCGGGGTCTATCGCGTATCCAACGGCGGGGACTTCAAGAGCAAGAGGACCGGCGGAAATGGAAGACGGCGGTAGTTACGTAACGTAACGTAACGTAAGATTCGATTCGATTCGATTCGATTCGATTCGATTCGATTCGATTCGAGGACTCCGTTGCGAATTTCGGACGGAATGGATTGATGGATCGATAATAATATGTCTACGAGCAAACAACATTGCACGTACGAGTACACGTGCGCACACAGCGCTGTGTATGTACCGGGTAGGACAAGAATCTTTATTGTTTCTCTTCGATTTCTATTGATTAGCTTATTTATTATTATTCATTTCAAAAGACACGAGAAGTGCTTCAATCACTCCGGATTGGTAGTAGTTTGCTGCTTTTCTTCGTGATTGAGAACACGATCTCTCGCTTGTTTCCATGGAACGAGGCATATATACAATGTGCTTCGTTTCGTTTCGTGTTGCGCAGCAAAGCAAACGATTGGTTGGTTCCAAAGCATCATCGGTGTTTGTGTTTGTGTTGTCTATTCTATTAGTACGTACTGTACTGTACTGTACTACTGTACTATACTTTACTATACTGTGTCAAGCACACTGTATCAATCAAGCCCTGGATGGGTCGTTCATGTTCAGCTCGTCGATCAGTTTTCCGAGATCGGCCACCATGGGAGAAATGTTTCTCACAAAATCCTCGACGTCCCGCTTCGACTTTTCGATCAACTCGTCGTTGTAGAGCTGCCGGGAAACCTTGGCCTCGATCATCGTACTAGTAGTCGTAGACGAAGACGAAGAAGCGGACGTGGCCGAACACGACGAGGAAACCATGGAGCTCGTTGTCACCACCGAGTTCGCGTCGGAACACGAACACGAACACGAACACGAGCACGACGAACCCCCGCTCTGGATCTCACCCGTTGCGCTTGCGCTTGCGCTCCCGCTCCGGAGGGACGAATCGACCATTTCCGTGTTGAGCTGGTTGAGATCGAAGTGGCTCTCGCTGGAAAGGATCAGGTTACTGCTGCTGCTACCGCTCATCATCATCAGCTTGCTGCTGCTGATCAGCTTATTGTTTCGTTTCATCTTCTCTTCCTTCCCGCAGTGGAACATCCGCACCAAGTCTTCCCATTTCTTGGCAATCTCGTGCCCAAAGTGGTCCAGTGCCGCCAGGACCTCGTTGTCGTTGTCGTTGTCCGATTTGCTGCGACCGGTAGTTGCCGTAGCAGAAGAAGTTGCAGATGATGATGATGATGATGATGTAGTAGAAGCACCGCTGTTGGAATCCGAAAACTGGCGGCACAGGGAAGGAGGAGCGTCGTCGTCGTCTCCTCTTGCGTGCCCGTGTCTGTGCTTGCCGCCGGCACCACCGCCACCACCGCCGTGGTTATGATGGTGGTTATGATGGTGGTTATGGCGGTTGTGGTGGCGGTTGTGGCGGTGGTGGTGGTGCCCGGGCAGATCGGTCGGCGGAGCCATCGACAACCAGATCCGCTCCAGCGGTGGCGACCCGCCGAACGAGTGGGTGAAGATCCGCTTGACGGCCCACCCGTGGTAATCGTTGTAGACGATCTCGTACGCCGCGGTCGCGGCGTCCCTCGGGCTGGGGTATCGGAACCCCGGCACCTCCAGCGAATTTGCCAGCAGCGCGGTCTGGTAGTGCAGCTGCCGCTTCGTCCACAGCAACCCCGACGCGGCGGATCGATCGGAAAGCAAGGGGAGATTCTTGTGGACCCCGGTCGCGATCTCGAATCGCAAGAGTTCCCGGAGCGTCGGCGAGGCGACGGGCTCTCGCTCTGCTCGTTCTAGTTCTATAGAGTTCGTCGTCGTCGTCGTCGTCGTCGTCGCAGCAGCAGCAGCAGCGGAGTTGTTAGCGCTTTTCTGCCGCAGGTAGTCGTGGACCCCCCTCTCGATCTTTTCCAGGTTCTGCAGAACGTCGCGGTACGCCAGGCTCAGACCGACCGCGTATCGCTGGTAGCCCTTCGGGACCATCCGCAGCGTCCTCCACTCGGCAAAGACGCGGACCACGGCCACGAAACGCAGGGCGTCCATGTCGTCGAAGTTTGAGTTCGAGTTTGAGTTCGAGTTTGAGTTGTCGATACCGGTGGTGGACCCATCGCTCCCGCAGCACACGCCCACGCGACGACCGCCCACGCGACCACCGCGACGACGCTTGGTGCTATTGTTGTTGTTGTTGTTGTTGTTGTTGTTGTTGCGGTCTATCGCGAGCGATCCGCGGGAGACGGACACGGCCGTGTCGATGGCGGTGATCACGGAACGCACCACCATCTCGTTGTTGCAGTTCTGGTCGGCGAGGAACCGGTTCTTGTCATCAAAGTAGTACTCGTCCTCGTCCTCGTCCTCGTCCTCGTCGAGATTTGTTGCGCGGGAAGCAGCGTACCGAAAGAGAACCGAGACGTCGCGGATCGAGAGTCGCTCGATGTAGTCCGACCGGGCGAAGCATTCCTTTCTCGTGATGGATTGCAGAGCGGAACGGAGCAGGTTCTTGGACAGGTTCTTGATGGCGTCCACCGATGTCACGCGGGAGAGAGTGGAGAGCGCGGTTGTTGTGCCGCCGCTGCTTCCGGAAGCCATTCTTCTCCCCAGCGAAGACACAACGGAAGAATACGAATACAACGAATACAAATACGAATACAACGAATACAAATACGAATACAACGAATGCGATGCTATTTTTGCTCGGGAGATACACCATCGAACAACGAATGGTGCCGCCAACAACCTTCGTTGCACGTAATCAAAGTTCGCGCAGAGTGCAAAGAGGAAGAGTCCGGACGATCCGATCACTATCACGGTGCGAACGTCCGTGTCGTTTGCTCCCAGTCCGTAGCCTCCCAAGAACATTGCGCCCACCACAACGATGGTTGTCACCGTTTTTGTTGCATCATCGCTCGCGCTCGCGCTCGCGCTCTTCCCTTCTCCTTCTTGTTGTTGCTCTTGTTGTTGTTGTTGTTGTTGTTGTTGTTCCCCGTGTAGTTGTACCCGCGTGTCTTGCTCCGAGACCTCCACATGGAAATTGGGAGGCCTGCACATTTTCTACTTATTTGTTGTTGTCGTCGTCGTCGTCGGATTGGCAACAACTAATACGATCAATTATAATCTATTCCGTTCAAACGCACTAGGATGAAACAGAAGGCGTTGTTTTGACAGTCGGTTCGTTTCGCTTTGCTTTGTTGGTGGATAACAATCGTAGAAAGGATTTACTTCTACTTCGTACGGTGTTTCTGTTGCAGCGATATGAAAATGGCGAAGGCTTTTTTTTTTTTTTCCACCAGATTTTGTTTGCGATGTTCGTGTTTTTTCACGGTCACGAACGACGGAAAAAGCTTGGAAGAAGTTTTTTTGTGAGGTTTGAACCCGCATTCATTCATCATTCATCATCATCATACCCGTTAGACCGATAAAATAGTGCGTACCGTACCGTACAATACGGTATGTAACTTACAGTACCGTTACGAGTACGGTACTCGTAGTTCGTACTCGTACGCGAAAGATTTCGAACCTGTGACCGGTACCGTACGTATTATTTGTACCAAATGGTACGTAGTCGATGGTAATTACGGTAGTACGAACTGTATTGAACGGTCAGATGCGTACGACGACTTTCAACTCAACTCAATCCACACTGGTTGGAGTCTCGTTTTGCGCGACGACCCCTAGATCGATGAATGATTGACACCTGCCATGCCACGCATGATTGGGCATAATTGTGACAGATACACGTCATGCTGCGGCGGTACGGTACGAACCGTAATTACGGTAGGTGAGTGAGATTTTGCTTCGCGGTTACATTCATGACGGCGAATTACACAAAAGCGAATCAATCGATCGATCGATCGATCGATCAATCGATCAATCATATTTTTGGCGTTTCAGGGCGGTGATCTTTGATCGTCTCCCCATCAACCACAAAAAATAATTATTGATATGATTGATTTTTTAATTCCTACCTTTTCATCGAGCCATGCATGATGTCAGTCAGTGCCGTAACATCCGACGTAATTTACAGCACTTATCACACGAGCCAATCGAAAATACGTTGGACCGGGCACATGTTGTCCCGTCCTAAGGAAGTGCCGACAACAATTGCTTACAATTGATGGATGAAGTTGCCATTGATTGATTGATTCATTCATTCATTCATTCGGTGACTGTGACAGTACAGTACCGGTATCTTACCGGTACGAGTACGAGTAATTACGAGTACCGTACTACTCGTAATCTTACGTCCTGTCACAGAAAAAGGTAGATAGCCCAAAAAAAATACTCCGTACCGTAATACTACCTATGTACTCCGTAATCGAACATTCGATGACAACACCACGACCCAAACCATCACAAGGTGACACCCTACTTCGAAGGAATGAAAATGCTTCAGAATGTGAAGCAGTAGTAGTAAGTAGTACGTACCTCGTAATTACTTCGGTACGATACTATTCGGCTCGGTACAAGTACGGCATTATGCATCAGAGTGTATGTATATCACATCTGCATCGAATTTCAGACCGGAATTTCAAGAAGTAACGGTATAGTACCGGTCCGGGGTACCGGTAGAAGAAGAACGCTTAGATTGTGTGCCGTTGCGACAACAGACAACACACACACTCACACTCACACTCACACACGCTTTCTTCGATCATTGTGGACAAGGGAATAATTACGAAGTGACACCGTTATACTACATAGTATTCCTATCATGCATGAAAAAATAATTATGAAACTGCTTCTTCAATCCGATCGTGAAGGATGTCATCAAGACAACAGAAAATCAATCAATCTATCTATCTATCTATCGAATAGAGGATGTTGTCTATTCCATACATCTTGTACGGGCGTACCGTACAGGTAGTAGAAACTCGCTTTGGTGAAACACGAAGCAATAATTGTTGTGCACTGTAGTAAGTATTTTGTACTCGTAATTACAATTACAGTTGTAAGCAATCGAAACCTGCGCGCGTTGTCGTTCAATTTCGGTTGTAGGGAATACGAAGTGACAACAACAGCAACAACAACAACAACAACAACAAACAAACAAACAACAACACAATCCTACGGTACATTAATCGAATGTTTGTTTCATGAAGAAAGAGGCTTCCCGGCCAGAGAGGGAGGACGTACGTTAGGACGTCGGCAGAGTGAATCAATCATCGATCGATGCCTACCGTACCGTACTATACTAGTAGTAATAGTAATAGTACGGTACTTGTAGAAAACGCTTTGAAAACTACCGTACGGTACCGTATTCGGTAATCTTGCTTTTTGTTCGGCTGTGGGAAGTACAGTACCGGTACAGGACTCGTTGTTCCGATGCTGTACCGGTACCGGTATGTAAATCGAAGCCTATATTATTATTATTACTATATCATTTGTAGAAAACGCTTTAAAAAATGAGAAAAAACTACGATACTTGTTGTTCGATTCCGTCCTACTCCACTCCACTCTAATCCACTCTAATCCAAGCCAATCCAATCGATACCGAGGAACGACACGGTGCAACAACCACAGCCACAACAGCAGCATCGAGGCCGTGTCCCTTCACGAGACACACAAGTAGTAGTAATAATAATAATAATAAAACAATAATGGTGTGTGAACGAACACACGTCACGCGCACGTTGCTCCGGATCACGTTACAACTGTACCGGTACGGCAGCGAAAGCACTCGGTAGAATGTTGTAGAATAGGTACCGTACGTAGTTCCCCCCATACCTACAACAGCTGCGAGGCAATAATCGTTTCGTGATGTAATACGGTACTTGTATGGTACGTACTGTGAGTGTACTGAAGAATACTTCGTACTATTATTATTACTTTTTACTATTGAATATGTTCTATGATTCTATGTTATGCAACTCCTTGACGGTTGTTGGTGGAAAGGCATTCATTCAAAAGTGGATTCCGGTACCTGTACGGTGCGGTGCGGTGGTGTTCGCACATAACAAACACCGAGGGTGGTGTTACTCTGTGGTGTTACTCTGTGGTGTTACTCTGTGGTGCTACTCTGTGGTGTGGTGTGGCGTGGTGATCCGCTCGAAGGTTACAACAACAACAACAACAACAACAACGTTGACAAACAATCTGACTGACCGACTTTCTTTCTTTCTTTCTTTATTTACACCTTGGTAGGATCGTCCATGTTGAATTCGTCAATCAGGTTGGAGAGATCGTTCAGCAAGGGATTCACGACCTCAAGGTACGCCTTGATGTGCTCGTAGGCATCCTTTCTCATTTCTTGGTTGATAAATGTTTGCATTTCTAGTTCTTTCGCGGCCAGTGCGTCCTCGTCCGATATCACCAGGGTCGGAGTCGGAACCGGAACCGGATCGGCCGGGGTTGCAGCGGCGGCAGCAGCGGCAACGGTTCCGGAAGCACGAGTACGAGTACGAGTACCCGTACCGTTCTTCCCCGAGTGGGAGGATCGGCGTTTCTGTTTCTCTTTTTGTTTCTGCTTCTGCAATTTCTTGGGCGAAACTTCCGGGTTGCGTCGTTGTTGGCCGAATAGTTGGCCAATGTTGCCGGTCACCTTGTCCCATTCGTTCCCGACATTGTCGGAGATCTTCTCCCACTCGTGTACCACGTTGCTGGCGATCTTGTCCCATTCCTTCCCGACCTTGTCCCATTCCTTTCCGACGTGTCGTCCAAATCTGCTAAAGGGGTTGTTGTCGAGTTTTCCTTTTTGTCTTCCCGGCGTTCCCATGATCCTGGACATCGCTTCCTGCTGCACTTCTTCCAGTCGGTGTGGATTCATGTACTTGTAGATTTCGATGCCGTCGGGTGCGGCCTGAAAACTGTAACTAAAAATCTTTTGGACCGCCCATCCGTGTAGATTTCCGTATACCTCGTCGTACGCGGCCTGAACGGCCGCCCTCGAACAGTCGAACCGGGTGCCGACCTCGAGCACGTTGTTGAATACAGCGGTCTGGTACACCAATTGTCTGCGTACCCACAAGAGTCCCATGGCCGCGCTCTTCTCCTTCAATCGAGGAAGCTTGGTGTTGTCGTGAACGTCCGTATCGACCTCGTATTGCAGCAGGTCGCGGAGCGTTGGACTCGTGGGCACGTGGTGTTGTTTGGCTTCGATTCCGCTGTTGCCGTTGCCGTTGCTGACGCCGTTGCTGACGCCGTTGCCGATGCTGTTGTTTCCGAATGCGCCGTCCGCACCAGTGCTAGTGCCAGTGCCAGTACCAGTGCCGGTCCTGTGGCGATCAACATAGTCGTGAATGGCGTGCTCGATCTTGGCAATGTTTTGTACAATATCCTTTTGTCCGAGACCAATGCCGACGGCGTATCCCTTGTATCCGGGAGGGACCTGTCGGAGGACGCGCCACTCGGCAAAGATTCTCATCGCGGCGCAAAAGTTGATCGCATCGATGTCTCCCGATGGAACCGCCGGCGGGTACCCCACCCGTTCGGCGGTGATCGGAGCCGGGATGTCCTTGCCCCGTGCCAGGGTGGTTGCTACCGACGTTCGTTCGATCATCTTCTTGACCCGTGGCAGGAGGCCGGAGAGGAATTGGCCCGAGTGAAAGTCTCTCTGTGTGCTCTCCACCGCGTATCGAAAGGACATGGTAATGTCTTTGAGTGTGCTCTCCGCAATGTCTTTGAGCGGTACAAAGCATTCCGAACTGGACAGAATAAAGTCTCGTTTCTGTTTCGACGAGGAGGAGGAAGAGGAGGAACCCGACTTCTTTTTCGATTTGGCTTTGTGGTTGGGTCGCGTCTTTGCGGAGACCGCCGCACCACCCCGTGGCGTTGCCAGAACGTTTTCGATGGAGTCGTTGGAGGCGGGATAAACTGTGGCGGGAGACTCCTGAAAGGCATCGAGGACGTGTTCCACGACCGAATAGAACGAACCGAACCATCCGTCCGTCCAGTAATCCTCCCGACGGAGGTCGATGCCACCCGCAAAGGGGAGAATAGGACTGAGCGTTGTGGTCACAGAGGAAATAGCGGCGCTGCCCAGACCCATGGATGGTCGTGTTTGTTTTTGTTTTTGTTTTTGCGAGTGCGAGGCTTCTCTGTGGTACCGAAATGCGGGTCGAATGACGTCCGCACTAAGGGCATCGTAGTGGTCGTGGGATTCGAGGGATTTTATTTGAGCGTCCACCATGTGGAGAAAGACATCTGCCAGGCTCACGACGATCAGGACCAAGACCGAGATCTTTCCGATCCCCCATCGCCTCCTGGGACCCGCAAAATCCGGTTGGTGGTGAAGGTTTAGGCCTAGGTTTAGGTTCAGGTTGACTCCGAGTGTATTTGAATGTGATTGTGAGTGTGAGTGTGAGTGTGAATGTGAATGTGAGTGTGAATGTTCGTTGAGGTCATCACAATCGCAGTATAATTTGTCCGTCAGAGGAGTGATGTGATCTTCCTTGCCAATGCTGCTGTAGCCTTCCAATGCGTTCCTGTCGACGTCCGTGGGATAATACATTGAAATATAGGCGGGGGTAGTAGGAAGAGAAGAGGCGCTTGTTAGTGACGGAGATGCATCTGTCAATTGGTTCATTTTGGTGGAAAGGAGGTGTGTGTGTGTGTGTGTGTATCGATGGTGAAATTGTGAGTGCATTACGAGTACTCGTACTCGTACAAGTAGCGATCCATCAACGGATCGCTACGGTACTTGTACCGGTACGAGTAAAACTCTCACGGTACGATACGATACGATACGATCACGATGTCGATGTCGATGCCGATACGGTACGTTTGAATTACGGGAATTTTTCGTCGATACCGTATTTACTCGTACAAAACTCGATAGGTGGTGGTTGGAGTTGGTTTTGCCGTTGGAACGACGTACGAATGCAGATGATGGGTGTCACCGATCGCAGTACCGGTACCGGTACGAGTACGAGGTACTCGTACCCGGTATGGTATTGTTTTCGAAAGAGGAAAAATAAATCGCCCGCACGCGAGAATTTTTTCGAAGGCGGAGAACGAACACGTCAAGGGTCTCAATGACATCAACAATTCCTTCCCTCACGTTTCTATGCGGTACTTATACGAGTAGGTACTCGTACTTGTACTTGTACCGATAGTACGGTACGGGGTTTCACCGTACAAGAAGCGGTTCCGGGTTTCGAGTCCCGTGGGATCCAAGACGGTTCCCGGCACCAGCTAAAAACAGTGCATGCAATCGAATTCAGAATGCAGTCCCTGTCACTGGTCGTACCGGTACGGTACGGTACGAGTACGAACCGTACCGTACCGTAATCTTAGTGCCGTTCAGGTGCCTGTCAGTCAGTCAGTCAGTCAGTCAGTCATTCATGCCGTGGATGGGAACCCCGGTCGTGTCGAACCGGCGTACCGTACCGGGTACGATTGCGAGTACGAGTACCGTACGAGCAAGATTACGCTCGCTACGACGGAATTCGGCGGAACCAGTGTGATGTAATGTGATGTGATGTGACTTACACTTCGCAATCGATGTAGGCCGAATAGGTTTCGCGGCTGAATCGAGAGGCTCGCGAGTCGAAATGCGATGCATCCGTTTTGCTTCTCCCGGCGATGATTGTGCAGAAGTCGAGGGACTTTGACTTTTTGAGTGTCGTCGTCGTTGATGCTGTTGTTGTTGTCGGCATGTTTTTCTTTTCGGAGTAGGACGCTCCGTCGTTGTTATGTTTGATGCAAACGAATTGTGGGATGGGGAGGTGGTGGTTGTGGTTGTGGTGAATGGGTGGGTGTTTGTTGTCGTTGTTCGAGAAGATAATTAAATACTTGTTCTTGCTCCTGACATTGTTGTCACCGTTGTCGATTGTGCTGTTTCCGGTTTTCATCGATTGATTTTGATTTTGATTTGATTTGAATTCCAAACGAAGGTGAGTGAGTACCGTACCGTACTGTACTTGTACCGGTAATTACGTACCGTAGTGAGTGAGCGCAAATCCATCCACCAAACCCATTTTCGAATTGAATGGGAACTCCTACAAGTTTCGCCTCGTGACTCATCCTGATTCGGCAGATTTATCGAACCGCGACCATCCGACTCCGACCGGCGGCCCGTGATGTCGCGATTTTCCAACTGTTGAGACAGGCAGGAATCAAAAAATTATGACCACTGGCGACAGGAACACGAGTCCGGTTGGGTCCTGTTCTTCTTTCCGCCCAGCCAAAAAACAAAACAAACTCACATCGTGCGTTCGACAGAAAATAATGGAACATCGTGGTGATTCATTGGAACATCCTCATCAGCTCTCATCAACGGTGATGATTCATTATCTTCCTTCCTTCGTTTCCTTCGTTTCCTTCGACGCACAACCAAGTTAATTACCGTAGGTAGTAGTACCGTACGGTACGACGAGTGTGTACCGTACAAGTACGAACTTATCTTACTCCGTAATCGTACTTCGTATTAGTTGATGATTCAGTCGTTGACACGCTTGGGTAAAGGTCCTGTGGCATTCCTGAATTCTATTACCTACTATACCGGTACATACGGTAGCACTCTCTTCTTTGTACTCTATCGGCAGCAGTATTACTTCTGAAAACAATACGGTACGGTACTGTACGGTATCTTTCTTCGACGACACATCTGATCCACCGATCCAAAGATTAGCTTACCGCACATAAATTACGAATACTTCGAGTGCCGTAGAATACAATAGAATACAATACAATACAATACAACACAACACAGAGTGGAGCAACCATGGATTGTCGGAGGATAATTCGTTGTGGCTGCCGCCCGGCAGAGTGGATGCAACTCCTGGTTTTGCTTTTGTTCTTCACGGAAGAATCGTCCGGGTTTGTTGTCGATGCCCGATCACCCCTCGCAAGAAGACCGCAACAGATCAACACAAACACAAACATCGACAACTACAACTACAACTACAACTACAACCACATCCGAGCCGACCTTCGTCTTGGACTGGGCACGACACCAACCACCACGCCCGAGAGTGCGGAAGAACGCCAAGATGCCTACGGGCGAAGCTTGCCAGTGGACAACGATAGCGCGGCCTCTCGCGAGGACGATCCATTGCGGTCGTGTTCGACAACAACAACAACAACAACAGAGGACGACGACGAGTCGTCTTCGCCGCCGCCGTCGATGTCGATGTCGATGTCGAATTCGATGTCGATCAACCTGGATCCCCTGGTGGTGTGCGGGCCGTCCGGGGTCGGAAAGGGAACGGTGATCGAGTCCCTCCGCAAGCGGTTCCCCCCGAACGTCTTTGGATTTAGCGTCTCGCACACGACGAGACAACCCCGGCCGGGTGAGATCCACGGGGAGCACTATTTTTTCACCACAAAAGACGAAATGAGGGAGGAGATTGCGGCCGGTGGCTTTGTCGAGCACGCTACCGTGCACGGGAATTACTACGGAACCAGCAAGGAATCGATCGCCGTCCTGCAGGAGGCCGGCAAGATCACAATTCTGGACATTGATGTTCAGGGGGTCGAGTCCGTCAAGGAATCACTACAACAACAACAACAACAGGGGAGGGTACAGGCACAGGCGGCCGCCAGGTACGTCTTTATTGCGCCACCGTCGATGGACGAACTGGAGAAACGGTTGCGGGGCCGGGGGACGGAAACCGAGGAGGCCATAGCGAAACGGCTAAGCAACGCCGCGAAGGAAATGGAATACGGTGCCGAGGAGCGAGGAAACTTCGACCGCGTCTTTGTCAACCACGACGTCGAGCGGACGGTGGACGAAATGGTTGCCGTTTTGTCGGAATGGTATCCGCAGCTAACGAAATTCCGGAACGAAAATGACGACGACGACGATAGCGATGACGCTTCGTCGGCGTCGTCGTCTCCGGTGGCGGCGGAGGAAACGAAAACGAAAACGGAACCGGGACCCAATCCGAAGGAGGAGGCGACGAAGAAAGAACAAGAAGAAAAATCTCCGCCAAAGCAGAAGGAGCCATGGGATTTTGTGGCGGAGAGCGACAAAATGATATCTGACCCCTCGGTGCCCAAACCAGACTTTGGCACTCCCCAGTTGAAGAGGTTCCGGGACGTTTCCTCTTTGACTTCGGCGGAGAAAGCGAAGCCGAGTCGGGACGCGCAGGCAAACAAGAAAGAAAAACAAACACAAAAACAAACTCCACCTCCTCCTCCTCCGGAAGAGAAGCCATGGGATTTTCTGGCAGAGAGCGACAAAATGATGCGATTTGGCTCGGTGCGAGAGGGACACGATAAACTCGAGGTAAGCGATCGACCCCCCGTCCAACCAATGCAACAACAAACCGAGAAACACACCACAAAGTACGGTCCCTACACCGTCGACAACGAGGAACCCGACTGGCCGCACCCGTCGTCGTACCGAGATTTTGGGGAAACCAACCCAAACATTGTGTTGGACGCAAAAGAAGACGAGGAGTAATTCGGTCGCAACGATTGCGCATCTATTTTTTACCAAATGGTATAATACTAATACCAATATCTACCGATATAATGACATACTGTAACAATATTCTATTCTACACTCGATCGATCGATCGATCGATCGATCGATCAATCACAAAGTTTTTTGGGGTGTGGGGTGTGGTGATTCGATGCGATGCGATGCGATGTGATGCGATGCGATGCGATGCGATTCGATTCGATTCGATTCGATTCGATTCGATGCGATTCTTCTGTCACAGCAAAAAGTCGATCGGATTCGTGTTGGGATCGTGGGCGGCGAGCTCGAAGAGGTGCAACAAGAATCCGATCGAACGCTTCGTGGCTCCTTCCTCCTCCAGCCGCTTACGGTGGTGCTCCGCCAGGGCCTCGTAGTCCACCTCGTCGTTGTCTGCATCGTCCTCGGCCTCGGTGCTACCACTACCACCACCACTATCACGCCGCCGCCGCCGATCGGTTCGGTACCGTTCGAGACTCGCCGCGTTCACGTACAACTGGTCGTGGCCGTATCCCGACACGACCCACTCCTCGTTGCGTTCCTGCTCCGGGACTTCGGGCTGCTGCTGCTGCTCCTCCTGCTCCGGAGGAGGCACGTAGACCGGCACGGGTTCCGGCCGGTGGCGCGGTGGGGGACGGGGAGGTTGCGGCCGTGCCCGGCGTTCCCGGCACCACTCCACCCCGACGCCTCCCCGCAGGATGATCATGAACTCCGTGTCGAAGCGCATCGACAATTTCCACCGGACGTTGTCGTTCCAGGACGTTCCAAAGTCCCGCTCCCACTCGATCGTCGCCGTCAGTTTCCGCGTTTCGTCGTCGTACTCGACGTTGCGAAAGTTGACGCGCTCCGGCAGCGGGGATCCGTCGTCCATCGGCGGCAGATCCCGGCAGGCGGGATGGCGATACGAAATGTACGATTCGGTCGGAGACACAAAGTGGTACGAGGCGCTGCCGATGCACATGCGCTTGGTAAATACGTTGCCCCAGACCGAGTCGCCGTTGTATTTCGGTATGATGCCGGTATTTTGGAGCCCGGCGTCCAGTCGGTGATAAAAGAACTTGTCTTCCCCACTTCCGTAGTGGTGGACCTCTTCCGTCGGCACCGGTCCGATCGTCTGCCGGATCCACACCAGGTCCGGCGCGTTTGGGTCGGTCGTTTCCCACTTGATCCGGTGTCCCACGGGGGGACCCTTCGGATGTGTCGCGAGGTCGACCCCCTCCACGATGATCTGCCGGTGCGGCGATCGCGGCCACTGCACAAAGATGTGGGTCGGATCCGAAAAATTGAAGTAAAACGGCCACCCTCCCTGCCGAAACTCGCTGTTGGAGACGCGGATCTCGCTGTAGCTGCGCCGGCCTCCCCCCTCCCGTGTTGCTGTTGTTGTTGTTGTTGTTGTTGT
Source organism: Pseudo-nitzschia multiseries (assembly GCA_037355745.1). Classification (NCBI taxonomy): domain Eukaryota; phylum Bacillariophyta; class Bacillariophyceae; order Bacillariales; family Bacillariaceae; genus Pseudo-nitzschia; species Pseudo-nitzschia multiseries. Next base: position 2,150,955 of record CM074782.1, on the reverse strand, counting down.
TGTGTCCCACACCACCGTCCACCTACCATCCATCGGGTGCTTGCACAATTCACGCTCCTCGTGGGTGTAACTGTTGTGGCCGTAACCGTAACTCGCCGGGGGGACGTCTCCCGGCAAGAGCGCGCGTCCCCTCTTGTGGTGAATCCGTCCCGTGGATATGCACCGGTAGTCTTTGGAAAAGCCCAGGATGATGTCCCACTCGTAGGACCCCCGGAGGGGAACCGGCCAGGTGACGGTCCCGTGAAAGGTCCGGGAGGCCTCGTGGAAGTGGCACCCCTCCTCCAGGAATTTGATGCGGGGAGCAAAGGTGCCGTCCTCGAGCCTCCAGAATTCCGGTCTCCCCCGGATCGCCAGAGTCAGGTTGAGAAAGGGCCGCCGGATCCTCCTCGTTCTCGCGTTGTCGTCATTGTCGTTGCCGTTGTCGTTTTTGTTTTTGTTTTTGTTGGCATCGAAGGATCGCACCTTCTCCCAGTCCCAGTGAAAGGAAAATTCCCCGGGCCGGCCACGGTACGGGATGTACACGGCATTTTCGAGTGGATGTTTTTCTCTCCTTCTCCTCTCGGGAGCCGAGACCGTGAGCGAGGACGCCATCGACTCTCTCAACGACGCCAGCATTTCGTTGGCGACTTGCCCGACCGGTACGGGATGTGGTTCGTGTTCGTGTGGATGGTCGTGTTCGTGTTCGTGTTTTGGAGACGGATCCTCTTCCTCCGTTTGCCGACCGCACTGCGGTGGTATCGGTCTCTGTCTCCACGACTCGGTATCGGGTGGATACAGGGGTTGCAATGTCCTGCTGTCGACTACGTCAAACAGAGACAAGGTGGACCGGCAGATGGGACACCGTCCCAGGGTCGGAGCGGAGAGGTGCGCATCGGCCGCGGAGGGGGGTGGCCATCGCTCGACAGAAGCATTGGCATTCAGCACCAATTCCATGCATTCCACACATAGGGCGTGCTTGCAGGGTCCGTGGACGAATGCTGTTGCTGTTGCTGCTGTTGCTGTTGCTGCTGTTGCTGTTGCTGTTGCTGTTGCTGTTGCTGCTGCTGCTGCTGCTGCTGTTGTTGCTGCTTTGTTGGGCGGAAGAAAGCAAATGGGGCAGGTTACAGTGTCTGTGTCTGTATCTGTTGTTTCGGCGGAACGGGACCGATTGTTATCTTCATCTGCCGTAGTTGCGGGGGGATTTGTTGTGGTTGAGTCCTCGGTGTTGTGCGAATCGCTACAGCTGGAGCCTCCGCTCTCGGTATCGGTAAGATAATTCTTCGAATCCGATGCCTCGGCGTCGCCATCTTCGCTTTGGTTGTTTCTGTTTCCACTGGCGTCCAGCGGTTGTTGTGCCTCTCGATCCTCGAGAGAATCTGAATCTTTGGCGTTGACAACGACGTCGGCACAACCTTCTTCCCCCGAATTAGAGCTCATGGTTGCGCAAATGAAGGCCTCTCTCTCTTTCTCTCTTTCTCTCTCTCTCTCGGCGACCGATCAAGGACCTATTGTCGGATCACTCGCACGATAATGTCAGCAGAACACGATGATCCAACCGACGACTGGAATGGAATGTCATCAAAAAATACGATACGGTACGTTCGTAGCGGTATATGGAAATACTCTACGAGTAAGATTACTATCATCTGTAGTCTTTGTTTCACAAAAAGTCGCGGGAATTTTTGGGTACAAGGAAGTCGACGAAAAACTTCCACGATTGATTTACGGGTCACGAGTTCCGTTGTTGTCGTACCGGTATGCCTCTAGAAAAAGGTACTAAAATAAGGTTTGGGTTATGTATTGGTTAAAAACTAAGATTGTGAGCTAGCTTTGTCAACTACTCCGAGGAGCGGTTGAAAGGCTTGTAACAGTAAACAGCCGTTGAATGGAAATTCAATGTACATTGCACATAGAGAATTTGGATATGTTCTTCATCCAGTCTTCAATATTGAAGGCCGGCTTGCGTGGCATTGTATTTCAGATTTTCTTGAATCGTGGGTAATTTTCAATCGTGAGCGTTGGAATACCACACTCTTCTCCTTCTCGTAAAAGTTCGATTGGTGTCACCGTGATTTCTTGAGAGAAAGGAAACTGTACCGTTGGTGTGGATTTGCTGGATGGTGTATGGACCCTTGCTTCTTGCATCGAAAGCACCAGGAATGAGCTTTTCATTTTTCACCATAATTTGGTCTCCTACACAGTAATCATGAATCTTCCTGTGGCTATTCTCTTTCATCGCGTTCTTATCTATCTGAGCCTGGCGTTTGTTTCTGACCATGGCCAAATCTGTAATTACAGGAATTGGTAGGAACATGTCTCTGTGGAATACAAGGGCTCCGGGCGTCATTCCGAAGGTCTTGTTGATGGTTGATCTAACTGCAAACTGAGCAGAAGCAAAGACAGTATCGATGATGTCCGTGGCTTCCTGGAGGGTCTGTGGAGGATTGGTATTGAGTTCTGTTCTCATTGCAGACTTCATTGTGTCATGAACTCTTTCAAGTACGGCGTTGGATTGAGGGTTGCGGACGGAGCAAACCTTGGCTTTGATTCCAAGGTTGGCAAGATGGAGTTGGAAGTCGTTGCTCATGAAGTTGGTTCCTTGGTCGATAATACAATTTACTGGTTTGGGGTATCTGGAGAGCCAGCCATTGTCGAGGGCATGGACTGCCATGAGGCCGGTTGGATTCACTTGTGGGGCTCGGATGATCTCGAGGAGGTTGGTGCACATGTCCATGATGGTAAAGCCATTGAAGGAGACTGTTCCATGCCCAGGGATCTTGATTTTCCAGGGGCCTACTCCATTGATTGCAATGGTGTCCCAAGGGACATATTGGTGTTCTTTGGTAGCGAGTTGTCCATAGCTTTGGTGGCTATTCTTGTATCGTTGGCACGTGTCACAAGTTTTGCAGAAGGAGTTGATTTGGTCCTTTAAGTTTGGGGCGTATACGAATTGGTTGATGGTCCAATACAATCGTTCTGCACCGGCATGGCCAAGCACGTGGTGGTAGTATTTGATTGTGGCTTGCACTCGGTTTGGAGGGAGTACAATTTTCTGGCGACCGTTGGAGTCTACAACTTTCAAGTCGGTGCCGTTGAAGTTTTCAGTTGTGTACCAAAGATTGGTAGAGATATCTACGTTGGCTGCTTGATCTTGGGCGAGTTGGTCGAAGGCTAAGGGGTACATGGGAATGTCTTCTGGGTAGTTAAGAAACAATTCAGAGAGAGAGAGAAGGTCGGAGTCGGTTGAGTCAGTTTCAAGGTCCGAGTCATCCGTTGGATCGGGAGCAGGACCGAAGAACTCCTTCTTCTTCTCCGGAGTGTCTTGCTGGAGCGGGAGCCTTGAGAGGGCATCAGCAATGACATTGTCTTTGCCCTTGATGTATTTGAATACGGGGGAAAATTCTTCAAGGAGCATTCTCCAAGTCATAATTCGGTGGCTGGTAAGATTTTGCCTGGTTAAGTTGATGTGGTCTGTCCATACGATGATTTCAGCACCCCAAAGAATGGTACGGAATTCCTTGAAGACTTCTACAATACAGAGCATCTCTTTATTGACAGTTGGGTATTTCTGTTGAGCCGAATTGAGTTTTCTGGAGAAGCAAAGGATGATTTTGCTGTTTTGGAGGATGACAGCTCCGAGTTGGTAGTCAGAAGCATCAGTATGGACATGGCAGGGCTTGTTTGGATCAGGAAAGGCAAGAAGAATATCATTGGCAATGAGGGACTTGGCTTTGTTGAAAGCTTCAAGAAGTTCCGGAGTTGGAGAGATTTTGCCTTTGGCTCTTCCAGAGAGGTCGGTAAGGGGTGCAAGTTTGGGGTAGAAGTTTCGATAGAAGTTGATCATCCCAACAAAGGATCGAAGTTGGGTTGTTGTTGAGGGAAAAGCAAGTTTCAGGATCGGAGCAATCTTGTTTGGATTGGGTCTAATACCATCACGGGAGATAATGTGGCCAAGCCATGGTGCTTGCGATTGAAACCAGTGGCACTTGGAGGGCTTGACAGAGAAGTTGTGGGACTTCAGTAAGGACAGAACAGAAGAGACTGATTTGCAATGGGATTCAAGTGTATCTGAGAAGATGCCAATATCATCGATATATACTTCAATGTCCTTCAAGTGTGAGAGCATTTGTTCCATACAGTCTTGGGCCCAACTTGGAGAGTTGAGAAAGCCCATTGGCAATCGGAGCAGTCGAAACTTTCCGAATGGAGTAACAAGGACACAAAGCCAGGTGGAGGCTTCATCAAGTTTGAATGTGTGGAACTGCATGCTGACATTGATAAGGGTGACATATTTGAAGCCTCTTCTTCTGTGGAAGATATCTTGAAGCTTAGGCAGTGGATAATGAAGTTTCTTGGTGACCTTGTTGAGTTCGCGGAAGTCACTGATGAGTCTAAAGGAGCCATCTGGTTTGGGCACTACAAACGTTGGCATTCCCCATTCAGTTGCATAGCATCGTTCGAGGATACCAAGTTTTACTTGTCGATTGATTTCTTTCTTCACTGCTTCTTGTTGGTGCTAATAAGACCAAAGTCGTAAACGGTTGTTCGGTTATGTTGTTACTTTGCGTATTTACTTTAGTTGGTTTGATTTTACTGTTTTGGAAAGAGTTATCGATAAGATTATGATCGGATTGTTTCTGGACCATATTGTTTTCTCATTTACTAATGCGTGGGGATACTCGTATCGAGAGTTCGATACTCATATTGCGTGCCACCACTCAGTGCTTTAAGTATCTCTTGATACTCACGAGTGCTTATGTATAACTTACTTATTGTGCTCATCTTGTGATAGAATATCTTGAAACACTTTGGTATCGTACGTCTCACTCTTGGTATCAATCGTACGTCTCACCTTGTATCACGTAATATGTATTACGTTTACGTAAAACCTTGTTTCACGCAATACGTATTACGTATACGTAAAACGTAATAATTATACGTATTACGTTTACGTAAATCCTTGTTTCACGTAATACGTATTACGTATACGTAAAACATTAATACGTAATTTATACGTTTCTTATTACGTATCACGTATCGTGTACGTTAAGAGGGTTTTGCGTGTACGCAAATTCACGCTTGATTCAGTATTCCAATACACCCTTGGATGGTCCTTGAACTATCCGGCTCATGTAGATATATCGGTCTTACCTTCTTATGGTGGCTCCCTGGATGGTGCTTGGTGGGGTAATCAGCCAGATTATGTTTTCCCGGTTCCCAGAAAATATTGAATTGTCCTTGTTGAGCCCTATCTTTTAACCAATAGAATCGCATATCAATGGCTTTAGACTTCTATTAAATTCCTTTCGTGACCAGAAGTACCAAAGCTACCAAAGGGTAGATTTCCTATGCGCATGAATCAATGAGTCCCGTATCCATCTAAGTAATCGATTCCCACGGCATATCGATTCCCACGGCACATCGATTCCCATCGCGCATAAACGGTGAGCAATCCCTGTCTTACGATATTGCCATTGTTCTTCGGTGAGCAAACTCTGATTTCATAAAATATCACACAAGCTACGGGAGCAATTCCTGACCTTAATGATAAACATTTCATGGAGTCTTCCTAACGGAACAAGAGAAGAAAACCGTTGGCATGTGATTCTCACACAATACATATACATGCATACAAATATATATGGTCAACGACTAATACATGTACAGAAATAATCAGCGAGTAATCTCAGCACCACGCCCCACGCATCTGGCACTCAACCAATTCTTCAACCACCCGCCCACCCCTCGTTACCGAGCTTTCTTTATAAGAAGGTCGATGACAGCCCAAGCTGGTCACCTTCTCCACTCCCTAACAACTATGGGGAGAGTCTTGATGGTCCTCCTACGACACACATCTTCAGCAAGACATCCGACGGCGTCCTCCTTACTGAAGATGATTTTGACCCACCGGAATTAGCATACTTTGATGTCAGTGACGTCGCAACTCCACACACAAACCCCGCTACTCCTTCCGTAGACCCATCACAGGTAGTTGTTACCGACGAAGAAGGTAACGCACAATTTGACGATGATGGTAAACCTATTACCATTCCTACGATCCCGATTGCCGATCTACAAGGACGTTCCTTCCTTGTAAACAATCTCGATGGCACCCGGAAACGTCTCACCATTGTCGATGTTGAAGACAGTCTTGAACGCAATAAAGACTTCATCAAGTTCAAGTGCAAACACTCCGATGACGAACTCGATGATATCATTGCATACAATGACGTCATGAATTACATACATCGTGATTCAACACAAGAAGACGGCAAACTCTGGTCGTTTCGCCGCATCCTAGGACACCAAGGTCCACTGGATAACAAGCATCCTCAATACAAAGGTTCCAAGTATAACCTCTGGATTGAATGGGAGAATATGGAACGCACATATGAACCTCTGGCCAACATTGCAGCCGACGACCCGGTCACCGTTGCAAAATATGGGAAAGACAACAACTTGCTTGATCTCCCGGGTTGGAAACGTCTCAGAAGAATCACCAACCTAGCCCGACGAACCAAGAAACTTGATCGACTCGTGCACCAAGCCAAACTACGTTCCTTCCGTACCGCTCCGCAGTATCAATATGGATTCAAAGTTCCTCGTAGCCACGAAGAAGCCCTCCGATTTGATCAAGCCAACGGAAACACCAAATGGGAAGATGCCACCACTCTGGAAATGGCACAACTCAATGAATACAATACATTCATTGATAAAGGCGTATACAAGACAAGCTCCATTCCCACGGGATTCCAACAAATCAAGGTACACATGATATACGCTGTCAAACACGACGGAAGACACAAGGCTCGCCTCGTTGCTAACGGTAATCTCACTGAGGCCCCTATCCACAGTGTTTACGCAGGCGTCGTATCTCTTCGTGGTCTACGTATGTGCCTATTCCTAGCTGAACTCAACGATCTAGAAGCATGGGGCACCGACATAGGTAACGCCTACTTAGAAGCAGTCACCTGCGAGAAAGTATGCATCAAGGCAGGTCCCGAATTCGGATCGTTGGAGGGTCACCTGTTGGTCATTTACAAAGCCCTATATGGTCTCAGGTCTTCGGGCAAGTGTTTTGGAGACCTACTCGCGGCTTGTCTCATCGAACTCGGCTTCGAAAGATCCCGCGCAGAACCGGAAATATTCCTCAAACCCGGAACGAACAAGCATGGTGAACGTGTATATGAGCTTATATGCACATATGTCGATGACCTATGTCTCTGCATGGCAGATCCCAATTCCTTCTTGAAGATATTGCAATCGTCACCATATAACTTCAAATTGAAGGGATCCGGACCTATGAACTTTCATTTAGGATGTGGATTTGAGCGCGACGAACATGGTGTTCTGTGCATGAATCCCATAAAGTTCATCGAAAAGATGGAAGCATCTTACGAACAAATGTTCGGATGCAAACCTAGCACTAGGTTCCGATCACCCATCGCGGAGAACGATCATCCTGAATTGGACTCTTCAGCCTTTCTTGAAGAAACCGGTATACAGAAATACCAAAGTATGATCGGTTCACTGCAATGGATCATCGCTATTGGGCGTTCCGATGTACAAACAGCCGTGATGACGCTCTCAAGTTTCAGAGCTCAGCCACGAGATGGGCATCTCGAACGTGCTAAACGTATCTATGGATATATCTCCAAGTTTAGACATTTTAAAATCAGATTCCGCGTGGAACCGCCCGATTTTATATTGACTAAACCCGACACCATCGACTGGTCCAACACCGTCTATGGGGAGCATTCTGAGGAGCTACCCGACGACGCTCCTGCACCGCTTGGAAAGACAGTAGTGTTATCACACTTCTATGATGCCAACCTCATGCATGATATTCTCAGTGGCAAGGCAGTTACCGGCATTCTTCATTTCGCGAACAAGACTCCCATGATGTGGTTCTCGAAGAAGCAGTCTACTACAGAAACAGCCACCTTTGGAGCTGAATTTGTTGCAGGAAGAACTTGCATCGAACAGATTGTCGATCTACGCCACTCATTCCGATACCTCGGAACACGAGTACATGATATCTCATACTCTTGGGGTGACAACGAAAAGATGATCCAAACGTCGATCTTTCCTTACGCAAGGTTGCATAAGCGTCATAACATTCTATCGTTTCACTACGTACGGAGCATGATAGCGAGAGGTTTCATTTTAATGATGCACATCCCAGGTAAGGATAACTGTGCAGACATTCTCACCAAGCATTGGAGTCACTCAGTTGTGTATCCACTGCTCAGGCCCATCTTCCACTTCTGTGGTAATACTGGCGACCTTCTCCAGGATGATGGAAGCATCATGTAGAGCGTGATGACCCTTCACGAGGAGACATGGGGAGTATTAAATTCCTTTCGTGACCAGAAGTACCAAAGCTACCAAAGGGTAGATTTCCTATGCGCATGAATCAATGAGTCCCGTATCCATCTAAGTAATCGATTCCCACGGCATATCGATTCCCACGGCACATCGATTCCCATCGCGCATAAACGGTGAGCAATCCCTGTCTTACGATATTGCCATTGTTCTTCGGTGAGCAAACTCTGATTTCATAAAATATCACACGAGCTACGGGAGCAATTCCTGACCTTAATGATAAACATTTCATGGAGTCTTCCTAACGGAACAAGAGAAGAAAACCGTTGGCATGTGATTCTCACACAATACATATACATGCATACAAATATATATGGTCAACGACTAATACATGTACGGAAATAATCAGCGAGTAATCTCAGCACTACGCAACAGCAGTTGCAACGTATTCATCTCAATAAAAGAGATATCTTGCATTTCGGCAAGATTTCACTTTATCTCATACTTTTAACATTCAACTGATTTATATCCCAAAATTCACACTAGTTGCTACCAACTACTTGTAATCTACATACTAAGGTCTGTCTCGCTGCAATCTGAATAAGTCACAGCAAGAGGAGATCTGGCGTTTCCCTAGTCTCGCCTGTAGTCCGATTATCCGTTGCCGAAAGTATCCAAACAAAATTGTTACGCGTAGAGTACAATCGTTCGTCTACTAACACACTAACACAGCGTTGCTGTTCTTCAGAAGCCTTTGAATCAGACTCTCAACGAATCGGATTCAGAAGGAAAATAATAACTTCTTTTGTTTGATAGTGCCGTTGAGTATGCCCTCCGCCGTATTATTGTCGGTTTTCAGTGGGGTGGCCGGTTGCGGGTGTCCCATTTCAATGAGGCATTGTCGGATGGGCAAGGCTTCTCGTGCATTCAGGAATAATGACGCAACTTCGGCCTCGGCCGCGGACGCCATAACGTTTTTGATTATCTTGGCCAATACTAGGATGGCGCCGTTGAATGTGTGTTCGGTTGAATCCCCTAGGTAATGGTAACCCCCAGCTCGACTCTTGGCCTCCGGACATACTAAGTACGCCGCATCACTATCCACTCGTAGTATCATGTCGCTTGCCCTGTAGATGATGGCTGCATCGGGATTACATGCCGCATAGTTGAGGAAATATCTTGTGGCTGCTAATGTTGTTTTGTTATTCTTGGCAGAGGCAATATCGTTGAGCGCATGTAACATCGTGTTATCTACTGCTCGGGCATAAAATAGGAATTTTCCTGTGACTTGCTGGATGAATTTTATTTCTTCGTCCGATAGTGTTGTAATGTCCTCGAGCTTTGCGTATTGTATTTTTTCGCCGTAGGCAGGGACGTCCGCGCGTGATGGGCCCGCATACGTGAGTGTTGGCCTCACGTGTTCAAATTCTTTCAATGCTTGCTCCACGTAGCCGTCCATAGATAGACATACTTCGCGTTTGTCATAGTCCCATTGTAGGTGGACCCCTACATACTGTTTTCCCGACCATTCCACTTTGAAGGTATATTTGGCGCTGACAGCTGCCACTAGGTGATCTACATCTTCCTGTCGGGTGTACTTGATTCCGAAGTCATCCACCACGAGGGTAAAGTTAATGTCCCGTTCATCATGCAGGAACAGTCCTTCCGTGTGAGGTGCCTTTCTGTATCCGTACTTCTTGTTTGGAGGGCTCTGAAAATGGAGGTGAACAGTCGGTATTTGGTAGTTTAACTTGGTTGGTTATTACATGAAATTGTTACTTGAAATTGTGAGCAGAAAATTGCTCTTTTTACTAAAATCACCATATTGGTGCATCGGCCCGCTAATACTCCAATGCACACACTAAATCACTAATAATCGCATCAACCCGCTAATACTTCGATGCGCTGCACGTGTCCTTTGTACCAATGGGCTGTAGAGATTTACCTTGCGCCCTGTAGGTTTGGTACATAAGGCCCTATTTTTAGTAAGAAGGAGAACCGGAACCGGTAAGTGGTAAATTCTCATTCCCACTTCCATTCCCATCTCCAATCATGTTAGTCCATTCCTGCAGAAGCAAGATGACTCGTACGATCGATCACGTGACTCATTCATTCATTCATTCATTCGCGTCTCATTCATTGACAGCGCGCGCTCATTCGATCGACTTCAAACACACTCCCCTGCTTCAAAGGATAGATGGACTCGTCACTCAATGAGACTGCTCCAGAACTCGCTGTAGGCCGAGAATGCTTCCTCTGTGTCTACAGTAGAGAAGCTTGTATCCTTGTTGCTTTTGGGCTTCGTGCAGTACTCATCTTTTCCATAGAATTTGGAGCCATGCTTTTCAAATAGGACTCCAGTAAGATTCTTGGTGAAGAGGTCACTTGTCATTTCATCGCCTGTCTTCCACATCACCTTGATGATGCCCATTTCCTTCAGCTCTCGCAGGAAATACTGTTTTACTTCAATATGCCTGGTGCGACCTGCTATGGACCAATTGTTGCAGAAATCAACTGCACCCTTGTTGTCCACATATATCACCATGGGTAGCTTGATTTGCAATCCGAGACACATCATGACTATCCAAATGTACAGCATGTCTTGGACACATAGTACAGCTGCATACAGTTCGGCTTCCATAACTGACAGTGCAATGATTGGCATCATCCTTGATCTTGCTGTGACATTGGCACCATTCAGCCAAGTCGACCAGCCGTTGACACTGTGCCGAGACTCATCTTTTGCATACTCCGAGTCACTGAATCCAATCAGCTCAAAAGTGAAATTCCTGGTGCCGTCCCACACTGCATTTGGAGCTAGTGTGAGACCTCTCTTGGGTGTTCCAGCACAGTACTTCATCACTCTCTTCAGTGCCTTCATGTGGGACTTCCTTGCTTCAGTCATGAACCTGGACAGCTCCCGGACAGCATTTTGTGTTTCGATGCATGACCATCTCATCATATGAAGTAGGATGGCTGTTCCGGACCTGTACTTGGTTTGGGCTTCCTTGGTGAGAACAGTATCCGTTGGTCCTTCACCTTCTTTCTTCAACACTGATCCTGGCTCTGCTGGAGTTGTGGGATTGCCTCTGCATTCATCAAGCTCAAACTCGTCGACGAATCTTTTGATCTTGACTGGTTGGGTCATCGGAAGTGTTCTGTTCTTCTTGTCACGCTCGATGTGGCATCCGGCATACTCATCCATCTCTCCAACATCCTTGCATTCAAATAGGGACTTGAGCTGCTCCTTGTGCTTCAGAACTTCTGCTTCTTCACCTATGATGCAAAAATCATCAACCCATAGCAACATCAAGAGTAGCTTGTTGTTGATCCACTTGAAAAATAGACACGGGTCAGCCTTGCATCTTTCCATCTGCATGGTATGCATTGCTCGTCTCGCTTCTCTCCAGAATTGTATGACGGCTTGAATTGTGCCATATAGCGTTTTCTGCAATTGGAGGAGTACATATGATGGGTAGAATTTCTGATATCCCTCTGGAATCCTGGTGAATATCTTTTCCCCATTCTGGAATTTGCCATTCAGAAAAGCTCCTTCCACATCCACAATGTAAGCCATAAAATTTGCCATGACCATCAGTATTATTGCGATTCGGATTGAGATATCACTGACAACCGGTGAAGACTTGTCTTGCCCGTCGTAGTGTTCACCATCTAGCTGCTTGAATCCTCGGATGGCATTCCTGCATCTTACGGTGCCATCAGGTTTCATCTTGTTGGCCCAAGTGGTATCCATGATTTTGGTGCCCGGTGGGATATTGGCTTCATCAATTTCTTCAAAAACGCCGTACTTGACCATCTTCTCATGTTCAGCATCAACACCCTTGGTAAACTTGTTGCGCATTGAACTGGCCATAGATTCTTTGTAGTTCATGGTCTTTAGTTCATTGGTGTTGTCAAAAGCACTCCCAGCTGCGCCATCCAGACTGAGTTCGTTCATGGCGCCTTCCTGAGATGGGATAGAGACTGACAGAAGATTGAATTCTTTCAGCGCAGTCATTGCCTTGTGGAACTGGATTTCAGCATCGGTGAATTGAGCTGCATAGCTTGCCATGTCCCCATAGCGAATATCCGGATTAAGATGAGAGTTTCTCACGACACGGCCATACCTTGTAGTTGTGACAACGTGGGGATCCTCTGCTTCAGTGTCGTCATTGCTGTCGTAGTCCTCATCATCGCTTTCATATTCAATCTTGGTTTCTTCAATATCATCGGAGTAGTATTCATTGTGACTATTGAAAACGGGGTCCTCTGATGCTGGTTCAGATTCAGATTCAGATTCAGGTTGGAAGGGAATTGCTGGTGCTGTGGCTCCCCCACTTGGATGGAGGCCTGGTGGTGGTGCGCAAAATGGAGACAGGTTGTGGAGGGGTGGCATTGATTGGCAGATCCAGGTGGCCACCCTCAAGAAAATCAGCATGAAAATTAATAGCTTCACCCGCTGGTGCAGTGGGTGGAAAATACATACGCTTCAACCAGTAGATATCGCGGGTAACTGTAAAGGTGTTCTTCAATGGATCGTACATCACATAGCAGTCTCCAGGCCGGTCAGTGCAATAGCCATTAAAGAAAGCTGGATTCCCGCGATAATTGAGTTTGGGACTTGTGGAACGCTTCACCCGAACGACGCCAGCTTCTCCAAAGGTTCGTAGATGGGCGCTGAAAGCAGGGACCTTGCCAGAGAAATGTTGGATCTTGGGCATAGTAGTGCCATTCACAGTCACAGCCTCCAACCAGTCCAACTGAACACCACATCTCATCGCTAAGGGGAAGAATCGAAACCTGTATTCCCGAGGCACATTGGCTTGAGAGCAAAGTGCCATCGCTCGACACACGGACCGATAGATTGCTGTTTCCACCATGCTATTTTGCTGTGGAGTATCCACAGAGGTATACTCGAACTTGCAAGAAAATTTCCAATCTGCTGAGGCCAGGCGAGCGTCAAGTGCTGTATTTTCACCGGCCTTATCACAACGAATTTGCTTCAGCTGTTGTCCTTTGGATCTCCATTGGTTGAGCAATGCGCAAGTTGGTTCAACCATTCCATCCTTGGTGGGAAAGAAATTGACAAATCGGCATGAGGAGTACTCATCAACAATCATGCGAAAATGGGGCTTGGTAATAAATGGGGCGGTCATCTTATTACTTTTGGCAGCTTTGGGTGCCTTCACTGAGGACATATCCACAAAGAGTCTTTCTCCAGGCTTGGTAGCGGCTACATGCTCGCTGTCAGTAGGAATCACTTTCCTTTTCGCTTTGGCTTTGGCACAGTCTTCACACGGGAGCAGTGGACCTCGAGTAATGGTCCAGCCAAGCGTTTCAGCCGTCGGACGCGTCTTGATCTCATTCATGTGTCCCAGTAGCTTGTGGGCTTTGTTGATGTTCATCTTGGTTCCTTCATCCGTAGTGGTAGTAGCAGTCGCTGCATTGATTTCAATGTTGTTGGTAGGAGCGGCAATGCGATCAAAATAGCCAACCCACACACAGCTTGTGTAGGTGGGGATCTGAATATCAAAATTCACTTGGAGTCTTCCTTTCTTGAGCGTCCATCTGGTCTTGTCGCTTCCCGTGGCAATCCAACCGTTCTGCAAAGCCAGGTTGGCTGAGAACAGATTGAATGCAAAGTTTGGGTTGAAATTTACACCCTGTAACACCGTCTGAAACTCCTTGTTTCCATCCTTGTCAATCTTCTGACAGGGAATATCCCCAACCTGACAGCCTTTCAATTCATCTCCACTTTGGGTGGTAATGGTGGCACCACTAGCCCTCAAATTTGTGGCACACCTCAGACTGTTGGAACTGTGGCTAGTTGCGCCGGTATCAAAAACAAAGACATTGCCATCATACAGCAGATCAAATCCTTCGGGCACAACATTTCCTTTGGTAGCTCGCTTCTGGGCATTGAGCAGTTGGAGTGAGGTAGAGGTTTGCATCGCTGAGAGACAGAAGTCGTAGTCAATGGTTGCTCCCTGAACGTCCTTCAACTTGGATTTCCAACCATTCGGGCGTCTGGCAGCATTCTTCTCATCTTCAAAACAGACCGATGTTCCATGATTGCCACCACAAAGTCCACACTTGCGGCGTCTGCCCCTGTGGCCATTCCTGTTGTTGCGATTGCCGTTGTCATTGCCATTGCCACGGTTGCCATTGTTGCCGTTGTTGTTGTTCCGATTGTTGCCATTGCTGTTGCCGTGGTTGCCGTTGTTGTTGTTGCCATTGCCGTTGTTGCGACTGTTGCCGTTGTTGCCATTGTCGTTGGCACGTGGGTGTCCTGCAGCTCGTTTTGGACAGTTGAATGCTTTGTGACCTTGTTCTTTGCACCAATAACACACTGTATTGGTGGACCATTTGTCCCTTGGATCAGCAAAAGCGGTCATTTCAGCACCAAACAAACTCATCTCCTTGGCTTTACCACCCCGGCTTTGGATACTCCGAGCTGAGTCGTACAAACTTTTGGCTTGGACATTGAGAGCTTCCCAAAAATCCAATTCAGAGGTTCCATTTGCTTGCAGCGTATCAATGAAGGGTGTAAGCTGCATCAGTAGGTAGGCCGGTAGGGCAGCTTTGAATGCCACAATGAGTTGTGTCAAAGTGGGCTGGACTGATTTGTAGTGGTATTTCCTTTGCAACTCGTAGATGTCCTCAATCAAATCCTGTGGAGGGCGCCAATGGTCAACTTCAGACTTCTCAGATCAATATCCAATTGTTCTTGGTTGCGGGACTGGTTCATTTGCCTGTATTCCTTCATGAGCTCTTCAATCACGCGATGTACTCTACCTCGGGGCCATTGTGACCGGAGCTCTGCATTCTTTTCAGCTGTAGCCCCCCTGTCAATCTTGGACTTCTCCATGATGGCTAGGCCTGTCCTGTTGTCGGCAAAGGCCTTGTACAGATCATTCAGTGCTTTGTTGTGGTACCGGTAGGCCTTTTTCTGAGCGGTACTCATCTCCTCTCGAGGTGTAAGCTCTCCTTCTGGAGGTAGGTCCTTATGCGGCTTGGTAGACAACATATCCCGGTACTTCCGATTATCTGCGAATGCTTCAAACTGAGTGTACCAACGCTCGAACTTGCTCTCATCCCCCTTTGCCAACGTGGGCACTTGGCTATCCACATACTCCACCATCTTGTATTTGTATTTTGTCTTCCTCGAGCCCTTTGTGCTTGCGCTGCTTGTACTCGCGCTTCCAATGCTTGTGCTGCTACTCGATGCTGTACTGCTCTCAGAACTTGACAGTACGCTGCTCTCTTCTGACGGCGATTCTGCAGAAAAGGCGATCTCTATCTCTTGGTGCCGGGTTGGTTGATCCTCCTCCATTCAGCCGAGTAAGTAAATTGTCGGATGTCGCTCCAAAGTAAATTGTCGTATTCCGATCCGAAGTAAATTGTCGTATTCCGATGCGTATTTTGCAAATTGATGCGTATTTTCGTTCGACGTATTCCGATGCATATTTCGTTCGACGTATTCCATATTCGGTGCGTATTTCTGTTCAACGTAAACCGTAAAATTGCCGTATTTAGCAAATCGATGCGTATTTTGATGCGTATTTCGATACGTATTCCGCAAATTGTCGTACTCCTATTCCGACAGAAAATATGTAATTGGCCCAATCGATTTGTTCTGTCGATACCAATCCTGCTCTTGTTTGTTTCTTGATAACAATCAGCCCCTATCGATTCTGGTGTGTCGATACCGATCCTGCTGTTGAAAATGTCGCTGGCTCCGATGTTTAGCCAGCCTGCGGTCCAATCTTGGTGGACAAAAAGAAAGTATTCCGCTGAGAACGCGCGGATGAAAAGGTAAATCACTGACTCCAATGGTTAGCCAGCCTGCAGTCCAATCCTGGTGGACAAAAGAAATATTCCGCTGAAGACGCGCGGATGAAAAAAGGGTGAATCACTGACTCCAATGGTTAGCCAGCCTGCAGTCCAATCCTGGTGGACAAAAGAAATATTCCGCTGAAGACGCGCGGATGAAAAAAGGGTGAATCACTGACTCCAATTGTTTAGCCAGCCTGCTGCAAAATAAGAAAATCTCTTTCTTCTTCGACCAAGTTCCAATCCTCAGGAGCGCTCCGTAATTCTTCGAAAAATGTTTGGAGGGCTCTGAAAATGGAGGTGAACAGTCGGTATTTGGTAGTTTAACTTGGTTGGTTATTACATGAAATTGTTACTTGAAATTGTGAGCAGAAAATTGCTCTTTTTACTAAAATCACCATATTGGTGCATCGGCCCGCTAATACTCCAATGCACACACTAAATCACTAATAATCGCATCAACCCGCTAATACTTCGATGCGCTGCACGTGTCCTTTGTACCAATGGGCTGTAGAGATTTACCTTGCGCCCTGTAGGTTTGGTACATAAGGCCCTATTTTTAGTAAGAAGGAGAACCGGAACCGGTAAGTGGTAAATTCTCATTCCCACTTCCATTCCCATCTCCAATCATGTTAGTCCATTCCTGCAGAAGCAAGATGACTCGTACGATCGATCACGTGACTCATTCATTCATTCATTCATTCGCGTCTCATTCATTGACAGCGCGCGCTCGTTCGATCGACTTCAAACACTTCTGGAGGTGTTCAACTAGGTCGTCGTGGGCAATCTTTCCACTTTGCTTTAATCCATACCATGCTTTCTTGATTCGGGCATATACATATTCCCCTTGTTTGAGCCGTTTCAACTTGTACGCTATTCTGACTCGGGGGGGAATCATGTCCCACCGGAACTTTACGAATTCGGGTTCGTCCAGTGTGGAGCATAAGTACATGTTAGAAATATCACCGGTACAGTACTTGGCCCCAGGGGAGGACACTACGCTATTCCAGTGGGTTTTTATGGTTTCCATGCTTGCTGTCCGGGTGGACACGTTACCATGGTACTCCAATTGGTCTCCCCCTGCTGTGATTCTTGTTCTGTAGGGGTCGGCCTTCTCGGGGCGTATGGCGACTGTATATCGGGGATATGTGACCCTCTTGTGTATGGGCACGTCGGTTCTCCTGATCCAGTCCAATACGTCCATCCCTTCTATGTTATTCTGTAGAAAGCCTTGGAATAACCGGCCAAAATCGTCTTCGCCTGACTTGAGCCATAATTCTTGTACCTGTGGGGTGCTTGATTAGATCGCGGTATGCCGCCCACTTGTTCAAGTCATCATCCCATATGGACCCCCCACACGCCAGTGGGGGCACATACGTTGAATCGTTTGTTTGTGGGGCCTGTTTTGGTACGGGACATTGAACTGGCTCTCTAGGGTATATTCCCATTAGTGCCTTGGGCCTCTCTTGTGGTTTTGAGTAGTATTGGTCGGATTTATAGTATCGGGACACTTCACCATGTGTGTAGTCGGCTATGTCTCCATCGGTGAATCTTACTCTGTAGTATTGGTTGGTCTGATCATAACTTACGACTTCACCTTCATACCACCCGGAGTTGAACTTCTTTCTAATGATTGTGCCCACGGCCCAGGGGTGTCCCCGCCGGGTGCTGTGTTGTTGTGTAGGCGGCACCCTTAAAGGTTCGCGTGCATTCTCTGGTACGTTGATTGATTTTGTGTTGGGCCCGTTTGACACCCTTGGAGGTTCGCGCGTGTCTTTGGTTGTATCATTAAGCGTGGCATTGGGCCCATCTTGTTTTTGTCGAGTGCTTATTTGTAAAAGTTCCCGTATACTCCAAAGGGCCTCGTTCACTTGGGTTCCCTGTTCTATAAAAGGAATCGGTGGATGGGGTTTACTAGTAACCTCCTTTAGGTCTTGGAGGATCATGAGCAGCCGGTCGGTAGAAGAGGTACGTGGCATCTCAGTCTTGGGGGAAAACGCCACTGTGTTGCTGATTCTGTTCGCGCGGCTGGCCGCACCGACGCAGGTGTAATTCCTGTAGTGCTTCAAGGCCGGCCCAATGTAATAACCCCTTGTCCCATGGTCCTGCCACGCGCCTCGTTCTTGCGCTTGGTCATGGATGATCACCCAACAGCCCATCAGGGCGAGGGGGTGTTTGTTGTAGTCATAGATCCCGCGTCTGAGTTCATATGCTGATAGTTTGGGCTGGGTGCGTGAATCCCGTAGCAAGTTGAGGGTAATGAGGGCTTGTGGAATCAGTAGGTCCCAATCGTCCACCGGGAACTTGTCATCCACCCCGTTCAACCCCGCTATAAAATGGTTCTTGAAGGTCTGTATTGCCCTTTCTGCATGGTTGAGTCGGTGGTCCCCAGGTGATGCTAGTTGGTAATCGAGGTTGTTCTTTGTGATATACGCAATTAGTTTCTTGGAGGTTTCGTTGTCCATTCATACTATTTTTGCTCTCACGTTGTCCTCTTTCATCCTTGCGTAGCACGCCGTGAATCCACGTAGGAGGTCTTCGCTCTTGCGTGACTGGATGGGCTCCACGTCAATGTAGTTGGAATCGTAGTCGTACATGAGGAATACATACTGGTGCCCACGGCATGACGTGACTGGGTATCTTCCCGGTAGGTCCCACGCGATGAGTTCCTGTGGTTCATCTTTGGTACGTGGCCCCGCGTGGTTGGTTGGTTGCATTTCATTCGCGGATACTACGTCCACGCAGACGTTATGTATCTTCTTTCAGTCGACGCGGGGTGGCTCTGTATCGGCGGTCGGTTTGTTCTTTGACTTCTTTGGCTTGCGCGTGCTTTGTATACCTTGTCGAACCATTTGTAAGTGTCCCATAGTTGTTTCTTCTGTGAGTGGGAGGTATCTGTTGACACGTTGTACTGTGAGGCCCGGCCACGTGGCAAATGATCCGCGTTCGATGGCTCGGACCCACATCTCTTTAGTGGGGTATCCAGCTGCTGCGTGGTAGAAGCGTATTAGCTTGGGGATAGCTTGAATCTGGTATGCTCCTGCCCCCGTGTGTATTGGGTATTCGTTTTCGTAATTGTTCTGTTTGGCGCTGGTTGCGCTGGCTTTGGTTTGGCGTTGTTTGGCGCTGGTTGCGCTGGTTGCGTTTTTGTTTTGCGGGGGAGGTTCGATCACCCTTGGAGGTTCAGCTATCTTCGGTGGGGGGACTGGTTGATGGAGGGGAACCATGTATAGGTTCCTGAGGGGGTCACGTTGACCGGTGAGTATAACTTGTTGCGCGGGTCCGATAACTTTCACGTTGTCCTTAGTGAATTCTACTTGGCACCCGTTGTTGCATAATTTTGGTACAGACACCAAAGGCAAGTCCACCTCATCGAATTTGTGACACCCGCGTGCCCCAATGGGGAGCCGTGGTAAGTCTAACAGGTCTGTAGCTGTGGAGTGCATTTTGCTCCCATTAGCACATCTGACTGTCAGTGCTCCCGGCGTCTCTTGGTGTCTCCCTCCCTGATATGTCGATGGGACAAAGTGGTCTGTGGCTGCCGAATCCAGGGCCCCATACCCCGGTGGGGGCCGGATATGGTATGCGACGTCATGTGCAAACGTAACTGTACGTTGTGTCCGGGGGAGGATATCACGCGAGGGATCACGTAGGATACTGAGTAATGTAGAATCGTGATTACTAGATTTATGTATACTACTACTGTGGTCCCTCCCACGCCGTCAGGATCGGAGGGGGGCGTCAAACACCCCGCGGCCGTCACCATTGGGGTTGGGTCCATTCCACTTCATCCACCTGTCAGTGTTCCTAGTGGAACCTCCCATCTGGTTGGTGTAGGTGGCTCCCTCCTGGTGGGCAGCCTTCTTCCTCCTGTGGAAGCAATCGCGTCCGGTATGCGAGAGGTTGACTCCGCAGGAGTGGCAGTAATATTTGTATTGTTTCCACTCATGGTTAAGTGGGCGTCCTGGCCCGGACTATCGGGGGCGACTGGCGTCTGCTGCTTTAAGGCGGTTGACGTCTGCCTGGAGGGATGCCATTGCAGTTTCCCACTGGTGTGACATTGTCATCGTGGATGCCGCCGTCGCGGTTGATGCCGTTGTGGCTGTCTCTGATACCTGGGAGTAGATCTCTTGACACACATTGGCTAGCTCGAGTTGTTGGTTCTCGAGGTCGGTGAATCGTCGGTCGTTGTGTACATCCACCATGTTGGCTGTTGCGGTTCTGGTGTGGTAGGTGCTGTACAATTCCTTTGAACGTTGGCCCCAGAACTTTTTGTAGTGCAAAAACTTGTCGCCCTTGGATATGGTTGCCCTGTGTTGTTTCCAGTCCTCATTCACTCGGTGGAGAGTAATTGGGTCGTGTTTGCTACGCATGAATGCGTCCCTGGCGTAATCAATCAGTTGGGCTGAGGTTACTTCTGCAGTTTCCGGGAGTAGATTGATTTGCCATTGATACTTGGTTAATTGTCTGAAGTACTCCTTGGGCCCAATCAGGCTCGGCGTATACGATAGAGCATTCATTTTCTTTGAAAGCTCGCAGGTAAGCTGGTGTTGGGCATCAGTTGTGCAGAGGTCATCCTCCATGGCCTGGAAGGCTGCGCGTACCGTGGTCCCCCTGGGGAATGCCTAGGAGCCCGGGTCCTTTAAGTCATCCAACATGGTGGGGAACTTTTTGTCTGTAATGAGTAGTGCCTCTCTATCATACTTGTTCCACTCTACATATAGTGCGCGTCTGCGTTTCCATAGTTTGTACGTGTCTGAGGTGAGCTCGATTGAACTATCGAGTTCTTGGGGCTCAGTCGGTACTGTGGGAAATTGAGTGCCCGCGTCGCGTGCCTTGTATTGTTCCTCACTTTCCAACAGGAACGCATACCCACTTCCTTGTAGGTATTTGATGGAGGCCACCTCGGCCAGTGCGTTGGCTAGGGACTTTTTGAACTCGTACACGTCTACGCTAGTCGGTATCGCGATAGGCTTCATTTGGGTCTCATCCAGATGGTCCTTGACCCCGATGTAATCCTTCTTCGTGACCATCTCGTCGTCAGTACTGTCGTCGTCGCTGCTATTGTCTTGTTCAGTGTAGTCGTACAGTAGTTTGTTTTGTTGTTGTAACTGGTCCTGTCTTTCTCCGGTATACTCGAGTATGTCTCGGTTGTAGAGTTCAAGTTCCTCCAGTTGGTCCCTGAGTTCCCTAAGTTTGCGCGTGCCGGTTATGTGGGAAGTGTCTAGGCTGGTGTCCGGGGTAATTCCCCTGGTTGCAGGTTCTGTGTTGCTTTCTTCAGATTGTGTTCCTGCTGGCATAATCTTATCGATAACTAATAAGACCAAAGTCGTAAACGGTTGTTCGGTTATGTTGTTACTTTGCGTATTTACTTTAGTTGGTTTGATTTTACTGTTTTGGAAAGAGTTATCGATAAGATTATGATCGGATTGTTTCTGGACCATATTGTTTTCTCATTTACTAATGTGTGGGGATACTCGTATCGAGAGTTCGATACTCATATTGCGTGCCACCACTCAGTGCTTTAAGTATCTCTTGATACTCACGAGTGCTTATGTATAATTTACTTATTGTGCTCATCTTGTGATAGAATATCTTGAAACACTTTGGTATCGTACGTCTCACTCTTGGTATCAATCGTACGTCTCACCTTGTATCACGTAATATGTATTACGTTTACGTAAAACCTTGTTTCACGTAATGCGTATTACGTATACGTAAAACGTAATAATTATACGTATTACGTTTACGTAAATCCTTGTTTCAGGTAATACGCATTACGTATACGTAAAACATTAATACGTAATTTATACGTTTCTTATTACGTATCACGCATCGTGTACGTTAAGAGGGTTTTGCGTGCACGCAAATTCACGCTTGATTCAGTATTCCAATAGGTGCAGTGGAATGGAATATGGTTGTTTTACATGGTATGGAGTTGCGCCTTGCTGGAGATCAATGTGGAAGGTTTGATTAGGGAAAATGCCTAATTCCTTGTCATTCAAGCCTTCAAAAAGTTCTTCATTTTGGAGGAGTATTGGTAACAAGGCTTGTTTCTCTTGGTAGGAGAGATGGTTTTGGTCGGTGACTAGCTTGTGGAGGTCAGTTTTCTCATACTTGGTGGTTCCATCTACATACAATTGTTGGATAGATTGGTTGAAATAACTTTCTGCAATGGCATGTGGTTCTGCAGACATGACTTTGTGAAGCAAGGACTTGTTGTTAAAGTAATTCCGAGGGTGGAAGTCCATTGTCTTCTCATACCATTCTATGGTGCAAGTTTCGAAGTCCATTTTCATTCCAAGATCTCTCATGGTTTTCCTTCCAATAAGGAGGTGGTAGTTGATATTCTGAGAGACCACAAAGCACTTGATTTGTAGGACTTTCATCGAGTAGGATAGTTCTGGGAATATGGTGTTCTCCAAGGTTACATAGTGGTTGCAAGTGGTTTTGCCGTTTGTTGTCTGCATTTGGATTGGTTGGTCTAGAAGGTTCTTCTTGATTCCAGAGGGAATTGCTGATTCCACTATGAGGTTGTCGGTTGATCCAGAATCGAAGAGGGTTTTCAAGTAGTACTTGCCAAGGGATCCATTGATGGAATTGCAGACGCTTACTGTGGTGGGAGCAAGGTCGACATCTGTGTTGCTGGGAGCAACCTCTTGCTTGTTGTTGTCGGAATCGGTCTTTTCAGAGGGAAATCTTTGAAGATCTGTGTTGTAATATTCTTTGTCGATGTCCATATCTACATGGAAGAGATCCGGCCAAGGGGCTGCAGGTATGGTTTCTTCTGGTTCATTGATGAAGACGCACATGTGTTGTTCTGGTTCATGGTAGTTACTGCCATGTGAAGAGGAGGTAGTGGATCGATTGCTGTTGTTGGAACTGCGATCATTCACATGCGAGCCGGTGTTGTCTCTGTTGTTATTGGACTGATTGGAGTTGGTGCCATACTTGTTGGTGTAGCATTGACCCCAAGTGTGATTGGTACCAGGATGGATAGGACATGGTGAGTCGTTCAAGTTCCTAGTCGGGTCTTTGTTGTTGCCTTGGTTGTTGCCGCGTTGATTGTTGTTGTTGTTGTTTCGTTGGTTATTGTTGTTGTTGTTGTTATTGTTTCGGTTTCGATTGTTGCAATTGTTTTGGTTGTTGCGATTGTTGTTGTTTCCATTCCGGTTGTTACGGTTATTGTTGGCATTGTTGTTGCTGCTGTTGGTGTTTTGAGATGGGTTATCTGATTTCTTGTTCTTTCTACTCTGCGCATATTGGAATCGTTCGAATCTCATCATCATTTCAGATAGGGAATCTCTATGGGGAGAGTGGTGTTGTTGATAGGTGTGTTTCCAGTCCTCAGGCATCGATTCAAAGATTAGATTCTTGAACTCTCTTTCCTTGATCTCAGCATCTTCTGGTGGGTGTCCCGGAAGTAATGGGAGGATAACATGGTTGTGGAAGTTGACTTGTGCTACAAATTGGTGTACCATCATAGTAGTTGTCTTCTTGATATTGGTGAGGAATCTTCTGTGGTTTTGATAGGCATCAAGGTTGTTGTCAAACTTGTAGTTGACAAATTCTTCCACTGTGGTTTGGAAGTTGTCCACAGTTCTCTGTGGCACATTGGTTGACACATAGCTATTCCACCAGCTACAGTTGGTGTAGTCTCTGAGGAGATCTACGAACTTGTCATAGATTCTTGGTCCTGTGGTTAGGTTGAGCATCTTCTTGGATCGAATGAACTCATTGATGGTAAAAAGGATTTGTAGTTTGGTTGATCCTGCAGTAATCAAGGGAATTTTGATCTTGGTAACTTCTTGAGATCCGTTGACTTCTTGGGTGTTCTTGAATTCCACTTTGTCGATAGACTCTTGATCAAAGTCATGCTTGAAGGGGATGACTGAGTAAGACATTGTTTTCTCTTGTTACTGGACAATCGTCAGGATTGGTTGGTTGTTTATTAAATGTAGTGGTAATTTTTATTCGCATAGTTGAAGTAGTCTTTACCGGTAGTAATAAGGTCGAAGCAGTTATTCGACTGTTTAAACAGTGTCGTATGCCTCTAGAAAAAGGTACTAAAATAAGGTTTGGGTTATGTATTGGTTAAAAACTAAGATTTTGAGCTAGTTCTGTCAACTACTCCGAGGAGTGGTTGAAAGGCTTGTAACAGTAAATAGCCGTTGAATAAAAATTCAACGTACATTGCACATAGAGAATTTGGATATGTTCTTCATCCAGTCTTCAATATTGAAGGCCGGCTTGCGTGGCATTGTATTTCAGATTTTCTTGAATCGTGGGTAATTTTCAATCGTGAGCGTTGGAATACCACAGTTGTTGTGGTATTCCAACGCTCACAATTGAAATTACCCACAATTCAAGAAAATCTGAAATGCAATGCCACGCAAGCCGGTGTTCAATATTGAACACTGGATGAAGAACATATCCAAATTCTCCATGTGCTTCTCTATGTGCAATGTACGTTGAATTTCGATTCAACGCCTTTTTACTGTTACAAGCTTCCTCAACGGCTCCTCGGAGTAGTTGACAAAGCTAGCTCAAAATCTTAGTTTTTAACCAATACATAAACCTTATATTAGTACCTTTTTCTAGAGGCATACGACACTGTTTAAACAATCAAATAACTGTTTCGACCTTATTACTACCGGTAAAGGCTACTTCAACTACACGAACAAAAATTACCACTACATCTAATAAACAACCAACTGATCCTGAAGATTGTCCAGTAACAAGAGAAACAATGTCTTACTCCATCATTCCCTTCAAGTATGACTTTGATCAAGAGTCTATCGACAAAGTGGAATTCAAGAACACCCAAGAAGTCAATGGAGTTCAAGAAGTAACCAAGATCAAAATTCCCTTGATTACTGCAGGATCAACCAAACTACAAATCCTTTTTACCATCAATGAGTTCATTCGATCCAAGAAGATGCTCAACCTAACCACAGGACAAAGAATCTATGACAAGTTCGTAGATCTCCTCAGAGACTACACCAACTGTAGCTGGTGGAATAGCTATGTGTCAACCAATGTGCCACAGAGAACTGTGGACAACTTCCAAACCACAGTGGAAGAATTTGTCAACTACAAGTTCGACAACAACCTTGATGCCTACCAGAATCACAGAAGATTCCTTACCAACATCAAGAAGACGACCACCATGACAGTACACCAATTTGTCGCACAAGTCAACTTCCACAACCATGTTATCCTCCCATTACTTCCGGGACACCCACCAGAAGATGCTGAGATCAAGGAAAGAGAGTTCAAGAATCTAATCTTTGAATCGATGCCTGAGGATTGGAAACACACCTACCAACAACAACACTCTCCTCATAGAGATTCCCTCTCTGAAATGATGATGAGGTTTGAAAGGTATCAATATGCACAAAACCGAAAGAAGAAATCATCAGATAACCCATCTCAAAACACCAACAACAGCAACAACAATGCCAACAATAATCGTAACAACCGGAATGGAAACAACAACCGCAACAATCGAAATAATCGCAACAACCGCAATCGGAATAACAACAACAACAACAATAATAATCAACGCAACAACAAAGGCAACAACAAAGGGCCAACTAGAATCTCCAACGACTCACCATGTCCTATCCATCCTGGTACCAATCACACTTGGGGTCAATGCTACACCAACAAGTATGGCGCAAACTCCAATCATTCCAATAACAACAGAGACAACACCGGCTTGCATGTGAATGATCGCAGTTCCAATAACGGCAATCGATCCACTACCCCCTCTTCCCACGGCAGTAACTACCATGAATCAGAACAACACATGTGTGTCTTTATCAACAAACCAGAGGAAACCACCATACCTGCAGCCCCTTGGCCGGATCTCTTCCATGTAGATATGGATATCGATGAAGAATACTACAGCGCGGACCTTCAAAGATTTCCCTCTGAAAAGACCAATTCCGACAACAACAAGCAAGAGGTTGCTCCCAGCAGCGCGGACGTCGGCCTTGCTCCAACCACAGTAAGTGTCTGCAACTCAATCAATGGATCCCTTGGAAAGTACTACTTGAAAACCCTCTTCGATTCTGGATCTACCGACAACCTCATAGTGGAATCAGCACTTCCCTCTGGAATCAAGAAGTATCTCCTAGATCAACCAATCCAGATGCAAACAACAAATGGCAAGACCACTTGCAACCACTATCTAACCTTGGAAAACACCGTATTCCCAGAACTGTCCTGCTCGATGAAAGTCCTACAAATCAAATGCTTTGTAGTCTCTCAGAACATCAACTACCACCTCCTCATTGGAAGGAAGACCATGAGAGACCTCGGAATGAAGATGGACTTCGAAACTTGCACCATAGAATGGTATGAGAAGACCATGGACTTCCACCCTCGAAACTACTTTGACAACAAGTCCTTGCTCCACAAGGTCATGTCTGCAGAACCACATGCCATTGCAGAAAGTTACTCCAACCAGTCTATCCAACAATTGTATGTGGATGGAACCACAAAGTATGAGAAAACTGACCTCCACAAGCTAGTCACCGAACAAAACCATCTCTCCTACCATGAGAAACAAGCCTTGTTACCAATACTCCTCCAAAATGAAGAACTTTTTGAAGGCTTGAATGACAAGGAATTAGGCATTTTCCCTAATCAAACCTTCCACATTGATCTCCAAGAAGGCACAACTCCGTATCATGTGAAACAACCCTATTCTATTCCACTGCACCAACAAGAAGCAGTGAAGAAAGAAATCGATCGACAAGTGAAACTTGGGCTCCTCGAACGGTGCTATGCAACTGAATGGGGAATGCCAACCTTTGTAGTGCCCAAACCAGATGGCTCCTGTAGACTTATCAGTGACTTCAGAGAACTCAATAAAGTCACCAAGAAACTTCACTACCCACTTCCAAAGCTCCAAGATATTTTCCACAGAAGAAGAGGCTTCAAATGTGTCACCCTTATCGATG
This sequence comes from Pseudo-nitzschia multiseries, assembly GCA_037355745.1. Taxonomy (NCBI): domain Eukaryota; phylum Bacillariophyta; class Bacillariophyceae; order Bacillariales; family Bacillariaceae; genus Pseudo-nitzschia; species Pseudo-nitzschia multiseries. The sequence continues at coordinate 2,123,848 of CM074782.1, read as the reverse complement.
TCAGCATGCAGTTCCACACCTTCAAACTTGATGAAGCCTCCACCTGGCTTTGTGTCCTTGTTACTCCATTCGGAAAGTTTCGACTGCTCCGATTGCCAATGGGCTTCCTTAACTCTCCAAGTTGGGCCCAAGGCTGTATGGAACAAATGCTCCTACATTTGAAGGACATTGAAGTATATATCGACGACATTGGTATCTTCTCAGATACTCTCGGATCCCATTGTAAATCAGTCTCTTCTGTCCTGTCCCTACTGAAGTCCCACAACTTCTCTGTCAAGCCCTCCAAGTGCCACTGGTTTCAATCGCAAGCACCCTGGCTTGGCCACATTATCTCTCGTGATGGTATTAGACCTAATCCAAACAAGATTTCTCCTATCCTGAAACTTGCTTTTCCCTCAACAACAACCCAACTTCGATCCTTTGTTGGGATGATTAACTTCTATCGGAACTTCTATCCCAAACGCGCTGAAGTCCTTGCACCCCTAACCGACCTCTCCAGAAGAGCCAAAGGCAAAATCTCTCCAACTCCAGAACTCATTGAAGCTTTCAACAAAGCCAAGTCCCTCATTGCCAACGATATCCTTCTTGCCTTTCCTGATCCAAACAAGCCCTTCCATGTCTATACTGATGCTTCTGACTACCAACTCGGAGCTGTCATCCACCAAGATGGCAAAATCATCCTTTGCTTCTCCAGAAAACTCAATTCGGCTCAACGGAAATACCCAACTGTCGATAAACAGATGCTCTGTATTGTAGAAGTCTTCAAAGAATTTCGAGCCATTCTTTGGGGTGCTGAAATCATAGTATGGACAGACCACATCAACCTCACCCGACAAAACCTCACAAGCCATCGGATTATGACTTGGCGCATGCTCCTTGAAGAATTTTCCCCAGTATTTAAGTACATCAAAGGCAAAGACAATGTCATTGCTGATGCCCTCTCAAGGCTCCTGCTCCAGCAAGACACTCCGGGGAAGAAGAAGGAGTTCTTCGGTCCTCCCACTCTCGCTCCCGATCCAACGGATGATGACTCGGACCTTGAAACTGACTCAACCGACTCCGACCTTCTCTCTCTTTCCGAATTGTTTCTTAACTACCCAGAAGACATTCCCATGTACCCCTTAGCCTTCGACCAACTCGCCCAAGATCAAGCAGCCAACGTAGATATCTCTACCAATCCTCGGTACACAACTGAAAACTTCAACGGAACCGACTTGAAAGTTGTAGACTCCAAAGGTCGACAGAAAATTGTACTCCCTCCAAACCGAGTGCAAGCCACAATCAAATACTACCACCACGTGCTTGGCCATGCCGGCGCAGAAAGATTGTATCGAACCATCAACCAATTTGTATACGCCCCAAACTTGAAGGACCAAATCAACTCCTTCTGCAAAACTTGTGACACGTGCCAACAGTACAAGAATAGCCACCAAAGCCATGGACAACTCGCTACCAAAGAACACCAATACATTCCGTGGGACACCATTGCAATCGACGGAGTAGGCCCCTGGAAAATCAAGATCCCTGGGCATGGAACAGTCTCCTTCAATGGCTTTACCATCATGGACATGTGCACCAACCTCCTCGAGATCATCCGAGCCCCACAAGTGAATCCAACCGGCCTCATGGCAGTCCACGCTCTCGACAATGGCTGGCTCTCCAGATACCCCAAACCAGTAAATTGTATTATCGACCAAGGAACCAACTTCATGAGCAATGACTTCCAACTCCACCTTGCCAACCTAGGAATCAAAGCCAAGGTCTGCTCAGTTCGGAACCCACAATCCAACGCCGTACTTGAACGAGTCCACGATACCATGAAGTCTGCAATGAGAACAGAACTCAATACCAATCCTCCACAGACCCTCCAGGAAGCCACCGACATCATCGACAGCGTCTTTGCATCGGCTCAGTTTGCAGTTAGATCAACCATCAACAAAACGTTTGGAATGACACCTGGAGCCCTTGTCTTCCATCGCGACATGTTCCTACCAATCCCTGTAATCACTGACTTGGCCATCGTCAGAAACAAACGACAGGCTCAGATAGATAAGAATGCTATGAAAGAGAACAGCCACAGGAAGATTCATGATTACTGTGTAGGAGACCAAATTATGGTGAAACATGAAAAGCAAATTCCTGGAGCTTTTGATGCAAGATGCAAAGGCCCGTATACTATCCAGCAAATTCACACAAATGGTACAGTTTCCTTTCTCTTAAGAAATCACGTTATCCAACGTATGAACATCCGAAACCTGAAACCGTATCACACCAATTAAAAATTTCTTATCTAAGCTATACTGGTCGCACACGACTAACAAAAATTCTGTGCCACCAATCGAACTTTTACGAGAAGGAGAAGAGTGTGGTATTCCAACGCTCACGATTGAAATTACCCACGATTCAAGAAAATCTGAAATACAATGCCACACAAGCCGGTCTTCAATATTGAAGACTGGATGAAGAACATATCCAAATTCTCTATGTGCAATGTACGTTGAATTTCCATTCGACACCTTTTTACTGTTACAAGCTTTCTCAACGGCTCCTCGGAGTAGTTGACAAAGCTAGCTCACAATCTTAGTTTTTAACCAATACATAAACCTTATTTTAGTACCTTTTTCTAGAGGCATACGACATTCATTCATTCAGTTTTATTCTTCTCCGATGTCATCGTACGTTCCGAACGGTACTCGTACGATAGTAGGGCCCGGTATTGAATAGGTATTGTACGGTACGGTAGAGTAGCCGAGAAGAACGAAGAATTCCATGATCCGATTCAATTCAACACAAACGTCAATCAATCAATTCAACGAAACAACGACGACGACCAAAACAATTGCTTCCACCTTTCACTTTTTGTGCGCTAGACGAAGACTAATCACGGCACACTACAACTACAACAACAACAACAACAACAACAACAAAAGGAACAACAAGAATCGCAAGAAGCGAAACAAAAACAAAAAACACCCGAAAAGGAGCGAATGCATGCATGCAGGGCAACAACAATGAGCCTACGTTCGAAAGCCGAAATCCGACTCTCCATCCAGACAAGACGACCATGACGAAACCCAAACCATCGACTGCCGGAGACGACAACGATGCCGATGCCATTGTCCAAGATGATATCGAGATCGAGAATGCGAACGAGAACGAGAACGAGAACGAGAACAACAGCGACGAGAACAACAGCGACGAGTTTGACTACATTTTTGGTTTTGGATCCATCATGAACCGCGGCACCCACGGAGAAAACCTCCTGCCGGGTGTGGCGGTGGTTCTGAGCTGCGACTTTGGATACGAGCGGCAATGGAATTTCCGGAGCAGCACCGGATTTACCGCGCTCGGTGTTACGTATAAGAAGAAGAAAGTCCAAGGCAACAGCGACAACCATGATCAGAAAACAACCGCCACGGGGGGCATGGACATCAACGGGGTCTTGTTTCGCGTCACACAGGCCATGATTCCGGTCTTTGATCGCCGTGAAGTCGGCTACGAAAAAGTGCGGATCCCGCTGGAACATCTTTCCTTTTTCGAGCACCACTCGAACGATACTGATACTGATGCTGATGCTGATGCTGATAATACTACTAAAAGTAATACTGCATCGTGGCACAAAGACCTCGGACCCGAGGATCGCCTGTGGATGTACGTGCCTCTCCCGAGCCACAGCAAACCGGCAGACGAGAACCACCCGCTCCTCCAATCCTACGTCGACACGGTCCTCCAGGGATGCCTCGAGTGGGGCGGGGAACCCATGGCCGAGCAATTTCTCGAAACCACGGGCGGATGGTCGACCTACTTTCTCAACGACACGCCGTCCAGCCGCCGTCCCTGGCTCTACCGGAAGGACTACTCCACCATCGATCGGTTGCTCCAGAAGCACGCCAGCAAGACCTTCTTTGGAGACCGGAAGCACCCCGAGGAATTCGCGAGCGCCTTTCACAAGCGCATGAAGGGGACCTGGGGACTCCCGCGGCGGAATGCTAATTTCACGGGACGGGAAACCGAGCTACAGGGACTCCGGGGGCGTTTTTCGGGGACCACCGCCCAACACTGGCCGTCCTCTCCGACCAAACAGCACCAACCACTGCACCAACAACAGCAACAGCAACAGCAACAACAACAGGGGGTGGTGAAGGTGGAAGTTGCCGGAATGGGTGGAGTCGGCAAGACGCAACTCGTCACGGAATACTGCTACCGGCATTTTCCTACCGACTACGGTCTGGTGGTTTGGCTGAACGCGGAATCGGCGGAAGCCCTGGTGGCGGACTACCGACAGCTGCTCATGGATCTGGCACAGGAAACCGCTTCCTCGGGGGTGATGGGAGTGGCCAACGCCAGCGTTAACGCCACCACCAACACCACACTCAAGCCCACCGGTGCTGGTGCTTCTGTTGCTGGTGCTGCCGCAACCACCACCCCCACCACCACCACCACGTCCTCCTCGGCAGGAGCCGGGGCCACACCAACAGGGGACACGGACGAAATCGTCCGCGAGGTCAAAACGAGGCTCTTTCGATCGCAGGTTCCGTGGCTATTGGTCTTTGACAACCTCGAGGACCGATCCCTCCTCGACATCTTTGTGCCTCGGGGAGCGGGACGGACGGGACACATCCTGGTGACCACACGGTTGGTCTTCGAAATGGAGTGGGACAACACCAACTACTACGACGGCGAAAACAAAAACGGCGGCGACCAAGACCGGATCACCGGCTGCTGCGGTGGGGGGAGGAGCCTGCTGCTGGGGTGCTTCCACCCCGACGAATCGGTAGAGCTCTTGCGCCGCGCCGCGGGGGCTGCCAACGTCGGGGGCACAGCCAATCAAACCGCCGCGACAACCATTGCCTCCAAGCTGGGACACCTCCCGCTCGCCCTGGGAATGGCGGCGGCCTACATGCTGCGGTGCGATGTTCCCTGCGTGGAATACTTGGAGCGGTACCAATCCTCCGAGGCGAGCGGAAGCCGGACGCCGTCGCCGTCGTTGTCGATGTCGATGCTGCGCCACGGAACACTCCTGCCGGATTATTCGCTCTCCGTCGCATCGAGTCTGTCGCTCAGCCTGGTGGCCATCGAGCAGGAGAGCAGTGTGGCGCACGACATGCTCCGGCTGCTGTCTTTCCTCGGGCCGGAACAAATCACCAAGCCACTCCTTCGCCGCCTGATGAGCTCGGAGAACGAAGTGCAGCTCCGGGAAGCCAGCAGAACACGCGAACGAATGCAGCGTTCCGAATCCATCCGTGCTCTCCGACTTTCCTTGCTGGTGTCGTGCGGCATTGCGGTTGCGGGGTTGGCGACAGCCGTTGCTGCGGGAAGGAATCGATCGAACAATACTGCAGCAGCGAGGGGTGTCGCCTGGAGGAACGGGGCATTCGCAGCAGCCGCCTCTCTCTCGACCGCATCGTCGGCATGGTTCGTGGCATCCAAGAGCCGGTTGGCATCGAACAACAACAGCAGCAACAACAACAACAATAACGAATGCCCCATGACGGAACGCAAACACGGTCCGGGAAAACCAGTCACCTTTCCGTCGCAGTCCGCCTTTTCGGCAACCATCTACGAGGATGCCGATTCGGTGTGGAACATTCTCAAGTCATACTCCCTGCTGACCGTCAAGGAAGGCAAGGGAAGCATGCACCGTCTTCTTGCCCAGGCACTCCGTCAGTCCCAGACCGAGCGAGACTACCAACGAAATTTTCGGGTCAGCCTGCACGCGATGCGGGTGATGTGGACCTTCCGGGCCGACGAACCGGACACCTGGAAAGTGTCGCTTCCCGTCCTCGATCACGTCAAATCGGTCGTGTCCCACATCGAATCATCATCGTCATCGTCGTCATCATTGCACGATTCGAATTTCGATGATTCCTCCCGTCGAGACGACTACGACGATCGATTGACGGCCGGAATCTTGTCGATCGAGGCGGGAGTCTATTCGGCAATGGCACTGAACGCCTTTCTCGACGCACAGCAATCCTTCGACCTCGCCGTTTCGATATTCGACAATACAACTGCGGGGGACCGAACCCAGCGGTCGGTCCTGCAAAAAGCACGCGCCGAGGCGCTCCTGGAGCTGGGCCGCGTCTTCCGATACCAGGGAAAATTCGACGAGTCGGAGCGGTCGTTAACGGAGGCCCGCACCATCTACGAACACCACCAAAAACGGAGCGACCCGGACGCCGGGAACCGCATCGCCGAGACACTGCACGAGCTCGGTGTCCTGGAGGTCAAGAAACACAACCTCGATTCCGCAACCGAATTCCTCGAGCTCTCCCTGGACATGCGGCAGCGCAACAGCACGTGCATGCACATGCGCACTGTTGCGGCGGGCCATCCCGATTCTTCGAACGCCGCCCACTCGGCGGCGACGCTCCACCAGCTCGCCGCCATCATGGTGGCCCGGAAGCCCCCCCAGCTCGAGCGGGCCAAGATCTTGCTGCAGGAAGCGCTGGGTTTGAGCCGGCAGATCGGGCAGAGGGCCGCGACACTGAAACAACTCGCGAGGGTCACGATCCGGCAGGGGTTTCTGGATCGCGCCGAGCGGTACCTCGAACAGGCACTGGACTTGTACATGGAACTGTACGGGGAGAACAACAAGAACCACATCAACATTGCGGCGGTCAAGTTTCAGCAGGGGGCGCTGGCTCGCCAGCGGGAGCAATGGGAACAAGCCGGGCTTCACTTCGCGGCGTGCCTTGTGATTCGCCGGAACGTGTATGCCTATGCAAAACCCGTGGGTGCCGAGGACGAGGAAAATCCGACCCACCTGGAGATATCGTGCGTGCTGCACGAGATCGCCCGCGTGGGCTTTGCCCAGTCGTATTTCACCCAGGCCATTGCTACTCTCCAGGCGGAGCGCTCCATCCTGAAGAGACTCGAGGAAACCTCCGAGCACCACACGGAAAAAATTTACCAGGGCCGAATGACGAATCTGACGTGGCTTCGCAAGTGCGCTAAAGAGATCGGAGACGAGGATATGGCAACCGCATTCAGCAACGAACGGTCCGAGGTAAAGGCGTCCTTTGCGACCGGCACCAAACCGGGAGATGGCGGGTACAACGACGGTGGTATCGCTCGGCAAAAACAAACTCCGTTCGACGGCTGCAGTACGTCCACGAGTCTCCAGCACGCGGCGATGAGCTGCCGCTTGGCGACCCGAAAACTGGTCCTGGAACGAGACACGAACGGTTCCAAACTGGCAAACCTAAATCGTGCCCTGTCCCTTCTTTCCGACGAGCTCCAATTGTCTCCGTCCGGTTCCATCAAGGAAGCGGCGACCCGATTCCGAAGCGAACTCTTGGAGTGGAAAGACCAACCGAACAGCCGGAGACGGGCACCCCTGCTCGAGGCGTGCGATGTGTTGCGGTGAGTTGTTGTTCGTTTTGTTTTGTTTTGTTTCTTGTCTTGTCTTGTCTTGTCTTGTCTTGTCGAGAGGAGGAGTTGCTGCTTACTAGCTTGTCGTCCTTTTGCTCTAACCAATACCGCGCTTTCACTCGCCATCGCTATGTTTGCCATTGTACTGCCGGTGCGCAGGAATGTTTTTCGAGCCAACGGGTTGCAGGTCAACGACTCGATCAGCTCTCGCAGGTCGCGGATTCAATTGCACGCTGTTTGCTGAATATGAATGCTAATACTGTACAAACATTCGAAACATTTTGCGATTAGTCGATGGTTTGTAGATGAACGACTCCCCGACAGCACAGCTTTCGCAGACATTTTTTCCAATCAGAAGCTCTCTGACGAAGACGATGTCTCCGCGTATTGGAAACATGAATCATTTCGACCTCGGGGCCCAATAACTCACACAGAGAATCCAATGGCAGCACTAATAGCGAACAAAGTTACCCTAGGTTGTGAAGCGTCATCAATGACTTCGCATGCGTTTGGCCTACTAGAGTTACAAAAAAGGTTCGGAATGGGTGTTTTTGATGAGTTATAATTTGGTTTAACTGCTATTCACCCTCATCATGGTCAGTCAGCATCGGAAATGATGCCACGCGACACCAAAATAATTGTTTTGTTTTGTTTTGTTAGTCACTCTTTCCCTTTTTGCTCTTCTTGGACGATTGTTTCTTGCTATCGGATTTACTAGTAGACTTTTTGTCGCTTTCGGAAGAACCAGCCGACTGCTGCTCCATTATTTGGTCTTTCACGTAGTTGACCACGAATTGCGCCAGCAGCAGCGCGACGAGCATCGGCAGGAACACGCAGGCCTTGTCGAAGTAACGGTTGCCGTCCTCGACGCCGAATTTTTCCACCAGCATCTCGTGGAAGCCCACGACGAATTTCGGGAGCTTGCCGCCGAACGGAAAGGCGAACACCGGGATGGCCATCCGGCGCGATTTGGACATGGGTTGCTCGAAGACGTACTTGCGGGCAACGTAGACCGTTTCTCCGTCTTTTTTGATCGGCAGCATGGCGTGCAGGGTGCTCATGTCCAGCTGGTCCTTGTCGTCCATGTTGTGGTGGACGATCGCCAGTCCCTTTTTGGGTACCACCTTGATGGGATTATTGCTGCTGCTAGGGTAGACGACCGCCCCGCTGTCGCTGTCGGCGTCGGCCTGTTGTTGTTCCGTCAGAAACACAATGATGGTGGCGATCGGTGTCGCGTAGGAGGAGGAGGAATCGTCCGACGGGTGGCTGTCGAAGTGCGGTTTCCAGTGCGCTCCTCCGGGCTGCAGTTTGTCCACCACGAAATCGCTAAAGTGCGTCGAGGGGAAGCCCGTGACCTGTTCGATTCGCTCCTCGATGGCCTTCTGTGCCGGGGAGGCCAGAACTCCCTGCCATAGCATGACACTCTCGACTCCCGGGTAGTTCTCCGGCTGCGTGTTGAGTTGGAGATTGTCGATGGTGTCCGCCCTCAATGGTTCTACCTTGTGTTTTGCGGATTGCACCAACGAGTCGGCTTCCGTGCTTGTCAATAGATTGTGGATCAGATAGAGCGTCGGGCGGAGCGGTTCGACGTCCTCGAAGAAGGGACGGTCCCCCCCCGCGTACAATCGGATCCGATCCGGCATTCCGTTGTTGACAATGTCCTTTTGTTCCATGTGCGCCTCCACCGTGGCGGTCGTCAAGACGTTGGCCGAGTTGAGCGATATCATGACGACCGGAATGTCGATGTCCTCCGCGTCGGCTTCCTCTCCCTCTTCGACACCGAGGCGGTAGATGTCGTCGGGTCGTTTCTCGTCGATGTTGACCACCAGGAGTGCCGCAGCCCCCGAGAGCTTGGCGATCTTGGCCATCTCGATCCCCGACAATCCACCGTTGTTGGTCATGACGACGATGTTTCCGTGCACCTCGTCGGCGTTTTTGAGGGCCCGGATCTGCGGGGCGTCGCTGTTGCCGCCGCCGCTGCCGTTGTTGTTGTTGCTCTCCCGCATCAATCCGTTGACGGGATTCGCTAGAACCGGCATGCACTCGACCTCCAGCAACGCCGCCTGGCTCGTTTGCGGTCCGAATCTCGCCACGGAGGCGTCCAGGGCCGAGATGATCGCCGAGTGACCCCACTCGAAGACGGCGGCCTCCTCTTCGGTGCGTCGCGGATACACGGAATAGTCCAGGGAGCGGAGATCGTTGTTGTTGTTGTTGTTGGATCGCTGCTTCTTCTTGGAAGTTGTAGCTGCTGCTGCTGCTGCCGAAGCTGTTGTTGTTGCAGCTGATATCACCAACAACAAAAGCGCCAGCAACAACAACAACAATCCGTTGCGGGTCAGTTGTTGCGAAAAACTAGTGAATTTCATGGTGGTGGTGGTGGTGGTTGTTGTTGTTTGTTTTTTGTTGTTGTTGCTCAATTGGTATTCTGCGTTCGATGCTGTTGCTGTTGTTGTTGAAACTGTTGTTGAAACTGTTGTTGCTGTTGCTGTTGCTGTTGCTGTTGCTGCTGCTGTTGCTGTTGCTGTTGCTGCTGTTGCTGCTGCTGTTGCTGCTGCTGTTGCTGTTGCTGTTGCTGTTGCGAACTGCTGCACACACTCTCTCTCTCACACACACACACACACACTTGTACAACACTTTAGAGTCGGAACGGTGGAATTGAATCTCAAATCGATGGACTCGTTTTGTTGTCACTCTCGAAAGCGCTCTTGGTTGCGATCTTCTTCGAACAACCGGGGGTAATCTATCTTATGATTGCGGTGTGTGTGCGGGTTGGTGTGTGTGCGAGTTCGTAATCTTGATTGCTTCACAAAAATTGAGAATGGAGCGTTCTCGAGTGTTTCTTGTTGCACGAAAAACTCGGTACGGTAGTAGGGGAACCTCTTACGAAGTATAAGTACTTGTACTCCGTTCTTCGTGTTTAGTTACCGGTACCGGTACGTAATCGTCCGGCTCCTCCCATTGCAAAAATCTTACGAGTTGTACGGTTCGTAGGGTATCGTATCATACCGTACGTAGTAATTACTACTCGCACGTACAGGACTCGACGGTCCGTGCTTTCTGTCCGCCACGCGGCAGATCTTTGTATCCCGGATGCTCATGACTGGGGAGCTTGTTGCTTACTCCTGCTACCGGCACGGTGCCGGTACGAACGTAAGATTACCGTACCGGTACTACGGAGTATTATTTTTTGAGAGAGTGAGTAAGATTTCGCGGATTTTCGTGACTCATGACTCATCACATTCATGACTCGTGGTGTCACAGAAATACGAGCTCGAAAAAACAACCAAAAAAATGAGTGTTTCTACCGTGCGTACGGTAGGTAGTCGGCACTCGGCACCAAAAAAAACGACGACCGAAGAGATCGATGATTGATGGCTTCGAGCCGAAAAGCTGTAGAAAAAGTATGGATAGATGATATATACAATCACACCATACAACCATAAGATTACCATACCATACGATTTCTGCTACCGTATTCATCGCAAAACGCACGAAAACACAGCCAGCCTCCCTAACTTTGGCAGGGGGCAGACACAAACACAGACACACACACACACACACACACACATACTGTACTTTTCTGACAAGCATGAAATGAGCGTCGTTGTGTAGACAAGACAAGACAAGACAAGACAAGACCATGGCGAACATCATCGTCTGCTTTGCAATCCTGACGGTTTTCCTTTCGGTTGCCGTTGTTGTGACAGATTCCTTTCTCCAACCACAATTATCGGGACAACAACAACAACAACTGCTGCTTCCTGTTGTATCGAGGAAAACCGAGCAACGCCCACCAACGAACTCACAGGTGTTGCTCTTTCTCTCGGTCCCGACACTGTCATCCAGCAACAGCGAGAATAGCAGCAACAACAACAGCAACAGCAACAGCAACAAGAATACCAACACCAACACCAACAATGTGTTTGTGCTGGTCGATGGTGACAACGACAACGACAACAACGATGGCGATGATTTGTTGTTTCTAGACGATGCGAAGAGCATTGCCACGAAACTCGGCATACCAGTCCTCTCTGCCGCCGAGGCGGCGGAGCATCCGGGGCGCGGCGGATTCACCCATGCCCTGAGGCTGGTTCCGTACACATACACGTACAACAACAACAACAACAACAACAACAACGACCGTGGCACCTCCATCACCACCACGACGATGACGACGGAAGATACAGAATCATCGTCGTTGTCGTCGTCGTCATTGTCATCATCATCATCATCCACCTTTGCGCTCGCCATTGAGCCCTTTGTGGAAGATGTAACAACGAATAACAACAACAACAACAACAACAACAACAACAACAAGAGGCGCAACAACAGGCAACCAAAAAAAGGAAAGAAAGCATCGAGACGGTCGTCGTCGTCGTCGTCGCCGCCGGCCTTTTTCGTGGATCTCTGTCCCCCTCTGGGAAGCCGCACCGGGCGGAGGGCGGCCGGTGCCTCCGGGACGTCGGATCTGCTGGTCAAGGCGGTCGGTCCGCGAAAGGGGGGAAACAAAAAATCGAGAGGAGACGGAAACGATTCCGGAAGAACAACAACAAAATCAACAACAACAACAAAATCAACAACAAGAGCCGTTGTCGGCGTCGTCGTGTGGGACCTGACGGCGGGACTCGGACAGGATTCACTGATTCTGGCGCGGAACGGTGCCCACCGCGTCCGCATGGTCGAGCGCCACCCGGTCGTCGCCGCGCTGCTCGGGGACGCGATGCGGAGGCTGGAGTGGATCGCACACGGACACACACACGGACACACACACGGACGGGGGGATACAACAACAACAACCACCGCTACAGCTACTGTAGCTACAGCTGACTCGAACGCAGAGTCAAAGTCGAACCCGGACAACCGCTCCGAACTCGCCGCCTCGCTGCTGGAAACGCTCAGCCTGACGGTGGGAGACGGGAAGGACGTGCTGCTGCGGGACTGTTACCGCTACAGCGATAGTGACACTACAAAAAATAATAGCGATAGTGATGGCGATGGCGATAGTGATGGCGATAGTGATGGCGATGGCGATAGTGATAGCGCCAACAACAACGACAACGACAATGGCTGCGACGTCGTCTACCTGGATCCCATGTTTCCGCCCCGGCAAAAGTCTTCCGCGGTCAAGAAGGGAATGTCCATCCTGCACGGACTCCTCGAGACCACCCACGTCGTTGTCGATGCGAGCAACAACAGCAACAGCAACAACAGCAACAACAACAACGACAGCAACGACGAATTGGAAGCGAGGCGGCAAAAGGAGGAACAAGAATTGCTGTCGACCGCGTTGAGCGTGGCACGACTCCGCGTGGTGGTCAAGCGACCCATCAAGGCTCCACCTCTGGGGGACGGCAGCAAGAAACCATCGCACTCGGTCGAGGGGTCTACCAATCGATGGGACGTGTACGTTGCTCCGAAAAACCAACAACAACAACAACAACAACAATACACAATAAACAACAACAACAATACACAAAACAATAAATAATAATAAAAAAAGACGCAAATCACAAAACAGACAACCGCCGTGAAAGATGCAACAAAACCTTTATGGCATTCGACTACAAAAAATAATGATTCTACTACTATAATCGTAGTGTGAGAGACAACGACATGTGTTGCTCGGCACGGTATAGTACAGTATAGTCTAGTCTAGTCTAGTCTAGTACAGCCCAATAGAAAACCCCATCGGCATTATTATTATTTGCTAGCCCAATAAGATGTTGGAACAATCGATCGGTGGGAACTTTCCAACGAATTCAATAAACATACTACGTAATACATACCATTAATTTTGAATTCGTGGAATCTTGAGCACAACACAACACAGCACAGCACAGCACAATACAGCACAGCACAGCACAGCAGAGACTCAGACCTCTCCATCACCAATAGCAAGTAATATGATCAAGTAGTAATATGATTCACCGGTTTTCAGCTTGCACAGGGCCTGTTCTTGGCGTTACATTTCGCTGCTGGTATTTCTTTGCGTCCGCCGCTACTACTAGACGAGCTTTCGTTTCTTCAAAGGCCGCTTGCTTGTTAGAGTCCCACGTGAGTGAACCAATGCAATACGTTGTCCAAGAGCTCGATGTGATGATCGAATGATATATTAGTCCATATGCCAACATCATGGATGCAGCATTTGCAATCTAATCCCTGTAACATCTCAGTCATCATGGTGTGTTGCGCAATGCCGCCACTGATTTTGACTCCCATGGACAGCCTTTTTATATACCTGAAGAATCCGTAAGGTGTACATGATGGTGATGGTGCATAATTTTTGGCTTTCTTCGTCCAGTTGAAAGCAATAATACCGTATTGCGTGGATAAATCGATCTTCGTGAAATATTAGGTGTATTTTCCTCGTCTGTTCATGATATCCTGTATTTTTGTCAATGGGAAAGGCTTGCATTTGATTGCTTCGTTGAGCTTTCGGAAGTCCGACACCCGTCTCACTCTGTTGTCTTTCTTTGGTATTGTGAAGGTAAGGAATGCCCAGTCGGATGGCGCGCATGGTGGTTCGAGGAGGAGACCATCTGCTATCGGGTTGGCCAGTTCTTTCCTGAAGATTTCGTCTCTTTGGAATGTGCTACTGGATATGGCTTCATATGCACCGGCTCGACACCATCCTTCAATTCAATACCGTACAGCGGTGAAGGCAGCCATAATTGGGCCGTTGACGTTGACGTTGACGTTGACGTTGACGTAGCGACGACAACATATTCGCGGAATGATTCTGCATGTGCTACTGGGACGCAATCTAGGTTCCTTCCTTGTTTCGTTTCATCTCACCTGCTCAAACTCCCGTGACGTTGCTCGTGGGTTGGTCGCCGACACCTACTGTTGTTGTGTGACACGACACGACACGACACGACACGATACAACACGACGACACAACACGCGCGTGATATCAACAATACAGACAGTATTAGTGCTACCTTTGTCGTTGCGATCGGTCCCCGCTGCATGCATTCCATTCCATTCCATTTCATTCCATTCCTGCCAACTACCATTGGTAAGTCGAGGTTTGACGCTCTGGTTGGTTTCCAGGGATTCCACTCCATTCCATTCCATTCCACTCCACTCCACTCCACTCCATTCCATTCCATTCCATTCAATTTTACTCCACTTCACTCGTCGAGGTAGACGATCTGGTTGGTTTCCAGGGATTTCCTGGCGGCTTCCGCGACCTGCTGTGCGCGAATCACGTCCTTCTGGGATATTGGCCACGGAGTCTCGTGCAACAGCGTGTCGCAAAAGGCGTCCACCTCGTAAGCAAAGGCGTCGCGAAACCTCGTGTCGAAGCTGTGTTTCAGGCGAGACGCGTGATCCCCGTCGTCGTCGGACAACACGGTGGTCGTTTCGCGCTCGTTCCCGATGGAAATTCGTTTGCCGTTGGCTCCGAATAGCTCGCAGCGCTGGTCGTACCCGTAGGAAGCATTGCGGCTCATCGTCAGGGCAACGATCGTCCCCTTCCGAAAGGTCAGCAGCATCGTGGCGTGGTCCTGGATGCCCCGGACGGCGGGTTCCTCGTGTCGCAGAAGAAGAGGAGAGGTCGTTGTGCCCCGAGCCACCACGCTCGATACCTCGTCGTCGAGCGCCCACCGCAGGAAATCGACGTCGTGGACGCACAGATCGGAAAAGATGTTCCCGCCCTCCACCAGAAACTCCAGGGAGGGACCGGGGGAGTCCCCGAAAAATACGTGGCCTCCGGACACGGCCCCGATGGCCCCGTCTCGGACGGCATTGGCCGCTCGGCGGTAGCTGGGGTCGAAGCGCCGCTGGAATCCGCTGCAGAGCGGCACGGCACCAACGCTGTTGTGTCGTCCGCGTTTGCGTTGTTCGTGTCCGCGTTGTTCGTGTTCGTGTCCGCGTTCGTGTTCGTGTTGCTCGCAGATGCCGTAGAGCTTTCGGATGGCGGCGGGTGTTTCGGCGACGGGTTTTTCCACAAAGATTCCCAATCCGTGCGCGGCGGCGAGCTCGATGCAGGGTCCGTGGGAGGGGGTGGGGGTTGCCAGCAACAGCCCGTCCAGCGTCGTTGATTTCGATTTTGTATTTGTATTTGTATTTGTATTTGTATTCGATTCGGAATCATCGGCGGCGCTGGATTGGGAGGTGCCAAAGCGCTCCAGGGCGCTCTCTAGGTCTCCAAAGGATTGTGTCTAAACCCCCACCCGGTGACCAACCAACGACCATGAAATGAAATAAAATACAATACAATACAATACAATCAAGCAACATACATCAGTGAATCAGCAACAACGCAATGAAATCACAACAAAATAGAGGAGGAGAACATAAGCAAACGCGCTGCACACACGAGTAAACAACCGTTGTGTTGTCCGGTTCATTCGATACTCGATGGTTGCTTGGTTGCGCAAGAGTTTCTATTCCGACAGACACGGATCATTTTCTTTGCTACCTTAATTTGATAAACATTGGACACAACAAACTACCGTACGGTACAACACCATCCTGTTGTCTAGCACCGCATCATAGCATCGATTGGCGGCATCGATTGGGCATAGAACGGTTGCTGTTGTTGTTGTTGTGCGCTGCGCTGAGCTGAGCGACAACAGCGAATGAACGAGCAAAACACACAGGACAATGCAGACACGCAGACACACAGAGAGACACAGACACACAACAGACGCACACACACACGCACACGTTGTGTTGTGTTGCACAGCACACAGCACACAGCACACAGCACACAGCACACACACAACAGACGCACCGAATAGTTCTCGGCCACCGTCTCCGCCGCCTCCCGGTTTGTATCGATAACTCCACACAACTCGAATCGGGGATTGGCGTATACGAGTTCGGTTCGGATGGCTCCCATTCGTCCCCCGACACCGCAGACAATCACTCGGCATTTTCGTTGCGCGGTCCGTTGTTGTGCCCGTACCACCGGTACAGCCGCGAGTTTCGTGAGCAGCATGATGTTGTTTGTTGTTGTTGGTGTGTGTATATATATATATATATATATATATAATATGTATGCGTTGTGTTGTGATGTGATGTGGTCCTATGATTGTAGGTGAACAGTAGCTCCTGTTGTTGTTGCTGTTGCTGCTGGTCTGCTGGTCTGCTGGACTGTTCCTCGTTACAAGTACCGTAGTTGTACCGTAATACGGATTACAAAGAAATCGACCACAGCGGGAATGCGTACGATTTTCAATACATCTACTACTGCTATTTTTTAAGCATGTTGAAACTTACCGGTACACGCCAATGTTGGGCCTAGTACGAGTACGGTACTCATACTTGTAATTGTGCTTGTACGAATGATGAACGCCGGTCCGTTACTACCGTAGGAAATGCATCTGACAACAAGATCAATCGTGTGGGGAAAACCACCATCCATGAATGGAAGTGGGTTTCCCAGCAAAAACACTATCCCCTGCTGAGCAAAAGATGCAAATTGCATCAAAGAAGATGGTTTACATTACTTCTCACTTTTCTACAATGTACCTCAATAAAATAGAATCGCAGCCAATACTAGTAGTACTACAGATAACATATTGTCACCACCACCATTCTTATTTGCAGATTCATCATACAGTGAAGAAGCAAGAATAGCTGCGTATTCTGGCTACACACTACTACTACTACTACTACTAGGTCGAACAAAATAAATTGTAGAAAAGCAGGCACATTTGAGAACTGTTTATCAAACCAATGCATTTATTTATTTATTTTACCAATCCATCCTTTTGACCTCCGTCCTTTTGACCACTGCTACTGATATTTTCCTTCAAACAACTCAGGAGCAACATATTATTTTCCTTCCGGATCCGTTCCGTTCTAGGTTTGATTTGAAGGCTTCTGAAGAACAGCAATGCTGTGTTAGCGTGTTAGTAGACAAACGATTGTACTCTATGCGTGTTCAATGTGTTTCGATACTTTAGCAATGGACAATCTTACTACAAGGCGAGACTATGGAAACGCCAGATCTCTTCTCACTACTAACTCTGGCTGCCGGTATAATAATCAGATATATCTGATGTATTGTAGATTTACAAGTAGTAGTTGATAGCAACTAGTGTAGAATTTTGAAGATATTATCAGTTGAATGTTAAAAGTATGAGATAAAGTGAAATCTTGCCGTGATGCAAGATATCTCTTTTGTTGTTGTGAAAGACAGTGCATCCGCTAATGCGGCGCTATGAAATTACTCGCTGATTTATTCTGTACATGTATTGATCATATACATATATATATATATATATATATACATATTGTGCGAGAAGCTTCCGGCAACGGTTTTCTTTGCTCGTGAATCTAGGAAGATTCTCGTGTGACATTCTTTATCATTGAAACCAAAGATTGCTCAGCCACCGTAGAATCGGGGTAGTGTTAGAAACCAGGGATTGCTCACCGTCGATACACAATGGGAATTGGTACGCCGTGGGCATCGGTACTTCGTGGGGCTCGAAACGCGGTGGGGTATGTTGCGTTTAGAACGTGGGTTATAATCGATCTCTTGACTTAATCAAACCCATCAACTCCTGCCTTCGAATAGAACAAATTGTTGTCGTAGTACAGACGTTGAAATTACTGGACACGAAAGGAATTGAATACAACATCATGCCTACTAGTAGTAGTACTGTTATCAAAAATCCTCTTACATTTTACTGCCGCGGTTCTTGCTGGGAGAAAGGCAAAAAATCCAGTTTTTAGGATATATAAATCCACGGCAAACAAGCAGCAGCAGGGACTGAGACAATAGTGAATCGTTTTGAAAAAGAACTATGGTGGTACCGGGAGGGTAGTTAGCCGGTAGTCCCGTTCCATTCCGTGCGTAACAGGAATGCTCATCACACGCTTCAACTAGAGAATGTGGCATTAATCAAAAAAGAAGTACAGTGAATGGGAATCGAACCCACGACCTCAGCTGTGTTAAAGCCGCGTCATAACCAACTAGACCACCTCTGCATTTCCCGTGTTGACACAGGTGCATTTTTTTAATTCATAATTTGTACACAAAATAAGTTTCAAATTTGTACCATTATCTCGGTAACAAGACAGACAACAACCTGTTCAATGTAATGGGGCAATACTAACAACTATTAGTCCTGGCTAAGATCATCAAAAATGTGATGGCATTGGCGGCTGTACCGGTACTTAGCTTCGGGGTAAATGACTTGTTGTGATGTACCGGTACATACGGTACCCGTGCGAGTACGGTGCCGGTGCCGGTAGTACGTAGTCGCGGGAAGAAAAAGTCCCGTTCGGAAACCAGTAATTACCGTACCGTAGTACCGTAGTAGGTAGGACGTTCACGTTCACATTCACGTTCACATACCGCGGTACGAACGAGTATCTTACCGGCGGTGTCCTTGTTGTGTACGGTACGGTACGTAGTGGGTGTCTCATAACTGACGCGCGCGAACGAAGGAATGGAGGCTTAAATTCCGCCGTCGGCCAGAATGCACACGACGCGTCTGTCCAAAAATACAGGTACGTCCTACGGTACGGTTCGTACGGTACGGTACGAACACAAATTCGAACTGCAGAAGAGATTGGGGGAAACACACACAGTAGGCGACGTGTCACAAGCTGGTACCGTACCGTAATACGAAGTACGATGTACCGGTATAATTGGTCCGCTCTTCCCACACCTTCCTGGAATCCCTATCGTCACTCACATAAGTAACACCCGATGTTCTTTCGAAGAATAACAACGAACCGCAAAACACATGTTTTTCGTTAAAGACGTTTGGAAAAAATAGGTACCGTACAGGTACATACGGTAAAATTTACTACTACTAAGTATTATTATTACATCGTACTCCTACCGTATTTAATTATGAAATTGGGTTTGTGCTTTGTGCTTTGTGCTTTGTGTCTACATTCTTGTGTCGTGACCGAACGCTTTCTGTTCAGTTTCAAGTTCAGTTCAGTTCAGTTCCAGGATCGAGCTCTGTCATCACTACCGGTTCGTACGGTACCAACAAGACACGAGTATTACAACAACAACAACAACGAGTAAAGATTTCGGTACGGTATCGAGGGATGTTGTCACTGTTACGGTACCGTAAATACTAAACACTGTAAACAGTAGAAGGGCGAACAAACAACAACAACAACAACAACAACGACAACAACTCAAACCCAAACCCAAACCAAATCAAGTGCGCGAAGTCCCATGATCGACCTCGACCTCGAACGAAGAACAGAACAAGAAGTACTACCGTAGTAGGTAGAAGTAGCATTGATGCAACCGAAATAATAATAATGTGCAGACAACGACAACAACAACAACAACAACATCAACAACAATCATAATAAGCCAATCATAAGCCAAGCCTCACCAACAGAACGTTTTCCAGTCCGAGTTTACCGATACAACAAGTACAGGGCCGGCCGGCCGTACGAGTATTGATTAAATTGAATCTGAATCTGAATCTGAATTGAATTGAATACCGTAACAACAACCACCTTGTTTCTGTTTCCTTTCCTCTTTGAAATCCCTTTTTCTTTGTTCGTTGTTTGCCCGAAGGCTTTGTACAGTAACTTACTTCAACAATCACCAAGTCTTGAATCGAATCGAATCGAATCGAATCGTATAGTGTAATCATCATGTCGTACTTTTATCATCCAAACCATCAACAACAACAACATCAACATCAAACGCAGCAACAGCAGCAGCAACAACAACAACAGCAGCAGCAGCGGAAAAAGAAAGCGGAATGGAGGGGATCTGGAAATTCCCCGGGAGAGACCAAAAGTCCCCTATGGGATAGCGAGACGAGTAAGTAGCGATAGCCATAGCCATAGCGATGACATCGGAACCGCGGGACTAGTTTTGTTACGGAGAGAGATACAGAAACAGACAGACGATCTATCGGCTATTGCTCATGAAATGTTCATTCTGTGCTATGATATTGTGTTATTGCAAACAAACGAAACGAAACGAAACGCAACACAGACCACATGCTCTCGTATTTTCTGGATTACAACGGTGTTGCCACTCCCCCGACAACAGCGCCGACCGGCAATCACCATGGCGCTAACATCGCGAGCGGAGGATTTGCAGCAACAGCAGTAACAGCTGTTGGTGGCTATTCGAATGCGAATGTTAATGCGAATGTTAATGCGAATGTTAATGCGAATGTTAATGCGAATGTTAATGCGAATTCGAGCCAACAACAACAACAACAACAGAGCCGAACGGGAATCTCGGATCGGATACTACAGCACCCGTTTCGCAGCCAGTTCCCGGGGATTCATCATCACCACCACAATGTTGTTGCTGCTGCTGCTGCTGCTGCTGCTTCTTCCGACGATCCGGACCACGATCCACGACGGCCTCCACCCACACCGGTGATACAGCACTACTTTCATTCTTCGGCCTCTTCGTCGTCTCGTTGTGAGATTGAGAGTGCATCGAATGCGAGTGCTTCGAATGCGAGTGCTTCGAGTAGTGCGAATGCGAATGCGAATGCGAATGCGAATGCGGACACACAAGGATCTGTATCATCGGCCCAAACGTCTCTGTTGTCCCACGCGGTAACAGTGCCATTCCCACACTATCCACAGCAACAACAGCAGCAGCATCACCACCACCCAAAACAACAGCAACAGCAACAGCAACAATACCAGTCCTATCAACAGCAGCAGCCATTATTCAATCCGTTGCAGGGAATGAAACAGAATTTTTTGGTAGCGTACGGTCAACCACAGCAGCAGCAGCAACAACAACAACAATACACAACACACGCCGGCAATACCAATATCAATAGCAAACACAACAACAACAACAACGGCGGTTTTGCCTTTCCGGGATACAACAACAACAACAACAACAACGCAACAAACCACGGACAAGGACACGGAGGACTCTCGCCCGTGAGTCCCTCGCTCGAGTTTGGGGGGGACCACGAACCACTCTTGTTGCCCCCGGGCAGGCAGAGCGGTGACGAAACTACGAGCCACAGCCACAACCACAACCACAGCCACAACGATAGCCATCATCCACTGCAATCCAAGTCGTCGTCGTCGTTGTCGTCGTTGTCTCGGGTCGGGGCACTCTCCGAGAGCTACCAGAAACACCTTGCGGCTGTAAGTGGCTACGGAATAATTATGGCGGCGAGCGGTGGATCGTCTTCGGGACACCTCTCGTCGTCTTCCCCGGCCGTTGCCAGCGCCAGCATCGACAACAGCAACAGCAACAGCAACAACAGCAACACGGCGATGACGGGAATCTCGACAGCAGCAACAGCAACAGCACCCATATCGGCATCCGCATCCGCATCCACATTGGCATCCGCGTCTGTCGCTTCGGCATCCGACGACACACACATAAACGCCCAACTCAGCCGGGCCGTGGCCGCAACGCAACAACAATTCGCGCAATCCTCGCTGCCTCACATCGCCAACACAAACACAAACACAAACATGCTAGTGGACCACGCACAAACACAAACACAAATACAAGCAAACGCACAAGCGCAGCAACGGCAACAGCAACAACCGTCGTCGTCGTCGTCGTCGTCGTTACAGCAGGATCCCTGCGTTCCGATCCACTATCTTGCCGCGGCCGCCCTCGCGGCGGGTGTGGGCGTGGGTGGAAACCACCACCACCACCAGTTTTTCAATTTCCCCGCATCAACGGCCGCCTATTTGCTGCAAAAGGCCGAGAGCGCGGAAGAAACGGAGGAAAAACGGGCCAAGCGACTGGAGCGGAACCGAGAATCCGCCCGCAAGTCCCGCCGGCGAAAAAAGGAGCGATTGAAGCACCTGGAAGAAAAGGTCCACGGTTTGTACGGAAAGGTCGAAACCGAGCGGAGGAAACGGATCAACGCCATGAACGACGGATTGGAGCGGCTGGAGAAAGAGCGGCTGCGCCGGATGATCGTCCTCGTTGCTGCTGCTGCTGCTGACAACAACAACAACAACGACGACGCGGACAACGGAACCGACCGCGCCCGGGAATCGCTGCTGCGGGTCTTGGTCCACGAGCGGGAACAGAACGTCCGGAGGGAGGTGGTCGAGTTCCAGTACAACTCGCTGTCCCAGAACCTGCTGGCGCGGTACCAGAAATTTCTGATGTGGACGATCCTGCAATCGGACTCGTATTTCGTGCTGGGAAAGGATCGGCACGCCAAGAAAATACAGGCCAAGAAGATTTCGACCGGAAAGATCAGTTCGAAACAGGTCGGCGAAGAGATCTCCAACAACAACAGCAGTAGTAGCGGTGGTAGCAACAGCAACAGCAACAGCAACAACCAAACGGCCAGCGCGTCCGATGCGGGTCGGTTCTGGCCCCTGGTGTGCTTCGAACTGAGCATCAGCGTCGAACAAGAAGATCGGTTGCTCGAAATCCAAAAACGGTGAGTAGGTTGTTTTGAATTTCGCGGACGGGATTGCTGCTGCTGCTGCCGTCGCAACGTCTTCGGGTTTGTGTTTTTTGCGTGTGTATCGTTCGAGTGTATTATTGCTTGCTGAACCGAACCACTTTTGTCGTTGCTTTGTTTTGTTTTGCTTTGCTTTGTTTTGTTCCAACCACAGATTCCGGGAAGCCGAAACCTTTCGGAGGAAAGGAAACCAGATACTGGCTGCCACACGATTGACGGCCGGTCTCAAGGAAGCCGTTCTTTACCAACTGTACCTATCCTCGTTTCGAACGAGAAAGACGTATGTCGACATCTTGACGCCGGCGCAATCGATCCGCTACAAAGAATGGTTGCTCACCAACTCCAATCGGGATCGCGTTGCCGCTCTCCTTAGGAAACGACGAAAACCGTGGTCGTCGTCGTCGTCGTCGTCGACCCAACCGAATCGCGTTGGCTCTGCTGTGGTATCTTCTCTCGGTACAACTAGTACTACGTGGGGAACCACCGAGCACGAATCCAACCTCGAAATGCTGTGCCATTCGTTGGAGGAGAGTCTCAAGGTGTCGAAGAATCTACCTACCACCGAATCATCATCGTAGACTGCATGGCACAGCACAACACAACACAACACAACACAACACACCATGAAAAACGAATTGTTTGGACCGTGCCGATACCACTCTGGCACAGTATACGAGTAGGGAATGATACGATACAATACGATACGATACGGAATCAATCCATTGGACTTACATTTTGAATCATTTTTCATCGGCAGTTCAAACTTAATCGAACCGTCTCGGATTGTGACTGGGAGTCGGATTTCGCGAGCCTCAAGGTGTCAGATACTGTCTAAACAAATATCTGCCTGCGAAATAAATGGAACCATTCAAGCCGATTCGATCCTCACTGCACTGCGTGCCGGAAACTAACGAGCCAAGTTGGCCTGTGTCACCGTCGTAGGATAAATAGAATCGATCGATTCACAAACCTACTGTTTTTGGAACGATTGGTTCGAATCGGTATGGTAGTTTGGACGTGTTGCAATGCAATCTCATCTCGTCTTGTGGCCGGAAGTCGGATTTCCAATGAAATAATAATGAGGAATGATCCAGTGGAGTTGAGTATCCACGAGGTTTGGGGTGTTTCAATGAGTCAAATCATTCCTTTGGGTGTTCGATAGAGTCATATTCAGGTCATTACCGGGCCCGAAACGAATCCATTGAAGTGAGAACTGCCTGAAGACTGAAAGGACTGCCGGCAGATTTACTCCATACGGGGCCCAGGTACTATTGATCGTAACAGTAACGTGATTACTTAGCGTATCGAAACTTTTGTTTTGGCAACCTTGCCCGTCCCGGGAACGGTCATTGATCTGAATCCACGTGTCTGTGTTTCTTATTCATATCAAGAGATTGGATGCTGCTACGGTACGACAGATTGTGAGTAATTTCACTCAAACCCAATTCATGGCAATGATGACGACGATGATGATGAATAATGGCAGTAAAAAAGAATCATTTCGGTTGTGTTCTAGAGTTTTTCAAAAATGCATGCATTACGCTGTACGTGTACAACCGCCCCATCTCTATGATACATAAAAAAGGTTCCTTGCCGCGTTGGTTCGGTTCCATTCCGTTTTGTTCTGTTCCGTAACGTGAAAAGAATAACACTTCCAGCAGCCCCGAATTTAGGTTTCGTGTATTTCTCTTGAATTGGTGGTTGTCGACCAGCGGTACTCGTATGTAATTACTCTTGAGTAATAGTAATAGTGTTAGTAGTACCTTGCTGCGACAAGGACACCGTGTTTTGTTGTTTGTTTTTTTGTTTGCCTTTCCTCAAAGTGACGACATAGTTTCTCTCTCACGAAATCCATTTGTGATTGGTAGTGATTTATCCACGGATGAAATGGATGCGATGCGATGTGATGCCACCGGCCATCGTCCCAAAATCCTGCAGTGGGTTAGTCACTTACTTAGTTGCTTGCTTCGTACGGTACTTCGTTCGTTCGTTCGTTCGTTCGTTGGTAAGTGCGTGCGCTAGTTGGTTACTAAATTATAATTGTTGTATCATATCGTTGTTAGTTAGTGCTGGCCTCCTCCCGGCGGAATGTGGGGCCCGGGCAGTCCGTCGGCACCGATGCCTCCCCCACCCTGTTGTGCCCGCACCACGGCAACGTGCTGGTGGGTCATCCGCACCGCTCCCTGTGCCGTCAGGTG
This sequence comes from Pseudo-nitzschia multiseries, assembly GCA_037355745.1. Classification (NCBI taxonomy): domain Eukaryota; phylum Bacillariophyta; class Bacillariophyceae; order Bacillariales; family Bacillariaceae; genus Pseudo-nitzschia; species Pseudo-nitzschia multiseries. Next base: position 2,098,908 of record CM074782.1, on the reverse strand, counting down.
GTGGGGCAATCCCTGCTGCTGCTGCTGCTGCCGGCCCCCGTACCCACCACCACCACCCCAGTGGGACGCGTACGCCGCCGCGGCGTGGTGGGGAGGAGGGGGCATGGAATGTGAATAGTCGAGTCCCCCGGCCCCGCTCCTGTGGGGATCGAGGCCGACGTGCTGCCCCCCGTTTCCTATCGTGGCCGATCCCGAAAGCTGGTGCTGTGATGCCTGTTGTTGTGCTTGTGCCTGTGCCTGTGCCTGTGCTTGTGCCTGTGCTTGGGCCGCCGCCGCCGCCGCGTAATAGGACGAGGTGGCGGGGTTCGAGTGGTGGTACGGATTGGGGTAGGCGGCCCGGGCCACGGGTGGGGGTTCGTCCCCGGAGGGTGCCAGCGTGGGAACCATCACGATCACCTAATGCCAGAGTTAATCAATCAACAAAGACGGAAGGATTTTGAGCGCAAACGAAGGCGGAAGGATCGGGACGCCAAGCACGGGTCTGTTCCAACGGTACCATACAGCATCCTTAGACCTGGGAAAGTGGGAAGAGTCCATTCCATTCCAATCGTTTTTGATCCAATTCAATCCGGTTGAATCCAATCCAATCCAATCCAAACCAATCACAATGAATCCACTTCTGCCTGCCAATCTACTGTACTGTACTGTACTATACTATAATGCACGCAACAGTCACTTACATTGTCGTTTGGCCCCCCGCCGCGTCCCTCCAGCGTCCGTATGACACGCTTTCGCTCCTCGTTCTCGCGGTACAGACGCTTCATTATCCTCAGGGCCCTCCCGATGAGATCCAATCGCGTGATTCCCGCCGAGTCCTCGCCCCCGCCTCCTCCGTCCGAAGACTTTCGCTTCTTGTTCTTCTTGTCCGAATCGTCCTCGCCGCTCCCCGGTTCGACCTGGACGATAAAGGCGGCCAGCTCGTCAAAGGCATTCGACAAATCGCTCCGCCGCTGTTTTTCGCGCTTTCGTTTTCGTTCCGAGCGCTTGTTGCTTTCCAGGTCTCCCTCGGCATTGTTGTGGTTGTGGTTGGAGCTGCTGTCTCCCGGAGTGGGCGACGACGCCGTTGCTGATGCTGATGCTGATGCTGCCGGCAGGTCCTCCTGATGCTGTTGTTCTTGCTCTGTACCGCTCGACATGGTGGTTTCTGGTTGTGGTTGTGGTTCCCTAAAGGTGGAAGGTGTCGTGCTCCTCGGTGAATCTCGATCGCTCATGAGCGATACCTACCTACCTACCTACAGAGAGAGACCTTGTGTGAGCTGCTCCTTTTTGTTGTTGTTGTTGCTGCTGCTGCTGCTGTTGTTGTTGTTTATGTCGTTGTTGTTGTTGTTGTTGTTGTTGCTACTACCGTAATCTTTAATCTTCCAGTGGACATAGAGTTCAGTTCGCAGCGTGTATCATACTGGTACTCGTACAAGGTACCGTACAGGGCCAGTGCGAGTATACCGATATCCTTGTCGAAACTTGTGCAATAGTGAAACTGGATCGTACCGATCCGTAAATACCTGTAATAGGAGTAATTCGATATTGTACGGTACTGCACTTCACTTAGCTAGGTCTGTGCTGTGCTTCCACTCGGAATAGTAATAGTCGTACGGAGGAGAGAACAAAACACCTTGAACCTAACGAAGTTTTGATAATATTGGCGGAGTCACATTGGAGAATGTTGAAACCCTGGATGGTGAGTCTTCCGAAGTCGTTCGATGCATGCTTTCTCCGCTGCCTTTGTTATTGAATGGAGTGTGGAGTTGTGGTATCATGGCATGCATGATCAAATTGAAAAGAGTGTATAAGAAATTATTTATACAGAGATATTTTTAATTCGATACTATATATCATAGTCATCGTCAAAAGAAGTTCTCGGAGCCTCTTTTTTTCGTAGGCACGTGTGTATTTATTCATCCAAAAGAATAGTAACTGCTTTTAAATCGTCTCGCTCGTGCAGTCCAACGTTTTGTTATCCGAAACATGCCGGTATCGTACCTTTCGCGCCACGGGGTCAGTTAGATTACGGCATTCATACTCTCATGGTACGGTACGAGTACCGATAGTCGTACACGTACGTACCAGTACGGTAAATCAAAACAAAATTCGCGAGGATTATTGTTACAGCGGAGACGACATTACAATTCCATGGTATTACGAAGTACGGTACGAGTACTTCGTAACTGTTTTCAACCTCATAGGTACGCACGTGCTGCAATACAAAATCATGCTTTGTTTATCGTTTGAGCAATGTCGTGACTTAACAACGGGTATGTGGCGAGCGAACGTAACAGAAATATCCCCAAAAAAAGAAAGAATCAAATTCCAATCCGCATAGCTAGCGAGCAAATACAGTACGTACCGTACCGTACTAAAGACGACGAAGAACGTCTACGGGGGTCATGTAACGCTCTTTATTTTTTGTGACCCTGACAGGAATCAATAGTTCCAACGTCCCAGGGAGCGTTTCTAAACCGTTATAGAAACTGCGAAAAACGACTCCGACTATCCGAGTGAGTCGTAATTATTTTTTACGAGTACGATACGGTAATTCTCACTTGTACCTCGTAATACCGGTACACCGCAATCATTCCTCATAATCTTACGCACAGCGCAATCTTCCCGTACCGTACAGGGGATGTGCATGTTGTCGGCATCAAATTCGATTGAAAAAGCCGAAACGGAATAGAATATTCAGATGATCAAGCACTAGAATCAAACGCACCTCCACTACTTGGAATCCTTAAGTGGTAAAAACGATATCACCTAAGGATACAAACAAAAGAGGATAATCGGTTAGAATAAGACATATCCAAAGACCTGACCAATAAGTAAACACTTGGAATCCACAAGTACATTCAAAAGAAGCAATATACTTGATACCCGTGAGGAAATTACTGATTGCAATCAAGTAAATCAATACCGACTCCCAATGGGCCCCCTCATTTATCTAAAATGCCACGAACAAGCATACACCCCATCGGATAAAACACTTAGTAACCTCGTGAAGACCAATACCATCAAATGACCGATACAGTAAGACTGACACGACGACGCTAATACTACAGCAACAGCACCAGTATCGGTACAATGAAGACCAAATAACCGGAGAAGATCTCTACCATGTAAAATACAGAGAGCCCCGATACAGTGAAATACCCAGTAAAAGTAAGAGCGTCTCTCTGAGCTCACTTCTCTTTAAATTTCAATTATCCTATACCTTTTGGTCAATTTTTTAGAGTTACAACAGGTTATAGAGGCCTTATAACTTACACTAACAAGTGTATACCTTAAGCTACCTATCTCCGCCCCGTACAGCACCTCCACTGTCGGTTACAGTCAGAGTATACTTGGTACGGGACTCGCATCGCCGGGCTGTATCAATAGACCTCCCCACGCCTCTCTCTTTCCTTCTTTCTTCTCCTCCTTACTCGCGTATCAAGGGGTGTATACAGATCCTTCTACCGAGAATCTTCTTCTGTAATACACGACCAAGCATCCGTATCAATGGGCGTATCTACAGAACATTCTACCAAGAATCTCCTTCTGTAATACCCATTGCCGTTTTGACAGCAATTCACTTTGTTTCTACTACGATCGAACGATCTACCAAGAATGTTCTTCCGTAATATACATAAGGATCGACCGATTTGCTTAATTGAAATCTCCTTCGGTCGACACATCAACAACGATTGCTTCCACGACAAACGATTCAAGGTTAAATCGACATCCGCAGACCGCCTGTTTTCGACACGACCGATCGCACACCCAAGGACGATCAAAAATCACATCGAATACGATCAAACCGGCGAATACGATCGAACGTTCCCTAACTTAAACCATGCCGCCCGCACCTCCATTTGACTGGAATCAAATCCAGGAAATTGCAATCCGATTTGGGACATTCAACACCAAGGGCAATGCCCACAAACATGAGGCCCTCAACAACTCATTCCACCATGATCTAGAAGACACTGCCGGCCTGTTCCTCACAGACGACGACGCCGACACCAAAGGACCAAAAACGCTGGCTCCAGATCCGGTTACTATGCTCAAGGAAATCATTGTCAATGCAATCATGGATATCATCCCCCCTAAGGAACAAACTGAGATCAATAAAGGACACATATCCACCCTTTTTGCGGACGCTTATTTCTGGTGTGTCACTCCAAACAAATCGACAAAAAGACTCAGAAACAAACACTCGATGGACAAGGCAGGAGCACTAGCCATCGAACAAGGACAAGACACCCTTCTCATAGAAATCAGAGCAGCACACTGGGGCTTCAAACCAAATTGGGATGCCGTACACTTTGACGAGGTCTATGACACAAAAATCTACAATTTCCCTGAAACAAATGACAACATCGAAGACACACCCACTGCTCCCGCGGAAGGCACCGGCATGAGTCAACTGACCAATCTATTACAGCAATTGGTCAACAATGGCAACAACAACAACAACAACAACAACAACATTAACAACGGCGCCAACCACCAAACGACACTCGACCTACCATGGAATCCAGCAACCTTACCACCACCAGTTAAGGAGAGATACAATAGAAGAGATGAATTCCTCACCAGTGATGACATGAAAGACTTCGAAACCACCTACACGGACTCATCAGGAAATGAAACAACTGTCGAAGCAAAACTACTATCTTCACAACCTAGGCAGTGGTAGAAATGACCAGCGCCTGATCACTAGAAGTGGTGACTGCTTTGATCTAACCAGAGCCTCTGATAAATCCAAGGAAGCCACCAGAGACAAATTGTTCCTCTCTGGTTTCCCACAACTAAAGGATTCAACCCACCCTCAAGTTAGAAAATGGTACAGGGAAATCACTGCTCATGCACAACAACACCACATCTACATCCATCCATATTACCTCTACATGCGCAAAGCCGATCATCTCAGAGGATTCACCATTGGAGATAGCCTCCCACATGACCTACCTACAAGATATGAATTGGCCATCAATGAATGGGGAAACCTCATTTACACTGCGCTCAGAACTGATAAAACCATCCCTGATTCATGTGCAAGTATGAAGGCCACCATTCAAAGCTTTGAAGGGGGACAAGGATACAAAGCTCTATACATGGTCATTGCACAGACACATCCCAATTCCAAAAGGCCATCCAATGCGGGTCAAATGGTCAGGAACCCTCCAAATCAAGATGCAAATGAATCACTTGAAGAATACAACTTCCGTTACAAGGATTATTTGAGACTTAGAGTCTTCCTCCACAATCATCCCAGCACAATCAGTTCCACAGAAGAAGTCAGCAACCTTATTGAAGGAACCACTCTCTCACAGGAACTCTTCAAGAAAACAGAAGATGAACGGGAGTCAGATGACCAATTCAAACGAGACAAATACAAAGCAGGCAGGCTGCTGCAAACTCTCCAAACATATGAGCAAGAGATCAAGGCTGAAAAGAAGTACAAGGAGAAAACCTCCAAACCAAGTCTGCCCAAGCACTTACCAACCACAGGAACCAGACCAGGCCCTCGCCGCAGTGATAGGTTCCAAAAACGCGCTGGCAACAATACTGTTAGAACACCTTCCACTCTAACTTCTCACTCAATCAGTCTGATTGACTCCCTTGGATTACCCTGAAATGGATGAAGCATCTGACAATCCCTTCCTCCATCAAGCATATTACAACGCCATCACTGCATTTGACAAAGAGCCCAGTCTCTTTGACACCTCCAGGCAATGTATTGTTTGCCACACCTCTGGACACAACTTTGACAACTGCCCTGCCCTGCAAGATGTTGAGTCACTCAGGAAATATAGAATTGCAACCGCAGTTTATATCAGTAAAAAGCAAGAGAGAAACACAAAAAAAATTGGATTCTACTCAAAGCATCTCCCAAATCCACATTGAAGATGAGGAGCAAGATGCGAACCTCCCCAAACGATGAACCAGAAGACCAAAATTTTTGCCAAGGCCAAGAATAGACAGTCATTCTTGCCGCCATATGACATCACCTCAAGATGATCCTCAAGGATTTGACAATGCCACAGCCCCTCAAGTGGAAAGCTTCTGTCCCTCTCTGATTCTTAGAGAACAAGAAATCCTCTATCCCCTCAATGTTTTGCACATTCATGTATGGTGACAATGCATGATCTATCTTCTCATCGAATCTCATTTTTTTTATCTTCTTCTTTCGGACTTGAACGACTCGCAGCAGTTGGGTGACTCTTTCAGATCAAATGTGTTCTTTCGTGAGATTGTTTGCGTTTTGACTCCTCTGATGCCTCAGTATTTTGAGGATGGAACACAAGTATTGATTCAGCTGTATCCCAACCTACAGGGTCCTCCAGCTCCTCCACAAGGGACTCCTCGCAATTATGCTGATTGCTGTTGTACTTCGCCATCACCATCGCATAGTCATCGGCATCAAATGTTCTTTCTACTATTGGCCGTGTTCCCTCTTCTTTCTTCATCTTTTGACCTCTTCTCTGCTGGCATTGATAGGTCTGATAGAAAAGGAAGCCAAATACCTTCTCTTAAGTTACTGTTTGCGGATAATCCAGGTAGCCAAACATGGTAGTGCAATACTGGAGGAACTCTGCCCCTTTGCGACCGTAGGCAATTTGTGTATTCGCTGGAATGCCATCGAGGTCATCCTGTTGGATGTGTCGTGCTGCTCTTGCAAATAGGCCGCTTGTGTAAGACATTTTGCTTGCTAAAGATGAAGGGTATTGTTTTGTTGAGGATAGTGGTGTTATTTTGGGTAGATATCGTAAGTGGTTTGGTTGTTTTGGTGTTTCATCGTGTCATCTGGTTTTTGTTGTTTTTGTGTGTTTTTTGTGTCATTATTTTCGTCTGTTGGAATTGAAGTGTATGTGTTTGCTGTGTTCCTTTGGTGAGAGGGCGCCCTGGGCCTGGGCCCGGCGCAAAGTGACGACACCACCTTAAAGCTGATTGGCCGAAGAATTTGGGTATCGGAGGGTCCGGCTTGGTCACTTGGTCGCGCACATGGTTTGCCCATGGTTGAATTTGGTTGAATTTGATTGGTTGGTTTTAGTGTAAAGTTGTTATCTTAGTATGTCAGAGATTGCGACCGTTACGGTTAAATCACGCGCATTTCGCTAAGAGAGGATTCCGACACTGCTCTGACATACAAATAATAATCTCTTATTATTATTTGTGTAGAATACCGGTACAAGGAATCAGCTTCACTGATTTTCCATACCGGGTAGGCTTTCCTCTGATTACTACCCCGTATCGTCTTCTAATTCCTACTTCGTATTAGTTACCCCGCCGTGTGTAGTAGATAGCGGTGAATAGATTTGTTGTAATATGGATTAAGTTCTAAAATTGTGAGCATTAGGATTGAGTGATACTTGGATCGCACCTCCACCAATCTCTCTTTACATGCTGTATGTGCGTTGGAATGAATCGTATAAACAGTTATTTACTTTGGCGACTATCACGAGTAAATGATCCAGCCTGTCTGGTGTACGTCTCGCAGTCTGCATGTATGTCCTTAACCGCGTGATTTCTAGAGGTAGGCTTTCCCCCCAAGATGGTGTGTTTCAATTATTGTTAGGCGACGCGATCGTAATTACGGTAATTACTATCGGTGCGTAAGTACCGGTACTCCGGTACGGTATTTGGGAGGAAATGAGACTCGATTGATTCGATTCTAGTTACTTCATGAATTGCGTACCGAAATACTACTGCTGCAAGAACAAGAAACACGAACACACCATGTGCATTAACAACAAATCATCCTCGAAGGACACCACACCCATCTATGGTTGGCACTTTGGCTGCTGCGATGGAACGAGGTAAGTAGCAGGCTGGGGAGGGCAGGAGGAGGAAGAAGTTGAAGCCACCATCACGGTTGGGTCTGCCTGCTGGTGGTGGTGGTGGGCCCTCCTACAGCACCACAATTGCCTCCTGTGCAATCATGTACTACTACTACTATGGATACTCGTAGTACTACTACTACTAGTAGTAGTCCTCCTCCTTTGTAGTTTGAGGAGTTGGAATACTAGTGGCATCATACACTATTCATACTGCCAACAACAACTTTTACTGCAATGTTTGTTCAGCCCCATTGGCATCAACTAAGAGACGTACCGTTTTTTCTATTCAAGACACGCACGGCACGTGCTGTAACAGTGTCTTTTGTGAAACAGAAACAGAAACAGAAACACACTTACAACCTCTGCTATACCATGGTTTGGCTGTTACTAATGCCAGTCGTTTGGAACGAGGAGATGATGGACCGGTGTCTCTACCGGATGCTGCCGGGACGGGCCGGGACGGGCCGTGTCGGTCCAATACTGATGGCTGGTTAAATCCATGCTGGCAGCATGCTGGTTCAGTGCGACTCTGACTCTACTAGCAGACAACAACCACATCCAGCACTGGTTGCACAACTCACTCGCAATGATGGTTGTGTGCGCGCGATTCTTCTGGGATGTGTGTTGCGATGGGGTTGTGATTATATATTTACTTATATATATATATATATATATATATATATATATATCAGGGTATCTATTTGGTTGGGTTTGGGTTTGGGGCATAGGATTTATTCTCAGGTGGAAACGATCCTTCGCGTTGCTTCGTCCAACCATGAAGGATCGTTCACTCCGGACGGACTCGCTGTACGCTCAATACAACCGTGCGAAGCAGGCAGGCAGGCGGGCAGGCAGTTCCGTTCGATTGCAAAGCCGAGCGTCCATCCATAGTAGGCTGTTGTCGCACCAGTATTGGTCTGGTCCAGGCAGAACAGAACAGAACAGAACAGAACAGAACAACAGAACAGAACAGAACAACAAATGGAGGAGAGCAGCAGGTACGGTTGAACTTTCTGTACCGTATTTATCCGGGTGCTGGTGGTGAGGTGTACGGTGTATCCCAAAGATCTACCAAAAGAGTGGAACAGAGATCTTCGATGGTACCGACAACAAACGCTGAGTAACTTACGTACCGTGCACCAACTAACTTGGTCACTCGAAGCGAAGCGACGCGAAGCGAAGAGGAATTCGCGGGTGGGTGTTGGTGTTGCAGGAATACAGGCATGGCAGGCAGATACACATGGCATGGAATGGCTAGAGAGATCCAAAACAGGCATCTATTACACTTCGTATTATATTATTATATTGAATAATACTAAGAAGAAACTACTATTACTATCTTTCATTGTTACAAAATTGTTGCGCGTGTATGGGCTTGCTCCTTCGTTGCTGCGCTGTAGCTATATTCATGCCACGAAGTGTGTCTGTGTGTGTGTGTGTGTGTGTGTGTGTGCCTTCGGAAGCGTTCGGCTGTTGGTCGTTCTGGATCGGATCCTCTCTCTCTCTCTCTCTCTCTCTCTCTTTCTAGTGGGAACCCACCGGCTCGTCCCGAAAGGCCCCTCCCTCGGTCAGTTCCAGGCCATAGGCTCCATCGCCATCGCCATCGTCATTCCGATCGCCCTCGATGTCCAAGCCCATGCCCATGCCCATGCCGTTGTCGTTGTCCATGTCCCAGGCCCCGCCAAAGTCGACCTTTCGGTGCCGCAGGGTGTGGGCAAACCTCTTGCGCATCACCCAAAAGGTTGCCGCGCTCCCACCCAATCCGCTCAGGACGACCAGTGCGACAAAGAGCGCCGATCCCTTGGTCAACGCGGCGGCCAGCGGACCGAGCGAGGGATCGGTAGTGCTGCTCCTGGCGCTGCCGTTGGCGCTGCCGTTGCTGCTCGACGACGAATCCGTGCCTTGCTCCTCCGTTGGTGAGTGGTTGTGGTTGTCGTCGCCGTCCTCCTCCTCCTCCTCCATTGCTCCCGCCGGCACCGAGCAGTCTGCATCGCGGGTCGCGAATGGATCGACGATCGCTTTGAGGTGGGCCACGTCGCACAGCTCGACATTCGAATCCGAATCCGAATCATAATCCGAATGGCATCCGTCGACGAGGTGCGTCAACACCCGACCGTTGTAGAGAAGCCGAAAGGCAAACCCGGTTTGGTACACGTCCGGATCCGATCGTCCGTCGATGAGCTCGTGGATCTCGATGAGCATCATGGACGCGTACGAGGCCCACTCGGTGTCCCTCCACAACCGGGGGCCGAGCGAGGCCAGCAACGGCATGAGCGTCGTGTCGTGGCCGGCAAAGAGCGACAGCTTTGGGGGGGCATCGTTGTCGCTGTTGCTGTTGCTGTTGCTGCTGTCTTGGTCGACTTCGACAACCCTGTTGATGTGCTTCATGATCTCGTACCACAACGGCCCGATCCCGAGCTTGGCGTAGGCCGCGTCGTTGTGGTTCATGATCCGGGTGTACTTTTCGATCTCGTACTCGGTCGATTTCGAGAACCAGTTGTCGGTGCTTCCGTCGTAATCGTCGACCGCTTTTGGGAGGGGACGATCCGTGCAGAGTGTGCACATGAAACAATCCAGCACCGAGGAATCGTCGGCGTCCATGTTGTCGACGTTTTGGGACAGGTACTCCCGGACCCGCCGAGAGTTTTCCGAGTCGTAAAAGGCTTTGTAGTCGTCCGATGCGAGCGCCTCCTGTTTGAGGAGGCGCAGTTTCGGGCAGACGTTCTCGTTGGCGTCGAGAATGTCTCGCTCTTCGTCGGCAATGTGGAGGGGAATGACGATATCGGTGTTGGTGTTTGTGTTTTGGGTTCGGGACCGCACCGCTGCCAACTCCGCATCGAAGAGACCCTTCAGCAGGACCTGCCCCGACATGACCGTTCGCTGGTAGTCGTCGGCGCGAAAATAGAGCTGCTCCCACGGGTATTGTTTGGTTTTTTCCGAGTCCGAGTCCGAGTCCGAGTGCGAGTGCGAGTCCGAGTCTAGACTCAGATCCAGAAGCCGCATCCGCTCGTCGTGGTCGTACTCCCCCGATTTGTAAGTGTAGGCCTCCCGCAGGAGTTTCCCGTTTTGTATCTGCTGCTCGTATCCCTGTTGGAGGAGCTGTCCCATCTCGCAGGTTCCGTTCAGAACGTTGGAGAGGCCGTCCTCCGGGAATTCGAGGGCGTCGTATTTTTTTTCAAAGAGCAGCGATCCGGGGTCGGAAGTTGACGCATCGGCATCGGCATTAGCATCGGCATTAGCATCGGCATTAGCATCGGCATTAGCATCGGCATCACTATAACTATTACCTCCTCGGTAAGGCGTCGCCATGTAGGTATTCAGATCGTCGCAGTCCCATTTTCCAGTGGAAGGAGAATCCCAGTAGCCCTCCCAGCATTTCATTTCGCTGGACCACGGAGTGCGAGCTCCGTGTCGGATGACGGCGGTGACGTGCACCAGTCTCGTTTCTCCGACGAGGAGTTGTTGGTGTTTGCCTTTTGTCGTTGTTGTGGAATTGGAATTGGAATTGGAATTGCCGTGGGCATTACTGTTACTGCTACTGCTACTGCTACTGCTACTGCCCGTGCCAATGTAATCGCGAAGGGGAGGAATCGCATGGGTCTCTAGTTCCGAAGGAATGGAACAGTAGGGAGGATAGTGCTCGTACCGTGTATAAAAGGAAGACGAAGACGAAGATACCGCGATTATCGTCACGGTAGAGACCAGTACGAGCCTTAATAGTATTGGTGCCATTATCGTTGTTCTCGTTCTTGTTCTTGTTCTTGTTCTTGTTCTTGTTCTCTTGTTGTTTTGTTCCTCATCGTTGGTACGAACAGTTGTGTCGTTGCGAAGTTGAGAATGAGACGAGATCGGCACGAAGAGGATGATTCCTACCTAAAGTACCGTACGGTACGTACTCGTACCGTACTCGTACGCGTCCCATAACAATTGAGACTCGCGCTCTTTTATTCGCACCCAAAATGAAGCCAGTTTACATCCAACTGACTGACTGACTGACTGACATCCAAGGAGTAGGCACGAGTAGTACCGTAGTAGTAGTCATTGGAAAAATTGTTACTTTACTTGGTAATTAAATTATCATTGCAGCCTCTTATGGCATCATGAATACAGTAGTACTCGTACTCGTAGTATCGGGGGTAGATTACATACTACCAACTTTGGAGTCAGTGGAAAACTCTTAAGAAATTCTCCATTTTTTGCTTATTCTTGACACAAAATTCTTTCACTCCTCGTCATCAATCTTGCCTCCCGGCAGCAGCAGCAGCAGCAGCAGCAACAGCAAGAACAACAACAACGACAACAACGACAACAACGACAACAACGACAACAACAACAACGACAACAACGACAACAACGACAACAACAACAACAACGACAACGACAACGACAACAACGACAACAATGACGACAACAACAACAACAACAACAATGACAATAGCAATAGCAATAGCAATAGCAGCAATACTAGGCTACTAGTGTTATCCGTGCCAGAGCCAGCAGACGCAAGCCACGCTGGCTGTGGCAGAAGCTGGAGATCCCAATATCATCCCCAATGATCATCTCTCTGGAAGCATTGCAATTTCTTGGCTGCAACCATTGGGGGTCCAGGTCCAAAGAGTAGCTAGAAGAACAACAACTGGAGATAGTAGACTAGTTTTGCTGCTTTTTGTAGGAATGACTTCTTCTGTTCTGTTCTGTTCTGTTCTGTTCTGCTTTGGAGAACCATTCATAGTGACACGTGACGAGTCTTCTTGTGGGACAACTTGAGCAGCCATTACTACATACAGTGGAATTTGTCTATGAGACTGTCTTGGCAAGAGGAGGGCCAACACCATTCAATATCCTTCAATGACCAGCCAGCATACCAAATCAAGTATCATAACCTGTTGTTACTCTAAAAATTGACCAAAAGGTATATGATGGTAAAATTTAAAGAGAATATGAGCATATCGTGAGATTGCTCTGTTACCGTTCTATTTCATGTAGTGGACCGGTATCCCTGTGTTATTCGTGTTGTATGTAGGGATATCTAAACCGGTCATAGATCATGTGTAATTCGTCGTAAGACAGAGAACACATGATATGACCTAAATGTCTGGATACTTGAAGTCATCTTTATCTCTGGAGGAGTATAAGTAACTTTTCAAGTGTAGATTGGATATAATTCCTGTAGAACGTACGTAAGTACAGTACGTGTATTTTTGACCGACAGCATCCTTGGTCCGCCTGGCACAGCATCTCTGAGGTAGAAGCTCCAACACCCACTGCAGCCTGTATTAGATGTAGATGAACAGGAACAGTTGGGATAAATAAATGGCTCGAGCTTGGATTGACCGGTAGAACCAGTCTTGATCCCATTTGGAATGGGTGGTCAAATCCGCCCTCCATATTTAGCATGTTCAATGCATTTGCTTGTTGTTGTTGTGCCGGATCCAGACTCTTTGTGCTGTGATTGTTCTGGGGTGCGTATAGTAGTCTTCAAGGGTGGAAAAGGATCTTGTAGGAAGAGTTCCTCTCTTGGTAAGGTGTATTAAGAAAAATACAGCCTTTTATACATTGGTACACAGATATCAACCGGGATCAGGTAAACTACTAGCTAGTATTCACGTGCAATATTCAAATACTCATGTACGATCAAAACCAGCACGCTTGATTGCTTATTATTTCATCTGTTAAGTTTCCATCCATTTTTGTAAAGTATTAATCCATCATAATTATCACTCCTACTCAAATTCTCCCCCTAGTGTGTTAAAACCCAGACAACAATTGAGGCATCGAAACCCATCTACAGGCACTGGAGAACAGGGTGATTTGACTATCTATCAACTTATTAAATTCCTTTCGTGACCAGAAGTACCAAAGCTACCAAAGGGTAGATTTCCTATGCGCATGAATCAATGAGTCCCGTATCCATCTAAGTAATCGATTCCCACGGCATATCGATTCCCACGGCGCATCGATTCCCATCGCGCATAAACGGTGAGCAATCCCTGTCTTACGATATTGCCATTGTTCTTCGGTGAGCAAACTCTGATTTCATAAAATATCACACGAGCTACGGGAACAATTCCTGACCTTAATGATAAACATTTCATGGAGTCTTCCTAACGGAACAAGAGAAGAAAACCGTTGGCATGTGATTCTCACACAATACATATACATGCATACAAATATATATGGTCAACGACTAATACATGTACGGAAATAATCAGCGAGTAATCTCAGCACTACGCAACAGCAGTTGCAACGTATTCATCTCAATAAAAGAGATATCTTGCATTTCGGCAAGATTTCACTTTATCTCATACTTTTAACATTCAACTGATTTATATCCCAAAATTCACACTAGTTGCTACCAACTATTTGTAATCTACATACTAAGGTCTGTCTCGCTGCAATCTGAATAAGTCACAGCAAGAGGAGATCTGGCGTTTCCCCAGTCTCGCCTGTAGTCCGATTATCTGTTGCCGAAAGTATCCAAACACAATTGTCACGCGTAGAGTACAATCGTTCGTCTACTAACACACTAACGCAGCGTTGCTGTTCTTCAGAAGTCCCTGAATCAGACTCTCAACGAATCGGATTCAGAAGGAAAATAATAGATTAACAGTCGCAAGCTCTAAGAAGGCTTGCACACAAGAAGGAACAGGAACGGAATTAATCATAATCCCTACGCTGGCATATGCACGTCGCACATCGCACAAGAAGCAGTTCCCATTCTCAGTTACCACGCACTTCCTTCCAAGACTCCGAACCACAACAGATGCCGAACATACCGGTACCGGTAATGGCCGGCAATGCACTCGGAGGCGAAGAGAAGAATGACGCCGAAGTCACCACTATCGAACGCTTTCCCAGCTTCGATGCTGATATGAGAAAGATACTCATATCATTACTCAACGTAACAAGTGAGATTACTAGCAAGTTGTGCCTAGCTCTCAAAGAAGGCGGATTATGCGAATGGAAGTCGTTCCTCGACGCACTTATCGAACCGGATTTTGCACGTGAACTTACCTATATGGAACGAGGATTGGCAACGCATATCCCTCGCTCCATCCAAAGGAGCATAGAAGCACTTGCGGATTTCGCTATCGACCTACAAGAAGCCGATGTCGCTCTAGAAGAAGACAAGAGGAACTGGAAGGATGTAAAGTCATATACATACAGGGAATTCCAGTCATTCCGCGAAGAACGTGCCCAACGCTTGCGTAACGAATCTTCGCTGAACCCACCACCTCCTCCGGCAGGAAGTAACAAAAAGTCACCTCAGCAGGTAAAGTACGAATCATGGTGCCGAAAAGCACGAGATGAAAAGTCCTTTACACCCCTCACGAATGACTCGAGATTTGAACACTGGCTCGTAGGTTTCAAAGCTAAACTCGAGGCATACGACATCGATACAGAGACATTCCTCAATGAAACTTGGCCTCCAGCCACGCTCGTGGGTTACACCCGTGATCTCTACATCAAACAATGTGCCTTCTTCTGGGTACTAATGTTGGAAGTCTTCAAAAGTGACCTTTCTGCATCATGTGTACACAGTCATTCTACCACTCGTGATGGACGCCAGGCCTACTTCGACTTCGTAAACCTTCATAGCCAATCAAAAGCAAAGGTATACGACAACTCGACCCAGCTACAAGCGTTGCTCAAGTTGAACCTCAACAATTGGAAGGAATCCAAAGTGAAATTCATCACACATTGGTTTGACGAACTGAATCACCTCAACAAGCTCCGTCCTCCCAACAAACCCCTCGAGTATCACACTGTAAAATCAGCATTGTGTCAGGCATGTTATTCCAGCTTCCAGCTAAGCGAACAGTTTGCCAAAGTCAAGGATCCAGGTGGGACGAATAGCACCGTAACGGATGCAGTTGCCGAAGCCGCTGCTATCCATGATCTTAAAATCACGCTTTTACTCGAAGCAACTCGACTTGATTCCCAGTCTGCGATGTCTGCTCCTCGGTCGACCGTACGTGCACACGTTCATGATTTCTCTTCTGACTCGGTCCAACACCATGATGACTATGCTCTTCCCATCGAATTTGAAGGCGACTATCAAGATTATGCTGTGTTCAAGGCTGGACGTACCCCTGACCCTACCACAAGGTTGCCTACAAACATATGGAAGGCCTTGTCACGTCAGGACATGAAGAGTTGGCTCAGTTTTTCTCCGGAAGGAAAGAAAATCGTGGTTGCCTCATTGCGACACGACTTACTTAACACTAACCAACCTGATCCCAACAGTGTCAAACCCATTACACGAAAGGCATACCAACATGAACATTCGGTATCTTTTCAAGAAGACGATACTTCGACCAAGGATGAGCATGCCAATTCCACAGCAGACCTACATCCTGCTGTAGAGAATGATCGTAGAGGCGTTTTCCATGCATCTCTAGGTGTATACAAATCAACGACCTCCTCGTCTAAGGACCAGCGACCTCTCAAGTCTTCCGTGTCACCTGCGCATCCAGCTCGATTCCTTTCAAACAACCCTGACATTCAGTACAAAAAGGACGGTGACACCCAAATACCTGTCGGAACACCATCCTACTCCGCCAATTTTCACCAGTGGTATACTCCAGAGGATGATCTCACCTTTCCTAATGATGGTCCCGTAACGTCATACACATACCGTATACACAAAACTACGGTTACTAGCCCTGGTTTTGCCATGGTTGATCGCGGCGCAAATGGCTGCATCATCGGTAATGATGCATGTCTCATCTCCAAGGATATTCCACCACGATATGTTAACGTCACCGGCATTAACAATCATCAGGTACAAAACATTCCCATTGCTACATGCGGAGCATATTCCATGTCGAACAGAGGCCCCGTCATTCTCATTTTCAATGAATGTGCCTATACAGGACGACATCCTTCTATATTGTCATCCGGCCAGATGGAAGCATACTTTTTCCACTGTAGACGACACGTCCATCAAAGCAGGCGGAGGACAGGTCATCACCACCTCCGATGGCTATGCACTGCCTCTTAGCATACGACACGGCTTACCATACCTTGCGATGCGAAAGTATACGACTGTCGAATTTGACACGTTACCACATGTTATCATGACGTCCGATAAACATTGGGACCCATCTGTTCTCGATACCACGATCAGTGCAAAGGATGAACAATTTCTCCAGAAATATCCTCCCCAACCACAGCAACTCCCCTATGCCGATTACGACGAATATGGGAACCCACGCTGCCTTGAAGGATTCGATATATCTGTTTCTCCCGGGTCCTCCACGGTTACATCCCTCAGCTCGTATTCCAGCCATTCCACCCGATCTCCCTTTCTTCCGATTGATGATCATAAGAACAACGATCGCTCCTTTTGGCTTACTTCCACTGACTACGCTCATCAAGAACGTCTCGCATGCTGCGCGCCAATCGCAGTCTCTGGAACAGTCACTGCGTTTCCGACAGATTGTACAGCCAGTGACACTACGCGCATTGCAGCTACGCCCCGCGAAAGATACCCCAACGAACATGACTACTTATCCCTCAAACCTTTCTTTTGTTGGGTTTCCACCGATCGCATCAAGGCTACTTTTGAAAACTCAACCCAATACGGTTCGTTAGCGGTTAGCCCTGATGGTAACATTTTCAAACGGTTTCATTCCCCTCAACCGGCCATGAACGTTCGCCCCTTCAATGACGATGTTATGTCCGATGCAGTCTATTCAGATGTCCCAGCAATTGATGGTGGGTCCAAGATTGCTCAGATCTTCTTTGGCCGCAAATCGCATATTATTCACGTTGAAGAAATGCGTACCACCGGCGATTTCCTACCCTGCTTTCAGAACTTTGTTCGAAAATGGGGCAGGCCCATCCGCCTCCTTTGTGACCACGGTAACTATCAATCAAGTAAGAAAGTCATGGATTACCTCAAAATGTTATGGATTGGACTCTGGCAAAGTGAACCGTACCATCAACACCAGAATCAATTCGAACGACGATACCAAACGTTCAAACGCATTGTCAATCGCGTCATGGATCGTACCGGCACACCACCACACATGTGGTTACTGTGCATGACATATGTCGCGGGTCTCCTTAATGTTGTCTCTGACCCTACGCTGTCCGACAAACAACCGATCTTCATTGCCACGGGTACAATTGGCGACATCAGCGCATACACCAGTTTCTTCTGGTTTGAACCTGTGTATTTCAAGACCAATGACTCCCCTTTCGGTACCAAATCTACCGAACGCCTAGGTCACTTCGTCGGCATCGCCGAACATGTTGGCAATGGACTTTGTTTTCGAATCTGGGATCAAGTTACCAACAAGTTACTAGACCGGTCCGGTGTTCGATCTGCTCTTACACTTGAGTCACGTAACAAGCGCGCGGGCTTATTTACAGATGATGGTTTCATAAAATGGCGTAATGCAAAGGATTCCTTACCCCGTATATACGCCACTGGAGAAGCTCCAGCTTTCAAACATGGGGAGCATACCAATCAGAATAAACTCATTGACGAATCTACTAAACCAAACAGCTCAGTTTCCCCTAACGGTTCACCTGCTGATTCTGACACCGCCGATGACACCGTTCCATCTGCATCCACAGATACCACGCCCCACGCACCTGGCACTCAACCAATTCTTCAACCACCCACCCACCCCTCGTTACCGAGCTTTCTTTATAAGAAGGTCGATGACAGCCCTAGCTGGTCACCTTCTCCGCTCCCTAACAACTATGGGGAGAGTCTTGATGGTCCTCCTACGACACACATCTTCAGCAAGACATCCGATGGCGTTCTCCTTACTGAAGATGATTTTGATCCACCGGAATTAGCATACTTTGATGTTAGTGACGTCACAACTCCACACACCAACCCCGCTACTCCTTCAGTAGACCCATCACAGGTAGTTGTTACCGACGAGGAAGGTAACGCACAATTTGACGCTGATGGTAAACCCATTACCATTCCTACGATCCCGATTGCCGATCTACAAGGACGATCCTTCCTTGTAACCAACCCCGATGGCACTCGGAAGCGTCTTACCATCGTCGATGTTGAAGACAGTCTTGAACGCAATAAAGACTTCATCAAGTTCAAGTGCAAACACTCCGATGACGAACTCGATGATATCATTGCATACAATGACGTCATGAATTACATCCATCGTGATTCAACACAAGAAGACGGCAAACTCTGGTCGTTTCGCCGCATCCTAGGACACCAAGGTCCACTGGATAACAAGCACCCTCAATACAAAGGTTCCAAGTATAACCTTTGGATTGAATGGGAGAATATGGAACGCACATATGAACCTCTGGCCAATATTGCAGCTGATGACCCAGTCACCGTTGCAAAATATGGGAAAGACAACAACTTGCTTGACCTACCAGGTTGGAAACGTCTCAGGAGAATCACCAACCTAGCCCGACGAACCAAGAAACTTGATCGACTCGTGCATCAAGCCAAACTACGTTCTTTCCGTACCACTCCGCAGTATCAATATGGATTCAAAGTGCCTCGTAACCACGAAGAAGCCCTCCGATTTGATCAAGCCAACGGGAACACCAAATGGGAAGATGCCACCACTCTTGAAATGGCACAACTCAATGAATACAATACATTCATTGATAAAGGCGTATACAAGACAAGCTCCATTCCCACAGGATTCCAACAGATCAAGGTACACATGATATACGCTGTCAAACACGACGGAAGACACAAGGCTCGCCTCGTTGCTAACGGTAATCTCACTGAGGCCCCTATCCACAGTGTTTACGCAGGCGTCGTATCTCTTCGCGGTCTACGTATGTGCCTATTCCTAGCTGAACTCAACGATCTAGAAGCATGGGGTACCGACATAGGTAACGCCTACTTAGAAGCAGTCACATGCGAGAAAGTATGCATCAAGGCAGGTCCCGAATTCGGATCGTTGGAGGGTCACCTATTGGTCATTTACAAAGCCCTATATGGTCTCAGGTCTTCAGGCAAGTGTTTTGGAGACTTACTCGCGGCTTGTCTCATCGAACTCGGCTTCGAAAGATCCCGCGCAGAACCGGAAATATTCCTCAAACCCGGAACGAACAAGCATGGTGAACGTGTATATGAGCTTATATGCACATATGTCGATGACCTATGTCTCTGCATGGCAGATCCCAACTCCTTCTTGAAGATATTGCAATCGTCACCATATAACTTCAAATTGAAGGGATCCAGACCTATGAACTTTCATTTAGGATGTGGATTTGAGCGCGACGAACATGGTGTTCTGTGCATGAATCCCATAAAGTTCATCGAAAAGATGGAAGCATCTTACGAACAAATGTTCGGATGCAAACCTAGCACTAGGTTCCGATCACCCATCGCGGAGAACGATCATCCTGAATTGGACTCCTCAGCCTTTCTTGAAGAAACCGGTATACAGAAATACCAAAGTATGATCGGCTCACTGCAATGGATCATCGCTATTGGCCGTTTCGATGTACAAACAGCCGTTATGACGCTCTCAAGTTTCAGAGCTCAACCACGAGATGGGCATCTCGAACGTGCTAAACGTATCTATGGGTATATCTCCAAGTTTAGACATTTTAAAATCAGATTCCGCGTGGAACCGCCCGATTTTATATTGACTAAACCCGACACCATCGACTGGTCCAACACCGTCTATGGGGAGCATTCTGAGGAGCTACCCGACGACGCTCCTGCACCGCTTGGAAAGACAGTAGTGTTATCACACTTCTATGATGCCAACCTCATGCATGATATTCTCAGTGGCAAGGCAGTTACCGGCATTCTTCATTTCGCGAACAAGACTCCCATGATGTGGTTCTCGAAGAAGCAGTCTACTACGGAAACAGCCACCTTTGGAGCTGAATTTGTTGCAGGAAGAACTTGCATCGAACAGATTGTCGATCTACGCCACTCATTCCGATACCTCGGAACACCAGTACATGATATCTCATACTCTTGGGGTGACAACGAAAAGATGATCCAAACGTCGACCTTTCCTTACGCAAGGTTGCATAAGCGTCATAACATTCTATCGTTTCACTACGTACGGAGCATGATAGCGAGAGGTTTCATTTTAATGATGCACATCCCAGGTAAGGATAACTGTGCAGACATTCTCACCAAGCATTGGAGTCACTCAGTTGTGTATCCACTGCTCAGGCCCATCTTCCACTTCTGTGGTAATACTGGCGACCTTCTCCAAGATGATGGAAGCATCATGTAGAGCGTGATGACCCTTCACAAGGAGACATGGGGAGTATTAAATTCCTTTCGTGACCAGAAGTACCAAAGCTACCAAAGGGTAGATTTCCTATGCGCATGAATCAATGAGTCCCGTATCCATCTAAGTAATCGATTCCCACGGCATATCGATTCCCACGGCGCATCGATTCCCATCGCGCATAAACGGTGAGCAATCCCTGTCTTACGATATTGCCATTGTTCTTCGGTGAGCAAACTCTGATTTCATAAAATATCACACGAGCTACGGGAACAATTCCTGACCTTAATGATAAACATTTCATGGAGTCTTCCTAACGGAACAAGAGAAGAAAACCGTTGGCATGTGATTCTCACACAATACATATACATGCATACAAATATATATGGTCAACGACTAATACATGTACGGAAATAATCAGCGAGTAATCTCAGCACTACGCAACAGCAGTTGCAACGTATTCATCTCAATAAAAGAGATATCTTGCATTTCGGCAAGATTTCACTTTATCTCATACTTTTAACATTCAACTGATTTATATCCCAAAATTCACACTAGTTGCTACCAACTATTTGTAATCTACATACTAAGGTCTGTCTCGCTGCAATCTGAATAAGTCACAGCAAGAGGAGATCTGGCGTTTCCCCAGTCTCGCCTGTAGTCCGATTATCTGTTGCCGAAAGTATCCAAACACAATTGTCACGCGTAGAGTACAATCGTTCGTCTACTAACACACTAACGCAGCGTTGCTGTTCTTCAGAAGTCCCTGAATCAGACTCTCAACGAATCGGATTCAGAAGGAAAATAATACAACTTATTGGAGCATTGCACGGACCAGTGCCACAACTTCAAAGCAAACATTGAACAGCATAAGACAAAGAACAAGCTTGTTGGATTTGTTGTTGTCGGCGAAAAAATACGGACTTTGTTGGCATCAAATTCGATTGAAAAAGCCGACGAGAAAATTACAACGGAGGTGCGAAATACGAGATACAAATACCGTCGATCAAGGCTTAGAATCAAATGTACCTCCACTACTTGAAAATCCCTAAGTGGTAAAAACGATATCACTTAGGACTACAAACAAAAGGGGTTAATCGGGTAGAAACAAGACATATCCAAAGACCTGACCAATAAGTGAACACTTGGAATCCTTAAGTATGTTCAAAAGAATACACTTGATATCCCGTGAGGAAATTACTTATTGTAATCAAGAAAATCAGTACCGATTCCAAATGGGCCTCCTCATCTATCTCAAATACAACGAACAAGCATACGCCCCATCGGATAAAACACTTAACCTCACAAATGACCAATACCAACAGAATGACCGATACAGTAAGACCGACACGACGCTAATACAGCAACAGCAGCAGCATTATCGGTACGATGAAATCCATACTAGTGAAAAGACCGGGGAAGATCTCTACCATGTAAAATACAGCAGAGAGCCCCGATACAGTAAAAATAAGAGCGTCTCTCTGAGCTCACATCTCTTTAAATTTTAACATCATATACCTTTGGTCGATTTTTAGAGTTACAACATTTGTCCCCCCTACCCATTTTGGCTGTATCTTTGGTTCCAGAGCTACTCAGACAACAATTGAGGCATCTGAACCCATATACATGCACTGGAGAACAGGATTCGACTACTATCTATCGAATAATTGGAGCATTGCACGGACCAGCACTAGCGGCTCAAAGAAAACAAAATGCCATCAACAGGAACCAACCAACTGCTCAAGATCCAGAGCATCATTGAAGGCAAGGCAATTCTTGAAAGTACTTCTTCATTCTTGCCAGATGTTCTTGACATAGCTTTGAGTGGGAATGTGAGAGATTTGGAAAAACTTCCTGCTAAGCTAAGAATCCATCCATTGTATCACCCCCTTCCACGAAAAACCTACAAAGCTCAAAAAGTGAAGGGATAGCAAGCAAATTGGAGAAGTATGAGTCACCTGAAGTGGAAGGGGTCAGATACAGTATTCGCCAGATGGTCACTCTTACACAAATTGATTCAAAAAGTCCAATATTCAATGCCAAGCTCAAGTCCATAATCCCATTGTTCAATGATACTGGAAAGTGTGCAATCAATTACCACACCCTTCTAGGAAATACAATGCAACCAGGACTCTACCATTGGATGGTGATCAAGACCTTAAGAGAGGGAGACCTTCCTTTGTGTGTAATGCAAATCTTCCACGTCTGAATGACAGAGTGGTGAGCAACCCAGGCAAGGTTGACACCCTGCAAGATCTTTCCAGTGACATTGCAAGTATGCACAAGGATGAAATGGAGGCAAAGGGATACAGCACTGCCGGTGCTTGTTCATCTGTCTCCAGTAACTCTCTAAAGAAGTATACTAACCAGCAGCTTGGTATGTTACCTGGTGTCTCACTCATCAAACCATCTAGTGCAAGAAGGTCCCAAGGTGCTAGATGCCAAATGGCTGGTATCCCTTTGCGGAATCTTATGTCACATGTGACAACTCTATTGGTGTCAGAGTTTGTGAAAGGATCACCACATCCAAAACCAAAAGGGTTCATTTCTTGCTCACAAGAATGTCATTGAGAAGGTCACAGGCTGTGCTATGATGAAACCAATCCATCCTTTCCAGCGTCTTTTGATGGGACTTCAACTCATGCACCAAACTTGGATAAATGGGCATGAATCTCATCTGCTTCTTGATCCAGAGGTGCAAGGAACAAAAAATCATTGTGGCTTGACAAAGACAAGATGAAGTGCAATGGACTTAATGTCAAGTGGTGTGAAGGTGCCACTGCTTTGGGTCACATGATGCCTGCCTACTATGGTGTCTATCTTTAGTGGATTGAGTGACAAGGAGATGCCCGACAAGCCATTCGTAGTTGTGGAGGTCCCAGGTATGTGCATAAATGCTAGCATTGATGCAAGGAGCTCAGAAGTTGGTGGTTAGATTGTTCTATTGAGAAAAAACGAGGATATGAAATTGCTCTTTGAGTGGTATGATGGTATTACCTCTTCATATTATACTAGGCAAGTTTTGGAGTTGTACTGTCAAGTGTCTCCACAAGATGATCAAGTTCCGCAAGGTGTAGCAGCAAGAGTTTGGGTTGACATTGACATAGTAAGTCAGATGTTCAGACTTTCCCAGCTTGCTACTATTGACTATTTGTTCAAGAAGGGCATGCACTACAACAAAATTGGAGTTAAGACTACTAACTGTTTCCAACCAATGGATATTGGTCCTTTCTTCAAGGTTGAACGGTGTGCAAGTCGTCTCACTAGTACTACAAAAGGCACTGATTCTCCCTTAAGGAGGCTTCTTCAGAAGGAGACGAGAAAGCCCAAGACACGGGGCCTTCTTCTTCTGTCTAACACAAGGGCAGATGCAATCATTGACTGTGCTGCAAGCTCCCCTGAAGTGAAAGCCAAAGCATTCTCCAAGAAAAAGTTGAAGGATGCATTTGTTGATTCAGGGTTTGTCAGTGCGCTCTTGATGGTTGTCCAGATTTTCACGCCGTGATGAAGTCTACTAGTAGCAACACCAATTTTATTACAAATCCTTCTCCGGACAATCTCTTCTTTGACACCCTTCTTCAGTGTACAGCTGAGATGTATTCCAAAGGGAATGATCTTTCTGAAGAATTCTACAGCACTCTTCTTGGGTATCCACAACAAGATCAACAAGATTGTGAGGGCAACATCTGGAAATTAACAAGTACTTCTTTGGCAGAGCTCAACCCATCATCACCAAAGATGTATTGAAAAGGTAAACCGACCAAGCAGTCAAAAACTTTGATGAGGATGCTACTAGGAAGAATGCAAGACTATCCAAGTTGTTGCAAGAGGAGGTTAATGCACTATTCATCCAAGCAGACAGTTGTTCTGAGCTCATCTTTGATAAAGCAAAGCTCCCTACTACTGACTCTAACACAACAGAGCTCACCTCAACTCTACCGCCACTTGTCAGTATTCTCATTCCAAAGGCCACACAATTCACCATTGTTGGATGCATTTGTCAGAATCAGGACAAACAAGAACTTGCTTGAGGCATGGAGGAGGGCACCAGCAGCCAAAGGATCTCAGAAGGTAGTAATTGGCCAAGGACAAGTCTGTACCAAGACGACCAAAGGGAAGTTTCTGATCCAGCTTGTGAAGAATCTCGCTAGTACACCACTTGCTCCAATAGCAGAACCACCAAGTATTCCTCCAGTGGAGCTCCCTAGTAGAGCTGTTGCAGCCCAAGAACCTCATGTACTAGTCTTTTTTCAGCAAGAATCATACTCTCTTGAAGGCTTTGCTGCATCCAAAGAACGGTGTCTGAATGCAGAAGCTGCCATAGTTGTATCCATTAGAACCAACAAGGATCTACTAGTTTCAGCTAGTAGTATGGTATCTGGTGATCTTGAAGATATCACAGCCAGAGCTTCCCTCGTTGCTAGAAGAATTCATGCAAGACTACTACTAGTACCAGGCTTTCTTGTCACACCAAGGGTTCCAACAAATATGACTGACCTCCATCCTACTACTAGTAGCAAACACTTCCACCCACTGTAGCTCATTGTCAAGACATTTCAACAAGATTTCAACTTTGCTGCTAGTAGTCCTCTCGTCTGGTCATGATGTTGCTGATGATGACTTGAAGCCAAGGGGTTCTGATGAAAGCTACTACTACTAGTACCTCTCAAGCAACAACAACAGCAGCAACAACAAGGTGGCATGGAAGCTACTAGTATCTCTTTGAAGATTCAGCAAGGATCGCTGATATATTGGGCATGCTGTCAGTCCAGAGCAGCAAGTATTTGGGGACACCAGCAGGTTCAAAACTCACAACAAAGCAGATTCCCTCCTCAGAAAACAACAACAACAAGAAGCCTTTTGCACAACAACAACAACAACAACAGAGAACAAGACTTTACAAGTGGTTGTACCCAGATGAGAGCATTGCGGAACAAGCAGAAGGTAGAAGAGGCAAGTTCCAGGGCACTAAGCAAATCGTTGGTTTGGGAATGGAAAGGAGGAAAAGGTACTAGTAGGCGATTCTGTCACTTTTTGATTGGGATAGGGTTAGGGTTGGGGTTAGTATTTTTGGTCCAATTTGTCACTGTGTATTTGTGAGTGTGATACTGGTATCAAATCAAAAAGACTCCTGGACTCCTGGACTTATTGATGCAAGAGTTGTCTAGATGGATGGTTTTGTCTGCTCTGTGCAAGAAACTGTGTTCATATCTGATATTTATTCTCTGAGATATGGTATTATTAGAAATTTGCTATTTTTGGTAGTTTTGAGCCGATTTTGTGATTATTTCGTCTACGGTACTCGTACTGTACCGTACATGTTCTACTAAACTGTACAAAAAAGGACTAAATTTGTACTTGAATGCAAAGTTGTAATTTGGCGAGCGCGTACCGGTACGTACGAGTACTCGTACAATACCGGTACCGGTACGGGCAAAAAACGTGACAAAAAAAACTCGACTTTACGATTAAGTACGAGTACGAGTAATTACACACTGCTTGAGAATCATTCGATCGTTCATTCATTCGATCGTTCATTCATTCGATCATTCATTCCTCCCTACGTTCATTTTTCCACGGAATATGAGATAGCCCGACGCTTTGCGGTTTTGAAACGCGGTGCCAAACCCAAGAACCACAATCTTTCACCAACAAGATCGATCTAATCTGAGATAGTTAGTGCACCGCTCGCTCGCTCTCTCGCTCTCTCGTGTTCTCTCTGGAACCATCGCCATTCCCATTCCCATCGCCATCCCCATCGCCATCGCCATCCCCATCGCCATCGCCATTCCCATCGCCATTCCCATTCCCATCGCCATCCCCATCCCCATCCTCATGAGGATTTCATCGTCGTTGCCTGCTTCGTCTTCGTCTTCGTCTTCGTCCACGATTGCCTCGTTTCGGTATTCGAAACCCCAACGGTGTTACAGTTGTCGCAACGAAGACGGAGACGGAGACGAAGGCGAAGGCGGAGACGATCCCGATGGCCAATTGTTGTCGGAACTCACGGAATCCTCGCTCAGGATATCCCAGACCCACGAGGTCAAAGGATTCCACGAAAGCTACAATTGTGCCAAACTCGTCACCAGCAACGACGACGACGACGACGATGACAAGAACAACAGTCTGAAACGGGGAGGACTCTACTCGAATGGCCTCTTGCAAATGACAACGGACAATCATAGCAGTAGTAACAGTAGCACCATTCGGAACAGCTACAACCACAACCACAGCCACAACTACTACAACAACCACAACATCTACAACCACAACGGCACGGCGACGGCAATGCCCTCCGGAATGCTCGGGGACTGGTGGAGCGGGGATACCGATTGGGAGTCCCGGAGGCGGACCGAGTTTGCCCGGCTCGCGGCGAGGGCGAGCGGCAGCGGCAAGCTTCGGCCGATGCGGAAGCAAAAACGCAAGGCGATCCGGGTCCGGCGCGCGAGGGTTTACGAGCAGCAGCTGAAACGGTTCCGAGCGAAGACAACAACAACAACAACAACAACAACAACGACAACAACAGCGACAACAACAGCGACAACAACAGCGACAACCAACCCCATGGGCCTCCGCCTCCTCGAGGTCCCCGGAACCGATCGGGAATCACCATCGCCGGAGGAAATAACCGCAGCCTATGCTAGTAGGATCTTGCGGCGGCGCTTGCGGCCGCGGCGGCGACGAGCGGTGCTGCACATGCACCACGCACACCGTACCGGTGCTGCTAGTGTTAGTAGTAGTGCTACTAGTGCTAGTAGTGCTAGTAGTAGTAGTGCCGGGGCCATGGCCGTGGCAGTCCGTCGCGGTGCCTGTGCCGAAGGGGTATTGCCACCACTGCGTGTGCACGAGCGCGCCCGGAAACAAGCCCAGCGGGCCCTGCTGGATCTGCAGGTGGGACTGAAGCGCATGGAACTGTGATGTGCATGTGGATGTGGATGTGGATGTGGATGTGATAGTGATAGTGATAGATAGAGCTAGCCCGAAACGCAACGCAACGCAACGCAACGCAACAAAACAAAAGGAATGCAATGTTATGCAATCCGATCCAATCCAATCCAATCCAATCCAGTCCATCAACGGAATCCTACGAAACGAAACGATCTGCCGACATGAATCGAGTTGGATCCTCGACGACGGGATCATTGAAAGTTTGGTAATGTACAATACTGTATGAATTGCGAAGTATTGAATAATTCTAATAGTGATACGACGTAAAGCTGTAGTAATACGAAGTACGAAGTAAGTTACAGTGTAGGGGCAGATTACAACTACATGCAGTCTTACGCAACCAACCAAATCATACATTCGTCTAAACCCAGCCAATAATAAATAAGGACAAAAACGTTCTTGTTGTACCAAAACTTGTAAAATTCCCTCCAAACTGGAACAGGATGACCATGATTTCTTCTTCATTCTCAACTAGTATGCCAGAAAACTCTTTTCAAAATCCTTATTTTTTTAACAGCAGCAGCAACAGCAACAGCAGCAGCAGCAACAGCAGCAACAGCAGCAACAGCAGCAACAGCAGCAACATCAACAGCAACAGATTCGATTGATTCCTTCTTCTTGTTCTGGCTGTTTGGGGAATCATTCACGGCTGATTATAACCTTCCCTGTCCATTGACAACAAGGGTGGTGTGACATCCTCATAATTGAAACAACTGTCTGTCTCTTCAACTTGATATTATTATACTACTGGCAATCTAATCCAACGGAACAAGACTCATATATTTTCTGAAGTTAAACATCAAAAACTGGCTACTTGTTCTTTCTTCTTTGGTTGGTTTCATGATTGGCTTTCTTCAAGGCATTACTAGACGAAACAGGGGCGACTCCTCTTTTGGTGTTTCTACCCAGCACGACGAGTCATATCATTATTATTATTTGGAGGGCAACAATTTCAAATTTACTAAGATCTACGGTACCGGTACTCCATTTTCAACGTCTTATGCTTTCTCGTTTCTGCTCTACATCGTCAACTCTTGTTGTAGCGTAAGGCTTAGAGGCAGTACGACACGTACACATACTTAGCAATAATTGGTAAGAGAAACTATCACGTGTACTATCATAATGCTGTCGTAACATTTAAATATCGCTTATATTATTTTTACCAGAATCGACACCAAGTCAGACTCCCTGACTGACTTGCGCGCGCAATTTTTGACTTGAGTATATAATAACTGACTTATTAATACTGGAATGAATTAATAAGGAGAATTATTTTACCGGAGTCAGTGTAGGTTTTGTACTGCAATTACTCAATCCCGGCCATATATCCGGGTTTCTTTGGCCATATATCCGGGTTTCTTTATCATATCCGGGTTTCATTGGTATAAGATTGCATTTCATTGGTTTGATCCAATCCCACATCTCGCCGGCCAGGCCGGCATGCGCATGTATAGTTGAGTTTGATTGGTTAGAATTGTGAAAAGTGGTTATTCGACCAAGTCAGAGGAAATTACCGTTAACCGAACTGCGCACAATCCTTAAGACTGAAGTCTGACTTTTCGCTGACTTAGTATAAATAATCTCTTATTATTTTTTTTCATGAGTCAAGTTCCAGAACGAGGAGGCTTTAATTGATAGAATCAACCGAGGTTTCGAATCCATTCCGAAAATGCCTGTCATCCCATTGTCGACGTTAATCGAGATCTGAATATCGAGCAAGAAGTGAAGTACGATTACGTAATCATAGGTACGGTACCGTACGGTATAAGTACGTGTAAGATAGTGTCACATTGGTATTATGTGAGAATACTTCAGAATTGCAACAACGAATGCAATTTTTTTGGGGCACCCAGAGAACAAACGAGAACTCGTAGGAACACTTTTCATAATTGTTTGTATCGTAAAACCGTACCGGTATAATCTAGGATGTCATAATATCGAGTTTAGAGTGCAATTGATTTCAAAGTAGAATAGTACTCGTACTCGTACTCGTACCGTACGGTACATCCATAATATTGTTATTACTCCGTACCTGGTATATTAGATGCGTTTACCGGAACGACAAGCAGATCATCTCTAGTATCGGAATGTACTCGTACTATATTCGTTTTAGCATCACATAACCCCCTAACCCCCTTCCCCCCCCCCCCCCCAACGAAGTTCTATCGCAATCCACTATCGTGGAGAATTGCAGTCCAGTCCAGGCCCTGAGCCGAGTGGCAGTGACTACGTACCTACAGAGACGAGATCAAACTTGTAGTGAGAAAGAGCAAAGGCACATCATTCAATGATTGAGGCGGAGGCGAACGACGGGTCCGTTCCACAGGATCTTCAACTGGCTATTCTAGACCTTCTCGGAACGTGCAAAGAGTAAGTAAGACTACTCAGTACGGTATTGAGTATTGAGTATTGAGTATTGAGCATTGAATGGCATTGAATGGCATTGAATGGCATTGAATGGCATTGAATGGCATTGAATGGCATTGAATGGCATTGAATGGCATTGAATGGCATTGAATGGCATTGAATGGCATTGAATGGCATTGAATGGCATTGAATGGCATTGAATGGCATTGAATGGCATTGAATGGCATTGAATGGCATTGGATACGACGTGGGGTTTTGGAAAATCGGATGCGTTACCATCAATTTCCATTCTCAATTCGGGTTTTGGAATCTTTAATCGCATGGCCCAGAGTGAGAAACAGCAAAGAACCACTATACCGTACGTACTCAATACGCCCTAATGTCACGCTTGAATTATCTTCTTCTACAACTCCGTACACGTAATTAGGAAGGGCATACCAATCCCCGACCGCCTAGGATCCCAGTTCATAGATGTTCTCAGTCCGCCGAGAAAAATTGTGGCAGCCGACATCATCACTTTCACGGAGCGACTCACGGAAGACAAGGAAGCGTACAAGAAAGCGATTTCCGACAGCCCAATCATGGCCAAAGCGCGGGGAATTGCCAAGAAACTGAAGAGGAAGCAATTTCAGGCCAATATTTACGTCAAAGATGGATCATTCAAGCACATCGAGCGCATCGACCCAACAACCCAAGCCGAAAAGACGGCCGAAAAGAAAATCGAAACCGTCTGCAATGGTGCACCGGGGCAAGAATTGTTCAAAAGGCTCTTGCGTACGATGCGAGGCGACTTTAGCGGAAAGGAAGCCGTGGAGCATTATGCCGTGAAAAAAATCAATTTGGTGTTCGAACAAGGAAAGACTTACCTCGTCCTCGGCGCACCTAAAAGTGGAAAATCGTCACTGCTAAAAATGATTGCTGGCATTCTTCCGGAAGACAAAGATCACGTAGTTGGAGGTGCGGTCAACGTGGACAGGATCACTTCAAAAACCAAAGGGATCGTCTGGCCTAACGTGGTTGGATACATCGATCAGATCGACCGTCTGCATCCTTACTTGACCGTCAAAGAAACGTGCGAGTTTGCTTTCAACTGTCGATTGGGGGGAACGCATTGGGATCCACGAAATGATACCGGACCAGAAGCCGAAGCTACTGTCGAACAAATGAATGCCGAACAATATCTGGTCGGTGCGATTCTAGAGGCAATGGGTCTGACCCACGTCAAAGATACTTTTGTTGGTGATCAGCAAACTGTTCGAGGTGTTAGCGGGGGGGAAAAGAAACGTGTGACCGTCAGCGAAATGTGCATTGGAAGGTTTCCAATCCTGTGCATGGATGAAATAAGCACTGGGCTCGACGGTGAGTTGGAAAATGAAAAGACATTGGATATTCACATCACATCGCGTCGCGTCGCGTCCCGTCGCTTTCGTTGCTCGAATCTGTGTTGATTCGGACTCATTAGGTCTCGCACTTTCAATATATGAAATCTTGCCATCATCTCTCCCAGCTGTTACAACATACGACATTTGTAAGTTTCTCGGCGAAGTCAATGCTTTGTTCCAGATAATAAAAATTGTCACGTTGCTTCAGCCTCCGCCCGAAACGTTTGCGTTGTTCGATGACTTGATTCTACTTAGTGAGGGTCAGGTGATCTATAGTGGACCTATTGAAAAATCAGTTCCATACTTCGAATCCCTTGGATACAGACTTCCCGAGCGGATGGATGCCGCTGATTGGCTACAGGTAAGTTCGAAATAGTCGAGAGGAAGAAAAAGTCGGTGCGACAAAATAAAAAGACCTCAACGACAAATTTCTCTCGTTTTCATCTTTAGGCATTGCCAACTAAAACTGGAGCCGACTTTCTCGACGTTACAGTCCAAGATGAAACCGGCGAAGCACCGAAGCTCCACTTGAGCTCTGACGAGTTTCATTCGAAATTTTACGAGAGCGAACACGGCCAGAAAATCTTGAAAATTCTTGACGCCCCTATCGAAAAGAAGAAACGCAACTCAGACCTTTTCGCTTTTGAAAAAGTGAGAAAGCAGTACACAAAGAGATACAGAAATAGTTCGCTGAGGTCACTGAAGCTTCTCATCGCCCGCGAGTGCTTATTGTGGTGGCGCGACAAGGCAGGGATCAAAACCCGTCTTATCCAGGACCTTCTGATGGGTGTGATTGCTGGGACTGTGTTCTGGCAAGGTTCGGACGAGGTATCATCGGTTTTGGGTATTCTTTTTCAATCTATGCTCTTCGTCGCACTTGGAGCTATGATGAAAGTTCCTCCTCAGTATGCTGTCCGAGGCGTGTTTTACAAACATCAAGATGCGAATTTTTTCCCCACGTGGACGTATGTTGTTGGAAGGAGTATAGCAACTATCCCTGCATCCATCATCGATGGTTTAGTCTACGGAACAATGGTTTATTGGTTTGTAGGGCTTGCCCGTAACAATGGTGCTTCGTTTGGGAACTACATTATGTTTGTTCTGATCACCATGTTTTCATCAATTGGTATCGGCTTGCTGTTCAGCATATTCTCAGCGATTACCAAGGAACGCAGTACGGGACAAGCTTATATGTCAGTTTCAATGGTTCTTTTAATCCTGTTCTCTGGTTTCACGGTGAGAATATTATGTCTACGCAATTCGCATGCTTTTCGATGTAAGGAAGTTCTTTGCAATTCTCACACCAGTGCTATTTTTCTCATCGCAAAAGGTTACACCAAACAATATCCCTGTTTATTGGATCTGGTTATATTGGGTGAATATCTTGGCTTGGGCATTTCGTGGACTAATTGTTAATGAATATGATAGTGGTAAATACGATCAGATAACCAGTGTAACATATCTTGGAAAGAATTTGACGATAGGCGAAGTGATCATCAAAAATTCCGGCTTTGGTGATAATAAAGGCGAGCCATACACATTCGATTGGGCTGGTTACTCTATCTTGTTTTCTGTCGTCGTTTGTATTCTTGCGGTAATCGGGACCAGTGTCGCCTTGGTCAAAGTAAGGTTTCCCACGGGCAAGTCATTGTCTAACGATACTCGTACTCTCGAAGAAACGGATGACAAAGACAAGGAGGTCAAGGTCGTAGAAGCTGTGTTTCCTTTTCAAAGGGCAAACTTGACATTCAAGGACATTCGCTATACAATTGTCTCATCTATCGGAAACGAGAAGATCGAGCTCTTAAAGGGGATTGATGGTTTGGTGGAGGCCGGGAAAATGACAGCGCTGGTAAGCCATACTTTCTGAGATGCTTTTCGGTTGCTCTTGTTTAGAGAAAGAAACGTCTTTCTGACATATTCAACTTGTATCATCCTGCCATTCACCCATTCTTCCAGATGGGATCTTCCGGAGCCGGGAAAACGACTTTGATGGATGTACTTTCTTTGAGGAAGTCGAGTGGAGAAATCACTGGTGAAATTCGCTTGAATGGGCATCTTCAAGAGGAACGGAGCTTCCGCCGATGCACAGGATACGTTGAGCAATTCGATGTTCAAACAGCCCAACTAACTATTCGCGAGAGTTGTGAATTTTCAGCGAAGCTTCGACTGGAATCCACAGACCTTGCGGTTACAGCTGAATCGAGAGAACGTTTCATTGATCAAACGCTTGATATGTTGGAGTTGACTCCTATTCAGCATTATCTCGTTGGAAGCGATGCAACTGGGGGCTTGTCTTTCGAGCAAAAGAAGCGCCTATCGATTGCTGTTGAGCTTGTTGCAAACCCCTCAATTTTGTTCCTTGATGAACCTACTTCGGGACTTGACGCTCGTGCTGCAGCGGTTGTCATGAGGGGCCTCAAGAGAATTGCCCTATCGGGACGAGCCGTCTGTGCCACGATTCACCAGCCTTCAATTGCAATTTTCAATTCATTTGATTCGTTACTTCTTTTGAAAAGCGGTGGCGAGGTTGTCTTCCATGGTGAACTAGGAAATGAGAGTTCCAACTTGATTGAGTACTTCCAGTCTTTCGAGAATGCCCCTCTTATTCAGCCAGGAGAAAATCCTGCAACCTGGATGTTGACAACGATCGGGGCAGGGAATACTAGATCCAGCAGTCAGTTCGACTATGCGGGTGCATATGTAAAGTCTCAGCTCTACCAGAAATGTTTAGAATCGATATTCAGATTAAAAAATGATGTGACGAATGAAAATTTGATTGCTTTCCCGTCCATGTACGCAACAACGACGAAAATGCAACTCGTCGAAGTCATGAAACGAACCTGGACAGTCTACTGGAGATCACCATCTTATAACAGGACTCGCATAATCGTGGCTGCTCTTCTTTCACTCCTGATTGGTAGTGTTTTCATTAATGACCCGGTGCCTAAGGATGAGACGCAAATGCGCTCTCGAATGACAACAGTATATCTCTCATTTCTTATTGTTGCAATTAATGGAATGAATACAGTTCTTCCGTTCTTCGAGGCAGAAAGGAATATGTTTTATCGACACAAGTCTGCTCTGATGTACAACACATTTTCGATATCGATTGCGTTCACTCTTGCAGAGATTCCGTTCTTGATCGGAACTTCCCTTCTATACACCACGATATTTTACTTCATGGTGGGGTTTGCAGCAGACGCCGAAAAGTTTGGTTTCTACTACCTCTTCATGCTTTTATGCTCGTCACTATTTACCTACATAGGGCATATGTTTATAACTTTGTGCCGCAACGCACAGATTGCACAAGGTTTTAGCGCGCTATTGAGCTCAAATACTGGCCTTTTCACCGGTGTGCTGATCCGGCCTCAAAACATTCCCAAATTTTGGGTTTTTATGTACTGGTTACTACCTGGTCATTATATTCTGGAAGGACTGCTCACGACACAGTATGACAACGACACGACTCCCATTTCAGCTAATCCGGGATCAGGATTCTACCAATATCTTGTCGACTCTGACCAATGCGCACAAGGTTCCGCAGTATGTACTGGCACCGCCGAGGAATGGGTCTATTTTACTTTTGATGGAGAGTTTTCAAAGGAAAATGTCCCGTACGACGTACTGTACTTGGTCGGTGTCACTATATTAACCAGGGTTATTTCTGTTTGGGCTTTGGGACATTTGAACTATAGGAGCACGTAAGAACCGAATTCGTTTTCTTCCAATTCTATCAGTTTTGACGAAAGTAAGTTTTTGAAAACATTGATGAAGGATTCAATCCATACACGAAGTCATCTTCTTAAAAAGATTATAATAATATCATAGAATTCACAACATGTATCTTGATTGTGCACATCTACTATACACGCACATGTTCATACCTTGCTTTATAATATTTGAACTTAGTAGGTAGCATTTGCCTGCTAAACACCGCCCGTCCAAGTCGGATCCCAGATATGATTTATTTCAGAAAGGGAAATTTCGAGTCCAACCATGAACGATGATTGCGCCGAATTGAGAATCAATCTCCAAGCAAACCGTAGAAATCATAGTATATCTCAGATCTCGTTTGATGCAACTTGAGAAAGTGATACAATGGAAGCTTCCAGTAGACTGCCAATGTCGAGGCTGTTCAAGTCCCTGGTTTTTGTGTCAACATGATGTGACGCCACAAACCCAGCAAACTGGATCGCTGATTCTAGATTCAGAGAAGCATTTTCTTTTTGCTCGATTTGGTATTTGACGTCGCTACTCTTATTGGCATAAGCCATATCGGAAATATCCAGGGCGTCCAAGCTTGTATCGCTCATGACGCTGGTTGAGACCTCGCTTTCTGTGTCGTCGTATTCTTCCTTGACCATTCGCTCGTACATTCCCTTTACTTCTTCGCTTTCGTTCTCCCACATTTCGTGGCATCTCGTGAAGATTGCCTTTTTATCGTCCTTGCATTGCTGTTTGAGCGTAACGTAGTTTTCTTTCATATAGAGAGTGTAAGGAGTCATCTTTTTGCCACCACGAGAATTGCTTCTAGGACTTTTGCTTGCCGACGAAGAGGAGTCTCCTTTCTTTTGGGGCGTTTCGGGGGAGGCAGTAGGTGCATTCGAAGTGATCTTTCCGGTGTGACGAAGCATGGCCGCAACCAAGAATCCGGCTGTGTAAGAATCCCCGGCACCATTGGTATTCAACAAAGTTCCTTCCGGTAGCAATGCTGCTGGCATGTGAGCAGAACAGTTAATCCACGAGGCAGGTCTGGATAATGTGCACAGGCAGCAGAAAGAGCATCACCAACGTGTAAGAAGAATAGTTTCGAGCGAAAAAGAAAGAAAGAAAGAAAGAAAAACTATGAAACGAAACGAAGCGCAACACACGTACAATGCGGGACTTTGTTCGAATCGTTCCGACGAACCGCACGCCACGTAGCTTCCCTTGCTACCTCGCGTCACGGCTACCACCGCAACTCCGCACTGCAGGAACAATTCCACGGCCTTGGCAATTGCAAACTCGTCCTCCCGCTCCGAATCGTCCGTGTCGAGGATCCGACATCCGGTCAGCAACGCCAATTCGTCTTCGTTCATGTGCAGAATGTCAACGTGTTGCAATGCCGGCCCGATCACCTTGTCGTTTCGAAGGTCGCCCAGACTGCGAAGCGATCCCGCCATGACAAAGGGAGAATCCGGCTTCGGGACGCCATTCAAATCCAGGGCAACAATACCCCGATCGATCATGATTCTGCGGCTCTGTTGGAACAATCGTGCGAGTGCCTGGCCTTGCATGTGTGGCAGCAAGTGGGGATAACCAAACAGCAGTCCTCCGTAGATCGGCATCGACATGCCGGTTGTGTCCACTCCTGTTCCTCCCGTCTTGGTTTTCAGGGTTGGAGACAATTCCGAAATCATGTCGAGCAATTGATCGGTCGTGAATTCGTTGTTGGAAGCGGCATCAAAGAAGCACCCCCGGCGACCATCCTGGTAGATCGGCAGGACGGCCAGTGCCGTGCGACCCGAGGGGTTTTTTCGCTCGGTGTTTTCGAACGACCCGGGTGTCGACGTTTCGAGATGCCGATCCGCAATTTTCCAACAACGAGAGGAGCTTGGTGCCAGTGTCGTCGTTTCCGACCATGCACAGGGGAGTAACGCTGGATACCACGGGTGGTGTAACCTGCATGTACCCCTCGTCGAGTGCTTCTCCGTGGCACAAACGAGCAAGCGTCTTGCAGGCCATGGAAACACTTGGTTTGCGTGCGACAAGAGAAATAAATAATAACAACGTTGTTGTTGGTTTGTGAGAAAATGCTGCTGTTTTTTTGGGTGAATGTGAAATCGACCCCTTGCTTCCGAACCAGACACAACTGTTGCTGCCAGTTCTCTACGTTTTTGAAAACAAAAAAATGGAATCCTTGTTGTTTCACAAACAACGCAATCACAATCACAATCTGAATTCACAAATCACAATGAATAACGAGGCACAACAAACCCGCCATTCGAATGGTTTTTGTTTTGTTTTCGTACCTTCCCCCTCCGATGGTCTTTTCTCCCTCAAAACTCTCGATGCTCTCTCCGCCGCCCCCACCGGTAGCCTGGTTGAGTTGCATGTCGACACATGCCAGACCAGCACAAATGACCCTCGCGTCGTGGGGGATGGCCCACTCGACCACCTTTTCCTCCTCTCCGGCACGGATCCGGACCCTCCGCTTGGTGTTGGTGTTGCTGTCACCGCCACCACTTGCGTTGTTGCTGTTGCTGTTGCTGTTGTTGCTGTTTGCGTTTTGGTGTTGGTTGCTCGCGGTAGCCGCCGCCAGTACTCCCCCGCTGCCCGACACGGTGGTCCCGTCCAGTGCCGCAAAGACATTGTCCTTGAGGGTTTCCATCTGCCGGAAAAATCCCGGATCGACGCCCTTGGCACCCCCCTCCGGAACCTTGAACAAATAGGCCAGTGCCTGTCCGACCTTTTCGCACGGCCAGGACCGGCCGGCAAAGTAATCGCACCAGACCGCCGCATCGATCATGAGCGGCACGCACAAGACCGAATCCGACGCCCGTGTGTAGGTGACCATCGTGTGTTGCTGTCCGAGGAATCCCAGACTGGTGTACTCGACAAAGTCGCGCTTCTCGTCGTTGATGTAGGGCGTGAACATCACCGAGACCTTGTGGTCGATCTGGGGCTCCTCCCAGGGCGCAAAAATGTCGTGCTTGACCCGCAGCTTGGCCGATCGTGCGGCCTTGGCCGAGTCGAGGTTCCGCATGTCGTTGTTTCCGAGGTGGTTCGACGAGGCAATCACCATCGGGGTCAGCCCCATCGTCCGGAGGTACTCCACGGCGGCCGTCTTGAATTTGGTCTGTCCGGCCTTGAAGTCGGTTCCGAGGCAATAGACACCGAGCTGTTGCTTGGCGAGCTCCCACAGCGCGGGGCATCCCAGCGTGTTCTGGCTCCCCCCGTTGACAAAGGAGCATCCCTCCAGCAGGGCGGCCGTGGCATACAACAGCGACGGGGGGAGCGGCCCGCCCCGTTCCTCCTCCGAGAGCTCGATGCTGCGCATGAGATCGTTGGGGGTTAGGAGTGTCGTGACCAGCTCGCTGTTGGGCTCGACGCTGGCGCTCCAGATGACCGTCGTGTGTCCGACGACGCCGTTCCTCCACTTGAAGTACCGAATGTCGGCCCTCAGACACCTGAGCGCGTCGCTGTCGTTGCGGGCGTCCTGTTCGGTGAGCACGTGCGTGGCCGTTTCGTGCTGGCTGGTCCCGATGAAACGTGGATCGAAGAGACCCCGGAACAGCTTGGCCTTGTTCATCTCGGGTTGGACCTGTCGGACCAGGTCGTAGTCGAGGATCTGCGCCTCCAGCAAGGCATCCCCGGGGGGCGTCGGCCGGATTTCCCACCCCCCGACGGCCGCCATGCTGGCATCGCCCAGCCGCTTGTCGAGTGCCGGCGAGAGGTTGCGGTATCCCACCCCGCCGTGGACGCCCTTGGAATTGAGCTGCGTGATGCACCCGTTGTAGTTCGGCGTGTTGGGTTCTCCGCGAGGTCCGAACCAGTTGATCTTCATGCGGTTGGCCAGGATCCCCGCCAGCATGGTGGTCCCGTTGGCTCCTCCCAGACCGACGACCATGATTCCGAAGGATCCCCGCGTCTTGGGGCGGTGCGAGGAATCCGTCATGAGTTTTTTGTCGGGTCGGGGAGTTGGAACGGCATTGGCGTTGGCATTGGCGTTGGAGCCAAAGGCTGCGTGGCGAACGCTCGTTGCCATGCTGACGGTGGAAGCCGCGTCGAAGGCTTTTTGCGGTTGTTGCATGATCCTGTTTGTCGATACAACAGTTTCAAGGGTGTTTCTGCTCTTACTACGGAAGAACGACAACGACAACGAGGATGGCGATGGTGATAACGATGATTTGGGACGTGAGCGCGACAGCGATGGCAAAATCAGTGAATGGCTTCTCTGTAGTATTGGTTTGTGTAGCAGCAAGGACAGAATCGGAACGAGGAGCAGTAGATATTGCAGGTGACAATGCAAATGAAAATACCGGCACGGCATGGAGTGTACCGGTAGTGGATGCAAAAGTCAGATCAGATTGCGGTGTGTGTATGCTTTGTTTTGTTTTGCAACGGGTTTTGTTTTTTCCCGCTTGGTGGTTCGGTTCTACGGTTCCAGGGTTGTGTTGGGTTCCTTCCACGTTCAGAGCGTGTTTGGTGGTCGAAACGAAACGACACGACACGACACGACACGACACGACACGAAACGACACGACAATGGAATCAATCTATCGCACGTGAGAATGCCAATGCCAATGCCTCCCCGGGTTTCGGACGCCCAACAAACTATTTACCGAAACAGAAACAGAAACACAGATTGCTTACAGCGCTTGTGTTTGTTCGTATCTCGAGCAGGAACCGATCGCGCCAGCCCTCGTTTCTATCGAACAAGAATGGTTTCTTACCGTGTGTGATTGGTTGTGTTGTGTTGTGTTGTGTTGTGTTGTGCTGTGCTGTACCGTACGTACTGGTATCACTAGGGTTGTTACGATTGTTTCAAGCAAGCAAATAGCCAATATCGTATCATTGATGGAACAGAAGATACGTATTAAAGGTTGGGTATTATTATGTCGTTCCGAGTAATTTACGTACGGTACTGTACGAATACACTCATTACGAGTAAGATTACTCGTACCGTACGAGGTACCGTACATACTCGTAAGATTACCGCTGCAATTGCGTAAATGCCGTCTCCTGGATCCAGAAACTTGCCACCGTGTGTGATGGCTCCCACGATGGGAGAGATAGGAACTACGAGTATTACTCGTACTACCGTACAAGTACCACTTAAATTACCGTGTGAGAGGTCTGGAATACAGTACGAGTACGAGTATGTGAATGAATGTAGTACGAGTACCGTACTTATCCACCCAAAAAACGTCATTGTTGTTTGTGAGAACTCGCTCCGGGAACCGATGTTTTTTCGGGTGCGCCAAAATCCTTCCAAAATAAGAGTCGGATGATTCGAATCAATCAATCGATCAAAATGAAAACTATGCTACCGTACGTACTATACGTACGATGCATATTTCACGTACTGTTCTGGTATGGTACTGATTACCGATACCGTAATCCGTTGTGATCCTTTGTGATTGCTTGTGACTACCGTACCGGTAATACCGGTAGTGACCAAGGCCTTTGTCTTATGACCTTCCTGCCTATCACAGTACTCGTATACCGGTACGTGTAAATGCACGTGTAAGTGCACGTGTAAGTGCACGAGCATTCATTCCTCATTCCCTCTCTCCAAACTAAACCACATCTCAACTCTGTACGATACGAGTACGAGTACTATACGGTACTCGTACACCTCATTCACATAAACTCATCAACTCACATAAACTCAATTCTATTCGAATGCAATTTTAGTTCCGGATCCTGCTCGCACCTAATACATGCTTGTACAATTTAACAACCGCATCTGTATCTGTATCTGTATCTATATCTGTATCTATATCTGTACCGTACCTCCGAATTGAGAATTGATCCAAACAAAAACACAAGCCCACCACCAACAGAATGGTCCAAAACTCACAACAGTAACAGTAACAGTAACAGTAGCAACAACAG
Source organism: Pseudo-nitzschia multiseries (assembly GCA_037355745.1). Taxonomy (NCBI): domain Eukaryota; phylum Bacillariophyta; class Bacillariophyceae; order Bacillariales; family Bacillariaceae; genus Pseudo-nitzschia; species Pseudo-nitzschia multiseries. The sequence continues at coordinate 2,057,583 of CM074782.1, read as the reverse complement.
CAGCAGCGGCGGCATCGCAATGGAAACCGGCAGTGATCGCCATTCACGGCAGCAACAACAACAGCAACAACAACAACAACAACAACAGCAACAACAACAACAGCAGCAGCAGCAACAACAACAACAACATGTCGTGGACGACGAAAATAGCAACAACAGCACGACAACACTCATCGCCAACAACACGACCTGCAAATCGTCACAGCTGGCCATCGAAAACGAACGATTGAAGGAGGAACTCCGCGTTTTGCGATGCCAGATCCAGACCCTGGAAAAACTTCAGATCCCGCCTCTTCCGCATCCTACATCACGGGATTCCACTTCGAACAAACCATCACCAACGAAAGGAACGGCAACGATTGCCGTTCCATCCAAACCCAAACCCAAACCGAACGTAATCGTGGAATTTCCCGAAACCCTTCGGACGAATACGCCGCGGTTTTGGTACGATCAACTCTTTCCCCCAAACGACCACAACTACAACTACAACGGCAACTACAACGACGACAAGGAAAAAACGAGTGTCTCGACCAACGATGACCAAGAAACCGTCGAACCCTCGCTGGATCTGGAAGCCCACCACCAATCGGCGGTGGGACTCCACCACCGATCCCCCACCACCAATACAGCAGCAGCAACAACAACAACAGCAACGGCAACGGCAACGGCAACAACAGCAACAGCGAGACAACCCAACCAAACCAAAAGAAAACGTTACAACAACAACAACAACAACAACGACGACGACGACGAGGAAGAGGATGACGAGGACCTAATGGACGAATACTACGAAAACGACGGCGATCCCCTGCTCGAGATGCAGACCTTGGTCCGCAGCAGCAGCAACAGCATCTACGACAACGAGCACGACTATGACTACGAACATACCACACACCGCAAGAAAATTACCCCGGACAAAAGCCACCACCACCAACACTATCGACAGCGCCGCTCGTCTTCCGGTGGCGGTATCACAACTGCGACAACAGCAACAACAGCAAACAGCAGCAGCAGCAACAACAACAACAACCACCACTCTCCCTCCTCCTCCTCCTTCTGGAAATCCCTTGTCGACCGAGCGGGGTGGCTGATCGGCCTCTTGGTCTTTCAGTCCCTCAGCTCGTTCATATTGGCACGAAACGAGGCCCTCCTCAAGGACCACACGGTCATCGTACAGTTCCTGACCATGCTGGTGGGAGCCGGCGGCAACGCCGGCAACCAGGCCAGCGTCGGCGTCGTCCGGGGCATCGCGGTGGGCACCGTCCACCGGTCCAACGCGAAGCGGGTGCTGGTTCGGGAGGTCGCCACCGGCCTCGCGCTGAGCCTGCTGCTGGGACTGGCGGGATTCGTCCGGGCCCGGGCCTTTGCCGTGCCGTGGAGGGAGACGCTGGCCATCACCTCCAGCCTGGTGCTGATCGTCCTCATCAGTGTCGGGGTCGGGGCGACGCTGCCACTGGTTATGGAGGCGGTCGGCATCGATCCGGCGCACTCCAGCACGACCATCCAGGTGGTCATGGACATCACGGGGGTCGTCATCACGGTGCACGTCAGCGGGCTATTGCTGGAGTGAGTGATGTGTGATGAGTGATGAGTGATATACCACTAGTGATATAACATAGTGAACGTCACTCGACGCGACGCGAAGCGAAGCGAGCAGTCGACCGGAGCGAGAGGGGAATTCCGCACTTTGTCGTGCAATGTCGTGCTGTGCCGTGCCGTGCCATGCGAGGGATTCGGTATGTATTCACACACACACACACACACACACGCGCAAGCTCTCTCTCTCTCTCTCTCTCTCACACACACACACACACGCACACGCACACACACACACACTTGACTAGTATGTAGTGGTTCCATCTGTGATATGACGAACTCAACAAGTGGGTGGCATACTATACAGGCAAGGGATATAGGGAAGCATGCAACCGATCTCTTAACCAGAAGATCGAGGAACTCTGCCTCCGATCCGATTCGGTGAGGATGAGTTCAGGCCGGACGATTCTTTCAAGGCTTCCAACCAAACGAGACGGAAGGTGCCGTTTGTGTATGTGTATTTCATTGTATTGGATTGTGTAGTATTGGCGTCCTGCTTTGTATTGGATTGGATTGGATTGGATCCGAAGGGACGAGGTGCCCTCGAACAAACAGGTCACATTACGTGGCGTACCCACGATACGGTACACGGTGTCCGTACGGTCTATACGGAAAAGGCCGATCCACAATATAGTACAAGAATCGAATCACGGCACAGCGGATGGGGATCGGTTGTAATACGAGGACCACGGCACACGCACGGCAAGCACGGTTTGGAGAAGAGCAAAACACATTGTAATAGTGCTGTGTCTACGCTGGTAATCTCCTCGGTTTAGTACGAGTACAGTATTGGCCACACTACACCGGAACAAAATACTGTAATGATAAGCGACTTGATTGATATCCTATTTTTTGTGGTCAGAAATAGAGAGTCCCGTCAAATCGATGACGAGAGGATCGACTTCGTCCGCGGTGTTTGTCTTCATCGATCTTGCCGTCTTGAGTTTTCCACGACCGCCCGAATCATCTTCCGTCCACGAGGAAAATTTCGGAAGAATCTTGTCCACTCCCTCGAGATTATCTACGGTGATCGGATACCGGAGGAACAAATTACTCAAAATGTTGGCTGTCCCCACCACTAGTTCGGTCATGGTGGCAGGAGTCGTCGTGGAGCGAGGATAATGATTCAACGCTGGATGGGCCGCCCAGTGCACGGGCACATCTGGACCCCAATCCGAGGAGCGCATCAGAGTCTGCACGAGCTCGGAAATACGGGTCAGTCGCTTCCGGCATTCTTCCCGGGTAACAATGGGCGCAAGCCATGGGAGGGTCGTCCACTTTTCCTTCGGATCGGTACAAAAATATCGAATGACTTCCAGAAATGGACGAATTTTCCCTACCGCATCCTGAAGAGACTCTTTTTCGGACACCTTTTTCCAAAGCGTCTGCGTATTTTGTCGCGTTCCATAGATAGGACAGCCACCATTTTCCTGCGTCTCGGGATCCTGTTTGTAATATAGAACAACCAAACGCCTTTTTAGATCTGGATCCGCTTTTTTCAAAAGTGCCCGCATGACCGTACTATAGGCTTCGTGGAGATCGCGATGATAGTTCAAGTACGGGAATTTGTCAGTGTTTATAGTCCAACCTCGTCGCCCCTGTAGCCATTCCAACCATCCTTGCAAGGCGTTTTTCTGCAAGATCCTTCTTAGGGCACTGTAGTTCACTCTGTTACCGTTACCGTTATCCTTTTTGTGGACAACAAACTCGCGGCGGTCGTTTAGTTCCAAAGTAGCACTACCCAGTGCGTTTTGCAGCTTTCCAGGGAGTTCATTCGAGGCACCAAGTGCTTCACGAACTGCACCCGCATCAACATAAGCCTGAAGTCGTGTAATGAAGTTGTTGTTTCCTTTGTGGTGTTGTGAATTGCTTTCGTTCGTTTTGGTTGTTTTTGCGCCCTTGTTTCCCTCGCTGTTGATTTTGCTGTTTGGATTGTACTTTGAATTATTTCCGTTCGATTTGTTGGGATGTGGGTTTTGTTTTGTGTTCTTATTATTCTTATTATTTCCTTCGCTGTTTCTGCTTACGGTTTCATTTCCTCCGTTTTGCTTGTTGTTGGCATCATGTTTGGTTCGATTATAGCTGGAAATCCGAGGGGTAGGGGGCTTGCGCCTCGAATTGGCCGGTTTTGTACTCACTGGTCTGGTTGCCGTTCCTCCATCATCGATGCCCATCCCTACAACTATCTTTGTTGGTTTCTTCTTCTTTTTCTTTTCAGAAATGGCAGAACTAGGACTGCCAGATGGCGGCTTCGTCTTTCTCTCTTGAACTGATCCCATAGTTGGAGGTTGTATGTTTGTGAGTTGGATTTGTAGAGCAAGGTGCGCTGACGCTGATACTGCCTCTCGGTAAGACTTTAGGTGTTAACTTCTAATTCACGCGTCGGATTCAAATCGGATTTACAGGCTTTGTTCTCCTTGATATGCAGAAGTATTCCCTGACGTGTCGTTGCCCGGAGAGCCTCCGGTGCAGAGATGTCAATATCTATTTTCGCCGTTATTTTTCCTTGTATATGTGGGGAAATGGCCCTAGTGTCCCTCTGTTTCGGTGGTCCGTTTCTTCTAAAGCGCACGGCAGATCCCTCCGATACTTGGAGGCCTTCTTGTTGTTGATGTATAGGATAGACTGATGTGTGTTTAACAATCTAACTGGGCTTGGTCAGTAATGAGATCCAAGGGGGTGGGATAGGTTTTTCGGTATCGATGGTAATGAAAATTGGAGTTTTTGCTTGGTGCTTCTTTCAAAAAATTTGAAAAGGTCAGTCACGCGTTGAGCGAAAACGGGTGAGCGGCGGACAGACGTCGCAAACAAGTTAGTGTCGGAACTGTGACGAAGAACAATATTAAATTCCTTTCATGTCCGGCGTAGCAGTATGTAACAATGGTACAATGGTATCTCATTCTTTACTCGCATGCGTCCAGCTTAGTTGCACGCAAATCATAATGTTTAACATTATGGACCAAATGGCTCAATCTGTGAGCTAAATATCTCATTTTTGACCAAATGGCTCGATCTTGTGAGCCAAGTATCTCATTATTGACCAAATGGCTCAATCTTGCGAGCCAAATGATTGTCACTCGTACGATCAAATTATTCGATACTTAGAGACCAAAGAAAGAACACGTGCCAGATACTGGCATCTGCTATCTTCTGTTAAGTGTTCTGTTTTCAAGAAAAGACAGCAGAGGTTCGGACGCTTGTTGCTCACGAACTTGTTTCCTGCTGTATAAAATACGTGTTGTATTAGCGGCAACACGGTATTTTACCGTATAAAATACTCGTACCGATATTCATATCGATATCACGCTGTATTAGCGGCAGCGTATCCATATCGTGCTGTATTAGCGGCAGCATGATCCATCTTTAAAGTGCTATCTTGCTCCCCAGCAAGATAAAGCGCATACTTTTAGATTATTCGATTATTCAACCTTAAACCCTGCACCGGACGTCCTTGCGTCCTACTGTAGAACTACAAGCCTAAGATCTAACTGACTGAGCCCACCGGTAGTCAGAATAGATCTGATTGAACCACTAGCGTTCAATCGTAGTGGATATCAGAGAAATATTAGGATACAACAGAGCGGCACCTCAACCGGCCTGCAGCTACAGCTCTTGTTGCTTTTCTTCGCCTTTGGATGAATCAGCTCAACAGCCAGTTTCAAAAGGAAATTAACAAACAACACCTCTTGGACCATAAGAAATCTTGCTTGCTGAAGCTTCTCCTTGAAAATGAAGAACTTTTTGAAGGACTGAATGACACGGAATTAGGCATTTTCCCTAGTAATCAAGAGTTCCACAAAGATCTCCAGCAAGACGCAATGTGACGAAAGCCATACCACATCAAACAACGACCACCATGTCCAGCAATTCCACTTCACCAGCCAACAGGAAGAAGCTGCTGTGAAGAAGGAAATCGATCAAAAAGTAAAACGTGGCATTCTTGAAAGCTGTTATGCCACGGAATGGGGAATGCCAACAGTTGTAGTGCTCAAACCAGATGGGTCCTGTCAACTGATTAGTGACTTTCAGGAGCTCAACAAAGTTACCAAGAAGCTCCACTATCCACCACTTCCGAAGATCCAAGACACCATCTTTCCATCATAGGCGCAGATTCAAATACGTCACCCTCATTGATGTCAGCATGCAGTTCCACGCCTTCAAGCTAGACAAAGCCTCCACTTGGCTCTGTGTCCTTGTTACAGTGTTTGGAAAATTCTGGCTTGTTCTCCCATTGCCAATGGGCTTTCTCAACTCTCCAAGCTGGGCCCAAGAAGGCTGCATGGAGCAGATGCTCTATCATTTGAAAGACATTGAAGTATACATCAATGATATTGGAATCTTCTCTGACACCCTTGAATCTCACTGTAATTCTGTCTCCTCTGTTCTTCACCTGCTCAAGGTCCACAACTTTGCGTCAAGCCCGCCAAGTGCCATTGGCTCCAATCACAAGAAGCACCATGGCTTGGCCACATCATTTCAAGAGATGGAATCAGACCAAATCCAAACAGCAAGATAGATCCCATCTTGAAACTGGTTTTTCCCTCAACAATCACCCAACTCCAATCCTTTGTTGGGATGATCAACTTCTACCCAGAGCTTCTATCCAAAAAGAGCTGAAGGCAAGTCCTATCACCACTCACTGCCGTCTCTGGCCGTGCAAAAGGGAAGCTTACTTCCACACCAGAGCTGATGGATGCCTTCAACAAAGCCAGCCAAAAAAGCCCTTATTGCATGAGACATTCTGTTTGCTTTCTCCATTTCAAACAAACCCTTCCATATCTACTATACTGATGCTTCAGATTACCAACTTGGTGCTGTGGTAATCCAAGAAGGAAGAGCCAGCATCCTCTGCTTCTCCCAAAAACTCCTCCACGCTGCCCAACAGAAGTACCCAAGAACGGCCGACAAAGAGATGCTTGTTTGTATTGTTGAAGTTTTCAAGGAAGAATTCTGGCCTATTCTTTGGGGTGCCAAATTAGTTGTCTTGACTGACCACATCACGAACTTGACACGCCAAAACCTCACGAGTCACCAAATTATGACTCGGAGAAGAATGTTCCTTGAAGAATTTATCCCTGTATTTAAATAGTAGTACATACAAGGCAAAGACAATGTGATTGCTGATGCGCTCTCAAGGCTCCCTATTCAGCAATCCCCGGAGGAAAAGAAGGAATCTCTGACCCCAACAGATTTGGAAATTGCAACTCCTCCAATGGACGCCAAGACCGGTCCAACGGACATCTTGCTTCTCCTCCCTTTCTGACCTCCTGTTCATGATCATGATCATCAACTACTACCCAGAAGACATTCCCGTGTGGTGCCCCTTAGCCTGCTTCACTCAACTGGCTGCCGACCAACAACAACAAGCTGCCAATGTAGATATCTCAACCAATCCAAGGTACACAACCGAGAATTTCAATGGTACCGATTTGCGAATTGTTGAATCCAACAGCCGAAAGAAAATCGTACTCCCTAAAACCAAAAATGAATCACCTGTAAGGTTAAAGATTTAAGGATATTAGCCAATCACAATCGTCCCTCATTTTCGTTTTCGTTCTCTGTATGGCGCAGGGGTACGTACGGTACGATACGTACGGTATGAATAAGTGCCTTACATCACCAGAACAAAACAAAAAGATTTCAATATCATACGTACTCGTAATTACTTGTTCTTCGGTACGTAAGATCTTAGGTAGTACTCGTACTATTCCCATCGGATATTAGGAACTTTCAATCCTTTCTACCGTACCGTAGTAAGTGACCTCCAAAACAGATCCGAAGAGAAAAAACAACACAAAAAAGCCTCTTGCCTCCCAACCCTCATAGAATACTATACTAGTAATCGCACGTTTGAGGGAAGGTACGGTCAATTGTCTTCTTGTCTTGCCTTTGGCTGTGTGTGTTTGTGTGTTTGTTTTGTTTGATCAATGATGATGGTGAACTCTGCCCCTCGGGCGGGAACTGTTTCTGTTTCTGTTTCTGTTTCGCCAACACCAACAACCGCGATTCGACGTTCCGGAGGACAAGGAAGGTCGAAACAGAAACCAAAACCAAAACCAAAACAGAAACCAAAACAAAAAACAAAGACCATCCCCGGCCGTTCGGTTGTGGCCAACTCTGCTGGTCCTCGGATGCTGCTACAGCTGCTGCTGCTGCTATTGGCTTCGGGTGGCTGCTGCTTTTCAACGGCCTTCTACTTTTGTGTCTACAACACGCTGGGGGTGGGTAACAACAACAGTGTCTGTGGCATTATTATGCTTATTACGAAGTACTTCTATTATTTTTTATTACTGCTCGCATCGCATCGCATCGTATGACATAATATGGGATAGCATGGAATGGCATGGCATGGCATGGCATGGCATGGCATCGCTGACAACGATTGTGGAAGAGAGAATTGAGAGTGAGAGTGACTGTTGTCTCCATTGATGGTGAACTAACTCATCGTTTTGCTTTTGCATTATTTTCTTCTTCTTCCTCCTTTTTCTATTGCATTGTGTTCTACTGTATTGTATTGCATGCTACTGTTCTGTTCTGTTCTGTTCTGTTCTGTTTCGACGGAACAAACAGTTCGTCACAGAAACAACAACAACAACAACATAGAACTATAATTGTCGCACTCAATAGCAGCAACAGCAAGAGTATGTCGTCGTCATCGTCGTCGCCGCCGCTCCCCGTCGGATTCATCGGACTGGGAATCATGGGAGAAGGAATGGCCGCCAGGCTCCTCACGGAGGGAGTGGCCGGAACCGAGTCCGTCCCATTGGTTGTGTGGAACCGCACTCCGTCCAAGTGCGCCGCACTGAAGGAGAAGTATCCCGACAAGACCATTGTCGTGAGAGACACGGCACGGGAGGTCGTCGCCGAATGCGGGATCACCTATTCGATGCTGTCGACCCCGGAGGCCAGCGCGATCGTCTTTGGCAGCGACGGCGACGGCGATAATGGCGTCCTGGCGGGCGTGTCCGAAACGTCGTCGATCGTCGACTGCGCGACACTGGCGGAATCCGACATGGTCCGGATGGAGAAAGCGGTCCGCGAGAAAGGGGGCCGGTTTTTGGAGGCACCCGTCTCCGGATCCAAGGGACCGGCCCACCAGGGATCGCTGATTTTCTTGTGCGCCGGATCGGAGGAATTGTTCGAAGAGGTCAGAGACACCGGTCTGGCCGCCATGGGAAAAGCCTCCCACTTTTTCGGAGCGAGCGTCGGGTACGGAACCCGGGCGAAGCTCGTCGTCAACTCTCTCATGGGAACGATGCTCGCCGCCTTCGGGGAGGGACTCGCTCTCTCGGAGGGAATGGGACTGGATCCGACAACCATGATCGAGGTGATCGGGCAGGGGGCCATCCAGAGCCCCATGTTCAACCTAAAGGGACCCAAGATGGTGGCCAAAGACCACGCACCGAATTTCCCCCTCAAACACGCGCACAAGGACATGGCGCTGGCCTGCGACATGGCCAAATCCGCGGGCGTCGAGTACTCCGTGATGGAAACGGCGGAACGATTGTTCCGGGCCGCCCGGGAGGATCCCGAACTCAACCTGGCCGACGAGGATTTCAGTGCCGTCTTCGAAAAGGTCCACAAGGAATCGACCAGTGACTTTTCGAAACAGCGAAACCTATGAACGAACCGAACCGAACCGAAACGAAAACTCCCTCTCTCCTCCCGGAGTGCAGTACTCGTACGGTACGTATGGGTACAGTTATTAGGAGTAGTGTAGTAACGCACCTTGCCGCATGTGTATGCACTGAGTACGTATACCGAACCGAACCGAACCGAGCCAAACTTATTTGGTAGTTTTAACCTAATTTTTACTTTATTTTAACTTGCGTTTACTACAAATTTAGTACGAGAAGGAACTGGTTCCTATTTGTTTGATGCGCGTAGGCAAGATTGATAATGAGGATGACAAAAGGGTGATGTTGCGGATATAATCTAATGCTGGACTAATGTAAGTTGAACCACCCAAGGTTGTACTACGTACACAGGGTTAGGACACGTCATTCACTAAAACGAGACACTTGGCTTTGCACTTGGCTTTGCACTTGGCTTTGCACTGGGAGACTGACTTGGCTTTGCACTTGGTGCAGCGCTAGGAGCGGCACTTGGTGCGGCGCTAGGAGATTGAAACCTGGGTTTGCACTTGGTACAGCACTAGGAGCGGCACTGAGAGCAAGTGGTTTGTCTCTCCAAATGGCACACAAGAGAGTATTTTTGGTGCAAAACCAGTGCCCAAACTGACTTGGCAAGTAATGACTCCCAAAATGTCAGGTCAAGACCATGAATAATATTTGCATGACACATCTGATGCATAGTGTGAACAATATTGCCACTCAAACTGCAGAAAAGGTTGTGGTTTGTGTCTCCAAATGGCACTCAAGAGAGTATTTTTGGTGCAAATCCAGTGCCCAAACTGACTGATTAGGTAGTGACTCCCCAAGTATCAGGTCAAAACAATGTCATTTCTTTTTCTTAGATGATTCATTTTGTCCATAATAGGAAGAACATTCATAATCCCATCACCAAAACAATTATGATTGTTTTGCACCAAACTGGACATTATAACATATTTTCTTTCCAAATTCAATGCAGAACTGGACTCATTATGTGGTGGCTCACCAAGTATCAGGTGAATTCAATTTATTTTTCTGGCACATTTCATCTTGTCCATAATAGAAATAGAAAAACCGTGTCGTAACAAACGTGTTGTTACGGTAATAGAACAAAAAAGAAAACGCGATCGGCCTTACGGTCGATCAATTTAGTGAGTAAGAATAGGTTAATTACTCTCTCATCGTCTTATCGATTATTGGCATATTAGCGTGTAATTTGCCACCACGTTAAGACACAAAACACATGTTCAACCGGCCATCTTGGGTCGGTCTTTTACCGCAATTTGCCATGATATTCTTATCGGAATATCACATGTAAAATCGTATCTTATCGTGTAGAATTAGTACTAGAGTGTACGTAAATTTAGGGCATGATAGTGTTTTAGAGTTGTTAATTCTTCAAAGAGTGAGCTGATGGGGAAATCCGGTAAAGAGACAATCCACATAAAAGCGCCGACGATTATTCACTGAGAAATAACCTTACGAATAAGGTTATTTGCCCTTATGACTTTTTGTGCGATACACCCGCTTAGTATGTACCAATACGCATTACACGGTGAATTCTTTTCAGTCCCCTTCAGTCGTAAATCCAATTGTTAAGCGTTTGGATCTTTTGACTTAATCTATTCATCGTGAGTCATGTGTGTTGAATACCAAACTGTATCCAGTCTACCATCAGAGGCCCTATCAAAAAATGGGGAGGCATTTTGCCATTCATTCTGGCTTGTACCATGGCATTTTGCCCTGATCCTTGCCGGTTTGATATATTGTATCCATGGATCAAATTATCCATTTTCGAAATGCTCATTGCAGATTGATTTTTGTTTCCATGATCGAACATAAAATCAACTTGTTACTTCGATCGAACGATCAATCGAACATTCCATCGAACGATTGATTTGAACAAACTTACTTACTTACCACATGCAAAACAAAACAAACTTACCACATGCATTGGGAACAATGTTCTCGGAACACAGCTCCACTCATAAGCTTGGTAAACAAATCAGCAATATTTGTTGAACCTGGTTCTTTTGCAACTCTGATGATTCCTGCTGCAATAGATTCTCGGGCCTTGTGGTATGCAATGCAGTTGTGTTTCTTCTTGCATGGGCTTTCAGGTCGTGTAACATTTGTGACAACTGAATCATTGTCACAATACACATTGGTGCTCCCGTCAATTGGAACACCCATCATTCTCAACTTGTATCTTAGACCTTCAACCAGTTCGATTGCAATTTTCAATGCGATGATTTCAGATCCAAAAGTTGATGTTTCAACTGTTGTTTGCCGCTTGGAAAACCAAATGATTGGTGCATTATTAATGAAGATAATAACACCAGCATGAGATCTTCTTGTTGCTTTGCATCCAGCATGATCCGCGTCAACAAAACAACTCATCGTTACATGTTTTCCCAAAGCTTCAGGCATATCTGCTGGTAAGACTTCAGTGGCGCCAGGATAAAATTCAGACCAGTCACATTTTTGAAATTTACTCTGATCAACGCTTGGTACTGAATCATCAAATACCAATTTTGACCTGTTATATTTCTTCAAATATGCAAATATATGAAATAACTGGTTCAAATGCCCCATTCTTGCTTGAGCCAGATATCTTGACACGAGAGAAACTGGCATTACAATGTCAAGCCTTCCAAGTTCACAAATCCATCTCAGAACTCCAATCAAACCTTGATAGTAGTTTTGCAATTCGGGATTCAGTTCCTCTGATATATCAATCTCCGGTCTGTAATCATGTGACAGTGGACTGGATGCAGACTTTGGTAGATATTTATAACCATACTTTTCAGTTCCAAGCTCTTGTTCAACAGCCGCGACAGCTTTCGCTGTATATTTGGTGCTTGATAATGACCACCTTGGTTTTGAATCACCTTCAAAGTAAAACTTTCCAACATCGGCTCCCAAATACAGAGTTGGTTCTTCAATGGTATCATCTTTCAACTTGAACTTTCGTTCAATATTTTCTAGCTAAAACTTAGGATCTTCTGTTTGAAGTCGATCGAACGAGCGCGCGCTGTGAATGAATGAGACACGAATGAGTGGAATGAGACACGAATGAGACACGAGTGAATGAATGAGACGCGAATGAAAGAATGAATGAGTCACGCGATTGATCGATGGAGTCGTCTTGCTTCTGCAGGAATGGACCAACATGAATGGAGATGGGAAGAAGCGGGAATGAGATTTTACCACTTACCGATCCGGTTCTCCTTCTTACTAAAAATAGGGCCTTATGTACCAAACCTACCGGGCGCAAGGTAAATCTCTACAGCCCATTGGTACAAAGGACACGTGCAGTGCATCGGAGTATTAGCGGGCCGATGCGATTATTAGTGATTTAGTGTGTGCATTGGAGTATTAGCGGGCTGATGCACCAATATGGTGATTTTAGTAAAAGAGCAATTTCGCTCACAATTTCAAGTAACAATTTCATGTAATAACCAACAAGTTAGAAAACCAACTACATACCGACTGTTTCACCTCCATTTTTCAGAGCCCTCCAAACATTCTTCGAAGAATTACGGAGCGCTCCCGAGGATTGGAACTTGGTCGAAGAAGAAAGAGATTTTCTTATTTTGCAGCAGGCTGGCTAAACAATCGGAGCCAGCGATTCACCTTTTTCATCCGCGCGTCTTCAGCGGAATATTTCTTTTGTCCACCAGGATTGGACGGCAGGCTGGCTAACCATTGGAGTCAGTGATTTACCTTTTCATCCTCGCGTTTTTGGCGGAATACTTTCTTTGTCCAACATCGGACTGCAGGCTGGCTAACATTCGGAGTCAGCGACTTTCTACGTTTTCTTTTTCTTTCTCCGCGCATCTTTACCGGAAGAATACCTTTTGTCCACCAAGATCGGACTGCAGGCGGGCTAACAATTGGAGCTCAGCAACATTCAACAGCAGAATTGGTATCGAAGAATCCATTGGGCCAATTACATACATTCAACAGCAGGATTGGTATCGGAGAATCGATTGGGCCAATTACATATTTTCTGTCGGAATAAGAGTACGACAATTTGCGAAATACGGCAACTTTACGGTTTACGTCGAAGGAAATACGCATCGACGATCTACGAAATACAATACGACAATTTACTTTGGATCAAAATACGCATCAAATACGCAGCAAAATACGACAATTTACGGTTTACGTCGAACGAAATACGGCAATTTACTTACGCGGCTGAATGGAGGAGGATCAACCCACCCGGAATCAAGAGATAGAGATTGCCTTTTCTGCAGAATCGACGTCAGAAGAAGAGAGCAGCGTACTGTCAAGTTCTGAGAGCAGTACAGCATCGAGTAGCAGCAAAAGTCGCGGAAGCGCAAGTACGAGCAGCGCAAGCAGCATCGAGGGATCCGCGAAGAAGAAATACAAATACAAGATGGTGGAGTATGTGGATAGCCAAGTGCCCACGTTGGCAAAGGGGGATGAGAGCAAGTTTGAGCGTTGGTACACTCAGTTTGAAGCATTCGCGGATAACCGGAAGTACCGGGATATGTTATCTACCAAGCCACATAAGGACCTACCTCCAGAAGGACGAGAGCTTACACCTCGAGAGGACATGAGTACCGCGCAGAAAAAGGCCTACCGGTACCACAACAAAGCACTGAATGATCTGTACAAGGCCTTCGCCGACAACAGGACAAGCCTAGCCATCATGGAGAAGTCCAAGATTGACAGGGGGGCTACAGCTGAAAAGAATGCAGAGCTCCGGTCACAATGGCCCCGAGGTAGAGTACATTGCGTGATTGAAGAGCTCATGAAGGAATACAGGCAAATGAACCAATCCCGCGACCAAGAACAATTGGATACTGATCTGAGAAGTTTAAAGTTGACCATTGGCGCCCCTCCACAGGATTTGATTGAGGATATCTACGAGTTGCAAAGGAAATACCACTACAAATCAGTCAAGCCCACTTTGACACAACTCATTGTGGCATTCAAAGCTGCCCTACCGGCCTACCTACTGATGCAGCTTACACCCTTCATTGATTCGCTGCAAGCCAATGGAACCTCTGAATTGGATTTTTGGGAAGCTCTCAATGTCCAAGCCAAAAGTTTGTACGACTCAGCCCGGAGTATCCAAAGCCGGGGTGGTAAAGCCAAGGAAATGAGTTTGTTTGGTGCTGAGGTGACCGATTTTGCTGATCCAAGGGACAAGTGGTCCACCAATGCAGTTTGTTATTGGTGCAAAGAACAAGGGCACAAAGCTTTCAACTGTCCGAAACGAGCAGCAGGACACCCACGTGCCGACGACAATGGCAACAACGGCAACAGCAATGGCAGCAACGGCAACAACAACGGCAACAATCGGAACCACAACAACGGCAACAACGGCAACAATGGCAACAACGGCAATAGCAATGGCAATGGCAATCAAAACAACAGGAATGGCCACAGGGGCAGACGTCGCAAGTGTGGACTTTGTGGTGGCAATCATGGAACATCCGTCTGTTTTGAAGATGAGAAGAATGCTGCCAGACGCCCGAATGGTTGGAAATCCAAGTTGAAGGATGTCCAAGGAGCAACAATTGACTATGACTTCTGTCTCTCAGCGATGCAACCCTCTACCACTTCACTCCAACTGCTCAATGCCCAGAAGCGAGCTACCAAAGGAGATGTTGTGCCCGAAGGATTTGATCTGCTGTATGATGACAATGTCTTTGTTTTTGATACAGGTGCAACCAGCCACAGTTCCAACAGTCTGCGATGTGCCACCAATTTGAGAGCCAGTGGTGCCACCATTACCACCCAAAGTGGAGACGAACTGAAAGGATGTCAGGTTGGGGATATTCCCTGTCAGAAGATTGACAAGGATGGAAACAAGGAGTTTCAGACGTTGTTGCAGGGTGTGAATTTCAACCCAAATTTTGCATTCAACCTGTTCTCAGACAACTTGGCTTTACAGAATGGTTGGATAGCCACAGGAAGCGACAAGACTGGATGGTCGCTAAAGAAAGGGAATCTCCAAGTGAATTTTGATATTCAGATCCCCACCTACACGAGCTGTGTGTGGGTTGGCTATTTTGATCGCATTGCCAATCCTACCAACAACATTGACATCAATGCAGCCACTGCTACCACCACTACGGATGAAGGGACCAAGATGAACATCAACAAAGCCCACAAGCTCCTGGGACACATGAATGAGATCCGGACGCGTCGGACGGCTGAAACGCTTGGCTGGACCATCACTCGAGGTCCACTGCTCCCATGTGAAGACTGTGCCAAAGCCAAAGCGAAAAGGAAAGTGATTCCTACCGACAGCGAGCATGTAGCCGCTACCAAGCCTGGAGAAAGACTCTTTGTGGATATGTCCTCAGTCAAGGCACCCAAAGCTGCCAAAAGCAACAAGACGACGGCCCCATTCATTACCAAGCCCCATTTTCGCATGATTGTTGATGAGTACTCTTCATGCCGATTTGTCAATTTCTTTGCCACCAAGGATGGAATGGTTGAACCAACTTGCGCATTGCTCAACCAATGGAGATCCAAAGGACAACAGCTGAAGCAAATTCGATGTGATAAGGCCGGTGAAAATACAGCACTTGAAGCTCGACTGGCCTCAGCAGATTGGAAATTTTCTTGCAAGTTCAAGTATACCTCGGTGGATACTCCACAGCAGAATAGCTTGGTGGAAACAGCAATCTATCGGTCAGTGTGTCGAGCGATGGCTCTTTGCTCTCAAGCCAATGTGCCCAGGGAATACAGGTTTCGATTCTTTCCCCTGGCCATGCGGTGTGGTGTGCAGTTGGATTGGTTGGAGGCTGTGACTGTGAATGGCAATACTATGCCCAAGATCCAAAATTTCTCTGGCAAGGTCCCTGCTTTCAGCGCCCACCTCCGAACCTTTGGTGAGGCTGGAGTAGTCCGTGACAAACGGTCCACCAGTCCAAAACTCAATTATCGAGGCAATCCAGCTTTCTTTGCTGGATATTGCACTGACCGGCCTGGCGATTGCTATGTGATGTATGATCCATTGAAAAACACTTTTACAGTTACCAGGGACATCTACTGGCTGAGGCGTATGTATTTTCCACCCACTGCACCAGCGGGTGAAGCTATTAAATTTCATGCTGATTTCCTTGAAGGCGGGCATATGGATCTCCCAATCAATGACCCGCCTCCTCAACCTGTCTCCATTTTGCGCACCACCACCAGGCCTCGCCGCGTGCAGTTTCAGGATGCAAGTGGGGGAGCCGCAGCACCATTAATTGGTGGAGTTGTTAGTTGAACGTTTAACACTAACCCTAAGAGTTGACAACGTAACCTTCTAGACGGAGTTTATGTGGGGGGGGTTTGGGGGGGGGGAAATACGTAGAAATATTAAAAAAATCTGTTTTTAACAGTAGACTTGGTACAAACGCTACGACTAAAAATCGTAAAAAACAGGACCCAAATAATTATTTACGGAAATGAGATGCTTCTTCTAAAAGCAATAGTAAGATCTAGCGGCGCGCGTTCATTTTTATGGTAGCGAGCTCTCATTTTTATGATTGCAAGTAACCATAAGATTTAACCTGAATATAGATAAAAATCATACGATTAAAATCTGTCTTAGATCAAGTTGGTCGTCACGTCCATCGTCGTCAACCTTGCCAGATGAGAGAGTTCTTGGTGAGTAATAATATCGGACTTGTTAGAATCGGTACCTACGTATGATTGATTGGATGGATTTTTTTTTCGAACGTACGTACGAGATTTTTTTTTTCGTACGTACGAGATTTTTTTTCTTCGAACGTATGTATCTAGTACGAAAAGCGTGTACGAATCTACAGGCAATTTTTTTCTACCTCGCAACAACAAAAAAACTCTCTCCCACACAAACAGTAATAATCTTTTCTTACCTTGCGCCAGACAAAAAAATCACTTTTTCTATCTCGCAACAAAAAAAAAATCACTTCATAATCAGCCTTCTGACATCCAACTTATTTGAGTAGAGTTGCTATTTGGCACTCCGTCGGTGAACGTGGGATTCCACCTTATACTTCTTTATCAGTATTCGGCAGGTTATCCGTGCTCTTATATTTTAGTCTGAAATAACAGCCTTGTACTGAAAAAAGAATTAGCTCGCATTGGAGAAGAGGTGGTTTGCTCGATAGATAGTAGTGTTCTTGGACTTGATCACCCAAACATATACGACTTGAGAGCAATAAATCTGCATCCATTGCTTCTATATCAACAGGCACGAGGTACTGTTTTTTGTGACAGAGGAGTAAGAAGGCTGCGCAACCATCGAATCGGAAGCAACCAGCCGGCAGCAGCAAGAACAACGACAAAGGAGAAGGAATCGGCAAAGAATCGGCAACAACGTCTCGGCAACAACGTTAACAAGCAACGGTAAGAATGAGAGAGATAGGCATCGGCTTCTGCAACGGCAACCGTAACTGCAATTGATTGGTGTTTCACTCCACCGGCATTACTGATAATGTATTTCCTTTCTGTTTTTCTTATTTTCATAGAAATCAGCCAGAAACAACGAATCGGAAATAAAGGATCGGAATAACAAATCAAGGTGAGGCAAATTTTTCCTGGTGACGCTTATCGGACCGGAGCAAAAATTGCGGCGAATCTTCCCTTGCAGATCGAGGTGCGGCGAATTTTCCCGGTTCATAATTACAAATCGATCGGCATGTACATTATATTATTCTGTTGTTATTATTAACTCTTTGTTGTACATCAATAGATACTCACCCATTTTGTTCAATTGGCAACAACGGCAACAAATTGTCGGCACCGAATAGCTCCTCCTCCTCCACCGGCGATCCACCCGAATAGCTCCTCCACCGGCGCATAGCAACAACAGCAACCGGGCCGGGGCTTGGAAGGCTATTTTTTAGCCAAATTTTGCCCATCCATGTTGAGTCGATTTTTTCTGATCCGCTGGATCAATCATTTCGAAACTTAGTCGGCGTGTTCTTATATATGTAATGAAGAGGACCCTGCAATATCGTTGCTGTTGGTGCCGTTGGTGCAGAGATATCTGCTGTGACTGTTGTTTGGGTTGCTTCCTTGAAATGTAGCCAAATTTTGCCCCTCTGCTTCACCGGTTCGATTCTTCTGATCCGCTGGATCAATCAATTCGAAACTTGGTCGGCGTGTTCTTATATATGTAATGAAGAGGACCCTGCAATATCGTTGCTGTTGGTGTCGTTGATATGGAGATATCTGCTGTGACTGTTATTTGGGGTGTTTCTTTGAAATACAACCAAATTTTCCCAATCTGCTTCACCGGTTCGATTCTTCTGATCCGCTCAATCAATCGATCCGAAACTTGGAGGACGTCTCCTTCTAGACGTAATAAAGAGGTCTGTGCAATATCGTTGGAAGCGGCGACCTCGGTATGGAGATACCTGCTGTCACCGTTATTTGGGTTGCTTCCTTGAAATACAACCAAATTTTCCCAATCTGCTTCACCGGTTTGATTCTTCCAATCCACTCAATCAATCGATTCGAAACTTGCAGGCCTTGTCCTTCTCGATATAATGAAGGGATCCCTGCAATATCGTTGCCCGCGGTGACTTCAGTATGGAGATATTAATATTCACCGTTGTTTTCCCTTGTTTACCTTCAAAATGGACTTTGTGTGTCCAATGCTTTGCCGGTTAGATACTTCCAATCCACTCAATCAATCGATTCGAAACTTGCAGGCCTTGTCCTTCTTGATATAATGAAGGGATCCCTGCAATATCGTTGCCCGCGGTGACTTCAGTATGGAGATATTAATATTCACCGTTTTTTTCCTTTTTTTACCTTCAAAATGGACCTTGTGTGTCCAATGATTTGCCGGTTAGATACTTCCAATCCACTCAATCAATCGATTCGAAACTTGCAGGCCTTGTCCTTCTTCATATAATGAAGAGATCCCTGCAATATCGTTGCCCGCGGCGCCTTCTGTATGGAGATATCTGCTGTCCCTTGGGTTTGGAGGGGGTGTTTTCTGTGGAGGTGAAAATTCGGATTGGAGTCCTCTGCTACTAGGCCCTCCTATCTATTGCTTCTAACGCGTACAGCAGATCCGGGTTGATGACTGAGATAGAAAGATTTGCACTGTGTTCAAATCTGGTGGGTTTTTGGGTTGACCATTAAATTATATTTTGGTAAGGGACTGGAAAGATTTGCACTGTGTTCAAATCTGGTGGGTTATTGGGTTGACGATATAATTATATTTTGGTGGGGGATGTGCAAGATTTGCACTGTGTTCAAATCTGGTGGGTTTTTGGGTTGACCATTAAATTATATTTTGGTAAGGGACTGGAAAGATTTTCACTGTGTTCAAATCTGGTGGGTTATTGGGTTGACGATATAATTATATTTTGGTGGGGGATGTGCAAGATTTGCACTGTGTTCAAATCTGGTGGGTTTTTGTTTGGTTGGGGACTGGCAGGATTTGCACTGTGTTCAAATCTGGTGGGTTTTTGGGTTGATGACTGAGTTATATTTTGGTGGGAGATCTGCAGTAGTTGCACTGACTTCAAATCAGGTGGGTTTTTGGGTTAACGATTCAATTATATTTTGGTTGGGGACTGCCAGGATTTGCACTGTGTTCAAATCTGGTGGGTTTTTGGGTTGATGACTGAATTATATTTTGGTTAGGGACTGGAAAGATTTGCACTGTGTTCAAATCTGGTAGGTTTTTGGATTGATGACTGAGTTATATTTTGGTCTGGGACTGGCAGGATTTGCACTATGCTCAAATCTGGTTGGTTTTTGGGTTGACGATTGAATGATATTTTGGTCTGGGACTTGCAGGATTTGCACTATGCTCAAATCTGGTTGGTTTTTGGGTTGAGGATTGAATTATATTTTGGTTAGGGACTGGCGGTATTTGCACTGTGCTCAAATCTGGTGGGTTTTTGGGTTGATGACTGAGTTATATTTTGGTTAGGGACTGGAAAGATTTGCACTGTGCTCAAATCTGGTGGGTTTTTTTGGTTGATGACTGAATTATATTTTGGTCGGGGACTGGCAGGATGTGCACAGTGTTCAAATATGGTGGTTTTTGGGTTGATGACTGAGTTATATTTTGGTGGGCAATGGCAGGATTTACACTGTGCTCAAATCTGGTGGGTTTTTGGGTTGATGACTGAGTTATATTTTGGTCCAGGGACTGACAGGATTTGCACTGTGTTCAAATGTGGTGGGTTTTTGGGTTGATGACTGAGTTATATTTTGGTCGGGGACTGGCAGGATTTGCACTGTGTTCAGATCTGGTTGGTTTTTGGGTTCACGATTGAATCATATTTTGATTAATGACTGGAATGATTTGCGCTGTGTTAAAATCTGGTGGGTTTTTTGGTTGATGACTGAGTTATATTTTGGTCTGGGACTGGAAAGATTTGCACTGTGTTCAAATCTGGTGGGTTTTTGGGTTGACAATTGAACTATAATTTGATTAGGGACTGGAAAGATTTGCACTGTGTTCAAATCTGGTGGGTTTTTTTGGTTGATGACTGAGTTATATTTTTGTCGGGGACTGGCAGGATTTGCACTGTGTTCAAATATGGTGGGTTTTTGGGTTGATGACTGAGTTATATTTTGGTTAGGGACTGGAAAGATTTGCACTGTGCTCAAATCTGGTGTGTTTTTGGGTTGATGACTGAATTATATTTTGGTTAGGGACTGGAAAGATTTGCACTGTGTTCAAATCTGGTGGGTTTTTGGGTTGACGACTGAATTATATTTTGATTAGGGACTGGAAAGATATGCACTGTGTTCAAATCTGGTGGATTTTTGGGTTGATGATTGAGTTATATTTTGGTCGGGGACTGGCAGGCTTTGCACTAACTTCAAATCAGGTGGATTTGTACTGTGTTCAAATCTGGTGGGTTTTTTGGTTGATGACTGAGTTATATTTTGGTTAGGGACTGGAAAGATTTGCACTGTGTTCAAATCTGGTGGGTTTTTGGGTTGATGACTGAATTATATTTTGGTTAGGGACTGGAAAGATTTGCACTGTGTTCAAATCTGGTAGGTTTTTGGGTTGATGACTGAGTTATATTTTGGTCTGGGACTAACAGGATTTGCACTATGCTCAAATCTGGTTGGTTTTTGGGTTGATGATTGAATGATATTTTGGTCTGGGACTGGCAGGATTTGCACTATGCTCAAATCTGGTTGGTTTTTGGGTTGAGGATTGAATTATATTTTGGTTAGGGACTGGCGGTATTTGCACTGTGCTCAAATCTGGTGGGTTTTTGGGTTGATGACTGAGTTATATTTTGGTTAGGGACTGGAAAGATTTGCACTGTGCTCAAATCTGGTGGGTTTTTTTGGTTGATGACTGAGTTATATTTTGGTCAGGGACTGGCAGGATGTGCACAGTGTTCAAATATGGTGGTTTTTGGGTTGATGACTGCGTTATATTTTAGTCGGGAATTGGCAGGATTTGCACTGTGCTAAAATCTGGTGGGTTTTTGGGTTGATGACAGAATTATATTTTGGTTAGGGACTGGAAAGATTTGCACTGTGTTCAAATATGGTGGGTTTTTGAGTTAATGACTGAATTATATTTTGGTTAGGGACTGGAAAGATTTGCTCTGTGTTCAAATCCGGTGGGTTTTTGAGTTGATGACTGAGTGATATTTTGGTCGCGGACTGGCAGGATTTGCACTGTGCTCAAATCTGGTGGGTTTTTGGGTTGATGAATGAGTTATATTTTGGTCTGGGACTGGCAGGATTTGCACTATGCTAAAATCTGGTGGGTTTTTGGGTTGACGAATGAGTTATATTTTGGTCTGGGACTGGCAGGATTTGCACTATGCTAAAATCTGGTTGGTTTTTGGGTTGAGTATTGAGTTATATTTTAGTCGGGGACTGGCAGGATTTGCAGTGTCTTCAAATCAGGTGGGTTTTTGGGTTGATGACTGCGTTATATGTTAGTCGGGAATTGGCAGGATTTGCACTGTGTTCAAATCTGGTGGGTTTTTTGGTTGATGACTGAGTTATATTTTGGTTAGGGACTGGAAAGATTTGCACTGTGTTCAAATCTGGTGGGTTTTTGGGTTGATGATTAAGTTATATTTTGGTTAGGGATTGGCAGCATTTGCACTGTGTTCAAATCTGGTGGGTTCTTGGGTTGATGACTGAGTTATATTTTGGTCGATGACTGGCAGGATTTGCAGTGTCTTCAAATCAGGTGGGTTTTTGGGTTGATGACTGCGTTATATTTTAGTCGGGAATTGGCAGGATTTGCACTGTGCTAAAATCTGGTGGGTTTTTGGGTTGATGACTGAGTTATATTTTGCTTAGGGACTGGAAAGATTTGCATTGTGTTCAAATCTGGTGGGTTTTAGGGTTGACGATTTAATTATATTTTGGTTAGGGACTGGAAAGATTTTCACTGTGTTCAAATCTGGTTGGTTTTTGGGTTGATGACTGAGTTTTATTTTAGTCGGGGATTGGCAGGATTTGCACTGTGCCAAAATCTGGTGGGTTTTTGGGTTGATGACTGCGTTATATTTTGGTCGGGGACTGGCAGGATTTGCACAGTGCTCAAATCTGGTGGGTTTTTGGGTTGATGACTGCGTTATATTTTAGTCGGGGACTGGCAGGATTTGCACTGTGCTAAAAAATAGTGGGTTTTTGGGTTGATGACTGAATTATATTTTGGTTAGGGACTTGAAAGATTTGCACTGTGTTCAAATATGGTGGGTTTTTGAATTGATGACTGAATTAAATTTTGGTTAGGGACTGGAAAGATTTGCTCTGTGTTCAAATCTGGTGGGTTTTTGGGTTGATGAATGAGTTTTATTTTGGTCGGGGATCGGCAGGATTTGCAGTGTCTTCAAATCTGGTGGGTTTTTGGGTTGATGACTGAGTTATATTTTAGTCGAGGATTGGCAGGATTTGAACTGTGCTAGAATCTGGTGTTTTCTTGGGTTGATGACTGAATTATATTTTGGTTAGGGAATGGAATGATTTGCACTGTGTTCAAATCTGGTGGGTTTTTGGGTTTATGACTTAGTTATATTTTGGTCGGAGATTGGCAGGATTTGCACTATGCTCAAATCTGGTGGATTTTTGGGTTGAGTACTGAGTTTTATTTTGGTCGAGGATCGGCAGGGGTTGTAGTGTCTTCAAATCAGGTGGGTTTTTGGGTTGATGACTGAGTTATATTTTAGTTGGGAATTGGCAGGATTTGCACTGTGCTAAAACCTGGTGGGTTTTTGGGTTGATGACTGCGTTATATTTTGGTCGGGGACTGGCAGGATTTGCACAGTGCTAAAATATGGTGGGGTTTTGGGTTGATGACTGAGTTATATTTTAGTCGGGAATTGGCAGGATTTGCACTGTGTCCAAATCTGGTGGGTTTATGGGTTGACGATTTAATTATATTTTGGTTAGGGACTGGAAAGATTTGCACTATGTTCAAATCTGGTGTGTTTTTGGGTTGATGACAGAGTTATATTTTGGTTGGGGATTGGCATGATTTGCACTGTGTTCAAATCTGGTGGGTTTTTGAGTTGATGACTGAATTATATTTTGGTTAGGGACTGGAAAGATTTGCTCTGTGTTCAAATCCGGTGGGTTTTTGAGTTGATGACTGAGTGATATTTTGGTCGCGGACTGGCAGGATTTGCACTGTGCTCAAATCTGGTGGGTTTTTGGGTTGATGAATGAGTTAGATTTTGGTCTGGGACTGGCAGGATTTGCACTATGCTAAAATCTGGTTGGTTTTTGGGTTGAGAATTGAGTTATATTTTAGTCGGGGACTGGCAGGATTTGCACTGTGTTCAAATCTGGTGGGTTTTTGGGTTGATGACTGAATTATATTTTGGTTAGGGACTGGAAAGATTTACACTGTGTTCAAATATGGTGAGTTTTTGGGGTTGATGACAGAGTTATATTTTGGTTGGGGATTGGCAGGATTTGCACTGTGCTCAAATCTGGTGGGTTTTTGGGTTGATGACTGAATTATATTTTGGTCAGGAATTGGCAGGATTTGCACTGTGCAAAAATCTGGTGGGTTTTTGGGTTGATGACTGAGTTTTATTTTGGTCACGGATTGGTAGGATTTGCACTGTGCTCAAATCTGGTGGATTTTTGGGTTGAGTACTGAGTTTTATTTTGGTCGGGGATCGGCAGGGTTTGTAGTGTCTTCAAATCAGGTGGGTTTTTGGGTTGATGACTGAGTTATATTTTAGTCGGGAATTGGCAGGATTTGCACTGTGCTAAAATCTGGTGGGTTTTGGGGTTTATGCCTTAGTTATATTTTAGTTGGGGATTGGCAGGATTTGCACATGTGATTCAAATCTGGTGGGTTTTTGGGTTGATGACTGAGTTATATTTTAGTCGGGGACTGGCAGGATTTGCACTGTGCTAAAATCTAGTGGGTTTTTGGGTTGATGACTGAATTATATTTTGGTTGGGTACTGGCAGGATTTGCACTGTGCTAAAATCTAGTGGGTTTTTGGGTTGATGACTGAATTATATTTTGGTTAGGGACTGGAAAGATTTGCACTGTGTTCAAATATGGTGGGTTTTTGAGTTGATGACTGAATTATATTTTGGTTAGGGACTGGAAAGATTTGCTCTGTGTTCAAATATGGTGGGTTTTTGAGTTGATGACTGAATTATATTTTGGTTAGGGACTGGAAAGATTTGCTCTGTGGTCAAATCTGGTGGGTTTTTGGGTTGATGAATGAGTTATATTTTGGTCGGGGATCGGCAGGATTTGCAGTGTCTTCAAATCAGGTGGGTTTTTGGGTTGATGACTGAGTTATATTCTAGTCGGGAATTGGCAGGATTTGCACTGTGTTCAAATCTGGTGTGTTTTTGGGATTGATGACTGAATTATATTTTGGTCGGGGACTGGCAGGATTTGCACAGTGATAGAATCTGGTGGGTTTTTGGGTTGATGACTGAGTTATATTTTAGTCGGGAATTGGCAGGATTTGCACTGTGCTCAAATCTGGTGGGTTTTTGGGTTGATGACAGAATTATATTTTGGTTAGGGACTGGAAAGATTTGCACTGTGTTCAAATATGGTGGGTTTTTGAGTTGATGACTGAATTATATTTTGGTTAGGGACTGGAAAGATTTGCTCTGTGTTCAAATCCGGTGGGTTTTTGAGTTGATGACTGAGTGATATTTTGGTCGCGGACTGGCAGGATTTGCACTGTGCTCAAATCTGGTGGGTTTTTGGGTTGATGAATGAGTTATATTTTGGTCGGGGATAGACAGAATTTGCACTGTGCTAAAATCTGGTTGGTTTTTGGGTTGAGTATTGAGTTATATTTTAGTCGGGGACTGGCAGGATTTGCACTGTGTTCAAATCTGGTGGGTTTTTGGGTTGATGACTGAATTATATTTTGGTTAGGGACTGGAAAGATTTACACTGTGTTCAAATCTGGTGAGTTTTTGGGTTGATGACAGAGTTATATTTTGGTTGGGGATTGGCAGGATTTGCACTGTGCTCAAATCTGGTGGGTTTTTGGGTTGATGACTGCGTTATATTTTGGTAAGGAATTGGCAGGATTTGCACTGTGCGAAAATCTGGTGGGTTTTTGGGTTGATGACTGAGTTTTATTTTGGTCGGGGACTTGCAGGATTTGCATTTTGGGTTCATGACTGAGTTATATTTTGGTCGTAGAACTTCTTACCATAACTTTACTGACACATACTTACAATACATACAATAACTACGTACGCAACAACTCCACAGGGCCCCTGCAAAGCACTAATTCCCTTCCAACCTGAATCTGAATCTGAATCTGAACCCGCAACAGAGGACCCTGCCTTTGATAGTCACAATGACTACTACTCCGAGGATATTGAAGAAACCAAGATTGAATACAAAAGCGATGATGAGGACTACGACAGCAATGACGACACTGAAGCAGAGGATCCACATGTTGTAACAACCACAAGGTATGGCCGTGTCGTGAAAAACTCTCATCTTAATCCGGATATTCGCTATGGGGACATGGCAAGCTATGCAGCTCAATTCACCGATGCTGAAATCCAGTTCCACAAGGCGATGACTGCGCTGAAAGAATTCAATCTTCTGTCAGTCTCTATCCCATCTCAGGAAGGCGCCAGGAATGAACTCAGTCTGGTTGGCGCAGCTGGGAGTGCCTTTGACAACACCAATGAACTGAAGACCATGAACTACAAAGAATCTATGGCCAGTCCAATGCGCGACAAGTTTACCGAGGGTGTTGATGCTGAACATGAGAAGATGGTCAAGTACGGCGTTTTTGAAGAAACTGATGAAGCCAATATCCCACCGGGCACCAAAATCATGGATACCACTTGGGTCAACAAGATGAAACCTGATGGCACCGTAAGATGCAGAAATGCCATCCGAGGATTCAAGCAGCTAGATGGTGAACACTACGACGGGCAAGACAAGTCTTCACCGGTTGTCAGTGATATCTCAATCCGAATCGCAATGATACTGATGGTCATGGCAAATTTTATGGCTTACATCCATGGTGGGTTTTTGGGTTGATGACTGAGTTTTATTTTGGTCGGGGACTTGCAGGATTTGCACAGTGCTCAAACCTAGCGGGTTTTTGGGTTCATGACTGAGTTATATTTTGGTCGTAGAACTTCTTACCATAACTTTACTGACACATACTTACAATACATACAATAACTACGTACGCAACAACTCCACAGGGCCCCTGCAAAGCACTAATTCCCTTCCAACCTGAATCTGAATCTGAATCTGAACCCGCAACAGAGGACCCTGCCTTTGATAGTCACAATGACTACTACTCCGAGGATATTGAAGAAACCAAGATTGAATACAAAAGCGATGATGAGGACTACGACAGCAATGACGACACTGAAGCAGAGGATCCACATGTTGTAACAACCACAAGGTATGGCCGTGTCGTGAAAAACTCTCATCTTAATCCGGATATTCGCTATGGGGACATGGCAAGCTATGCAGCTCAATTCACCGATGCTGAAATCCAGTTCCACAAGGCGATGACTGCGCTGAAAGAATTCAATCTTCTGTCAGTCTCTATCCCATCTCAGGAAGGCGCCAGGAATGAACTCAGTCTGGTTGGCGCAGCTGGGAGTGCCTTTGACAACACCAATGAACTGAAGACCATGAACTACAAAGAATCTATGGCCAGTCCAATGCGCGACAAGTTTACCGAGGGTGTTGATGCTGAACATGAGAAGATGGTCAAGTACGGCGTTTTTGAAGAAACTGATGAAGCCAATATCCCACCGGGCACCAAAATCATGGATACCACTTGGGTCAACAAGATGAAACCTGATGGCACCGTAAGATGCAGAAATGCCATCCGAGGATTCAAGCAGCTAGATGGTGAACACTACGACGGGCAAGACAAGTCTTCACCGGTTGTCAGTGATATCTCAATCCGAATCGCAATGATACTGATGGTCATGGCAAATTTTATGGCTTACATCCATGGTGGGTTTTTGGGTTGATGACTGAGTTTTATTTTGGTCGGGGACTTGCAGGATTTGCACAGTGCTCAAACCTAGCGGGTTTTTGGGTTCATGACTGAGTTATATTTTGGTCGTAGAACTTCTTACCATAACTTTACTGACACATACTTACAATACATACAATAACTACGTACGCAACAACTCCACAGGGCCCCTGCAAAGCACTAATTCCCTTCCAACCTGAATCTGAATCTGAATCTGAACCCGCAACAGAGGACCCTGCCTTTGATAGTCACAATGACTACTACTCCGAGGATATTGAAGAAACCAAGATTGAATACAAAAGCGATGATGAGGACTACGACAGCAATGACGACACTGAAGCAGAGGATCCACATGTTGTAACAACCACAAGGTATGGCCGTGTCGTGAGAAACTCTCATCTTAATCCGGATATTCGCTATGGGGACATGGCAAGCTATGCAGCTCAATTCACCGATGCTGAAATCCAGTTCCACAAGGCGATGACTGCGCTGAAAGAATTCAATCTTCTGTCAGTCTCTATCCCATCTCAGGAAGGCGCCAGGAATGAACTCAGTCTGGTTGGCGCAGCTGGGAGTGCCTTTGACAACACCAATGAACTGAAGACCATGAACTACAAAGAATCTATGGCCAGTCCAATGCGCGACAAGTTTACCGAGGGTGTTGACGCTGAACATGAGAAGATGGTCAAGTACGGCGTTTTTGAAGAGATTGATGAAGCCAATATCCCACCGGGCACCAAAATCATGGATACCACTTGGGTCAACAAGATGAAACCTGATGGTACTGTAAGATGCAGGAACGCGATACGAGGATTCAAGCAGCTAGACGGCGAGCACTATGATGGCCAAGACAAGTCTTCACCGGTTGTCAGTGATATCTCAATTCGAATTGCAATGATACTGATGGTCATGGCAAATTTTATGGCTTACATTGTGGATGTGGAAGGAGCTTTTCTGAATGGCAAATTCCAGAATGGGGAGAAGATATTCACCAGGATTCCAGAGGGATATCAGAAATTCTACCCATCATATGTACTCCTCCAATTGCAGAAAACGCTATATGGCACAATTCAAGCCACCATACAATTCTGGAGAGAAGCAAGACGAGCAATGCAGACCATGCAGATGGAAAGATGCAAGGCTGACCCGTGTCTATTTTTCAGGTGGATCAACAACAAGCTACTCTTGATGTTGCTATGGGTTGATGATTTTTGCATCATAGGTGAAGAAGCAGAAGTTCTGAAGCACAAGGAGCAACTCAAGTCCCTATTTGAATGCAAGGATGTTGGAGAGATGGATGAGTATGCCGGATGCCACATCGAGCGAGACAAGAAGAACAGAACCCTTCGGATGACCCAACCAGTCAAGATCAAAAGATTCGTCGACGAGTTTGAGCTTGATGAGTGCAGAGGCAATCCCACAACTCCAGCAGAGCCAGGGTCAGTGTTGAAGAAAGAAGGTGAAGGACCAACGGATACTGTTCTCACCAAGGAAGCCCAAACCAAGTACAGGTCCGGAACAGCCATCCTACTGCATATGATGAGATGGTCATGCATCGAAACACAGAATGCTGTCCGGGAGCTGTCCAGGTTCATGACCGAAGCAAGGAAGTCCCACATGAAGGCACTGAAGAGAGTGATGAAGTACTGTGCTGGAACACCCAAGAGAGGTCTCACACTAGCCCCAAATGCAGTGTGGGATGGTACCAAGAATTTCGTTTTTGAGCTGATTGGATTCAGTGACTCGGAGTATGCCAAAGATGAATCTCGGCACAGTGTCAATGGCTGGTCAACTTGGCTGAATGGTGCCAATGTCACAGCAAGATCAAGGATGATGCCAATCATTGCACTGTCAGTGATGGAAGCCGAACTGTATGCAGCTGTACTATGTGTCCAAGACATGCTGTACATTTGGAGAGTCATGATGTGTCTCGGATTGCAAATCAAGCTACCCATGGTGATATATGTGGACAACAAGGGTGCAGTTGATTTTTGCAACAATTGGTCCATAGCAGGTCGCACCAGACATATTGAAGTGAAACAGTATTTCCTGCGAGAGCTGAAGGAAATGGGCATCATCAAGGTGATGTGGAAGACAGGCGATGAAATGACAAGTGACCTCTTCACCAAGAATCTTACCGGAGCCCTATTTGAAAAGCACGGTTCCAAGTTCTATGGAAAAAATGAGTACTCCACGAAGGCCAGAAGCAACAAGGACATGAGCTTCTCGACTGTAGACTCCAAGGCAGAAGAAGCGCATGAAGCCTACAACAAGTTCTGGAGCAGTATCATCGATTGAGTCTGTTATCCTTTGAAGCAGGGGAGTGTGTTTGAAGTCGATCGAACGAGCGCGCGCTGTGAATGAATGAGACACGAATGAGTGGAATGAGACACGAATGAGACACGAGTGAATGAATGAGACGCGAATGAAAGAATGAATGAGTCACGCGATCGATCGATGGAGCCGTCTTGCTTCTGCAGGAATGGACCAACATGAATGGAGATGGGAATGGAAGCGGGAATGAGATTTTACCACTTACCGATCCGGTTCTCCTTCTTACTAAAAATAGGGCCTTATGTACCAAACCTACCGGGCGCAAGGTAAATCTCTACAGCCCATTGGTACAAAGGACACGTGCAGCGCATCAGAGTATTAGCGGGCCGATGCGATTATTAGTGATTTAGTGTGTGCATTGGAGTATTAGCGGGCCGATGCACCAATATGGTGATTTTAGTAAAAGAGCAATTTCGCTCACAATTTCAAGTAACAATTTCATGTAATAACCAACAAGTTAGAAAACCAACTACATACCGACTGTTTCACCTCCATTTTTCAGAGCCCTCCAAACATCTTCACCAGAACATAAGATATCATCAACATAAGCAATCAGCATTGCCCAGTATCTGGATCCATCTTTCCTGGTTTCAATTCGTAAGTGCACATCTGGATCCGCTTTACATGGGGAATAACCAAGATCTCTCAAGTGTTTTGTGAGATATGACCTGAATGATGCACCCGCGACTGGTAATCCATACAGCGCTCTGACTATTTTGCAAGGGCGACCTGCAAGGTGTGGAGGGAAGCCATCTTCAGCTCTTGCCCGGAGAAAATATTTCTCCTTTATTGGAGCTGTCAAGTATGCATTTTGAATATCTGCTGAGAGAACCTTCAAATCATTCAGCGCTGCCAGCAAGAAGAATATTCTCACTGAATCTCGACTGGGGACGGATGAGTAAGTATTTTCCTTTGCCATAGCAGGAACTTTGTGACCGTCCCCTACCAACCTAGCCTTCCTTGTTAGGGATCCAAGCTTGATATCAAATATCATGTGCGTTGTGATCTCCTTATGACCAACTGGTATAACATCATCATCAGAAAATTCAAAAGCTGCCATGTTGTTTGTCATTTCCTTATGAATTGCGCGTTTGCAGTGGTCAGTACCTGTTTTCTTATCAATTGCCAGTGCTTGTGTAATTGAATGTGGTAATTCAACACCATATTTGTGACTTTTCAACCAATACTTGGCTGTTTTTGCGGCCTTAAGGATGCGTTCCTTTCTTCTCAAAATTTTGTGCACCCACCATCTGAAGGCTGGTAGCTTTTCAAGCTTGTTGTTGACTGAATATTCTGCTAGCTGCACTGGGAATGATTCTTTGACATCACTAAGCTTGCACCAAGATTCGGTTCCATCTTTCCAACTGGCCAAAATTCTCCAGCCCCTAGTTGTCGGCTTATGGCTTTACCTACCATTTTTTGTAATGGTTGTGGCCTCCTCTTCACTTAAAGCAGTGTTGTCGCATTCATGATCAATTAGCTCATCCAGCAGGGTGAACATTCGTCCATCATCATCAACAGAACTGTAAAGACTTTCTGCAACAATGTTTGCTGTGTATTCCTCAATGGTGCCGTCAGGTAGTTGCAATTTGTATAACCTCGTGTCCAGTATTGGATTCTCATTCCTTACTCCAATTGGTCGGTTTTGCAGATCGCGTACCCAATCCTTGACAATGCACCTGAGCCTTTCATCATTTCTTTCAATGATTACTTCATTCCCCAGATACTCATCTGGCTCATCAATATCTTTGACTAATGCCTCTGGCTCAGTCATTTCAAGTTTCAGATCAGATGATCTCACTGGTTGTTCATCAAATAGCTCTTGTTGAGGTTCTGGATAATTTTCCTGGAAAAATGACGCGCTGTCTTTGACTTCATCACCAATCTTGGATTCAATTGATTTATCAATTGCTTCCATTCTTCTCAGAATATCACGATCCCTCCATTCAAATTCCTTTACTGGCCTTATTGAATTTGTAGAGATTGGTATTGCTGATTCAGTCAGGATCCAAAAACAATCACCTCCACCCACCTTGCTTCCGCAAGGTTCGAGCCATCGTCCCAGTCTTTCAACTCCGCGAGTTGAAGAATCACCTTTATCAAAATAAAATGTAAAATCATACCATTCTGATGATGTGTATAACGTTATATCAGGCCTATAGCCATGCACCAATTCAAATGGAGTTCTTCCCATTGAAGAAGGGTTGCTTGATGCAGTCCTCTGCCTGATATTTGCGCATAGCTTGCCACAAAATGACCATAGCCTTCTTGGTGATCTCTTCTTTGCTGTCTTGGTTATGATTGCACTACCAAGATGGCCTATCACTTGCTCTGCTCGGTTTTGGAAAGGGCAATGTGGTTGGATGAACGTTTGGTGTATATGATTGCGTTTCACAATGAATTCCAGTGGGTCTTGTAAGTCCTTGGTGAGCCTTGTTCTGGTGCACCATCAGAGATCAAATGTTCAGGAATTCCAACTTCATGAATGAATATTTTCAATCCTTGATGAGCTTGCAACTTGTTTTGTATTGGTATGAATACTTCAAACCCATTTCCATTTGTGAAGACCTGAACACATTTTTCTTGTCTCATAATGCTTGTGGTTTTCGCATGCCAAGTATCAGTGTACCAGGTTCCCTGAGCTACTCTCTTGTTTCTAAAGTGCTGCATTGGCAGACACTTCATCAAAGGTAATTGCAAATTTCTCAGGGCTTTCTGAGTCGTGACCTTCAGTGTCTGTTCTGCCTTTTTGAAACTGATATTCCAAGTCTTGGCTAGGCGTTCACAATCTACTTTGTTTGGGCCTTCAATAGTCGTCACTGAAGGCCCCCATTGATTTCTTCTATCAAGGGATCTTCTTTCAAGTGTATTGTCAATTTCTTGCAAGCTAGGGATTTGTTTTGATTCATCCTCAGGGGCTTCTGTGAAGTCAAATTCTGTGTCATCAAATAAAAACTGGTCTTTCCTTTGCGCGCTTGAAATATTTGTCACTGAAGAAATCCGATGAGAAATATTGCCATCTGTTGCAATTTGACATTCGGTCAGCATTCTTCTGGTTGATACCTGGTGCAATCTCATCAGCTTGCAGTGTTCCATGAGACTTGTATGGTTGGGCCCTCTGCTAGTCTTGGAGAGCATGCCGGTAACGTTACTTGTTGGTTCTGTTACCACTGAACTTGCGTCTTCAGTTGACATAGCTTGAACGCTGAATTGGTCCCCTGAAATTGAATCACCATTGTCAATTGCTAATTCAGCCATCCTAAACTTCAGTGAGTGGGGATCCCATGGGGTGTCATTTGTTGCAATCAGATGTTGACATTCATTCAAGCTCCAATCTTGTTGGCTTCCTTGTTGGAAAATATGAAATCACATTTCTCATACTCAGTTTTATGAAAACTTTCTTCGGATCGTCATCTTCCATTGGTGTTTGGATTGTGATTCCATGCTTGGATCTGGGATTGAATTGACGGGGTGTTTCTTCAACAGAGTTGAAATTGCAATCCCTCACTTGATTTGGGCATATCAAGCTGTTCTTCAATTTGTTTCCAAAGTACAGCGCTTGGTGAAACATAATAATGTAGACTTGACCTGATGTTGGACTTGTCCAAGCAGTCGCGCAGCTTTCAATTGGAATTTTCTTGATTGGCTTGTACTCTTCAGAAAAAGGAGCAACATCAACATGTGTTGTGATCTGATCAGGATTAAGCAATATCATGTTGCTTCCAGCTGCCGTGGTGTCAGCATGTGAGTCTAACTCACAGTATCCATCTTCATTTTCTCCATCATCAAAATCTAGTGGAATATTCATCTTATATAATGACCGGCTCACCATTGTTAAACATTTGTTTTCTAGTGTCCGGTTATGATGTCATTTCTTAGATTTTGAGCCAAAGCTGTCACCTGCACCATCCTTTTCAGCTTCCTTTGCCTTTTTGGTCTCAGCAGCCTTCAGAGCCCTCTTTTTCTTACTTGCCTGTCTCATCTGGTAAAGTTCCTGATGCTGGTCTTTTGACATTGTTTTATAAACGCTTGTTGGATAGGTCTTATTCTCAAGTTTCCCCGTGAATGTTCCAGTTGTTTTCTGCTTTTTATTGCTTGATGTGCCTACTGAATATACGCTTCTGGAACTTCTTTTATGCTTTCCATTTGCAAGCTTCTTCAATCCAAGTCGGTTGGTGAATAAAATCAAACATTCATTGAAGTTGTCTCGATAGTCTTTGCTCTCATCAATCGCGTCTATTAAATTCCTTTCGTGACCAGAAGTACCAAAGCTACCAGATGGTAGATATCCTATTCGTACGAATCAATGAGTCCCGTATCAACCAAAGTAATCGATTCCCACGACATATCGATTCCCACGGTGCATCGATTCCCATCGCGCATCAACGGTGAGCAATCTCTGTTTTATAGTATTGCCATTGTTCTTCGGTGAGCAAACTCTGATTTCATAAAGTATCACACGAGCTACGGGAGCAATTCCTGATCTTAATGATAAACATATCATGAAGTCTTCCTAATGGAACAAGAGAAGAAAACCGTTGGCGTGTGATTCTCACACAATATATATATACATACAGATATATACGGTCAACGACCAATGCATGTACGGAAATAATCAGCGAGTAATCTCATCACTACGCAACAGCAGTTGCAACGTATTCATCTCAATAAAAGAGATATCTTGCATTTCGGCAAGATTTCACTTTATCTCATACTTTTAACATTCAACTGATTTATATCCCAAAATTCACACTAGTTGCTACCAACTACTTGTAATCTACATACTAAGGTCTGTCTCGCTGTATCTGAATAAGTTCACAGTAAGAAGAGATCTGGCGTTTCCCTAGCTTCGCCTGTAGTCCAATTATCCGTTGCTGAAAGTATCCAAACTAATAAGACCAAAGCTGTACGGCAATCTTGGTTAATTTGGTTACTTTTAGTTATTTTACTTTACGTTGCTCTTTTACGGTGTTGGAAAGAGTTATCAATAAGATTATGATCGAATTGTTTCTGGACCATATTGCTCTCCCTTTTACTAATTTGTT
This sequence comes from Pseudo-nitzschia multiseries, assembly GCA_037355745.1. Classification (NCBI taxonomy): domain Eukaryota; phylum Bacillariophyta; class Bacillariophyceae; order Bacillariales; family Bacillariaceae; genus Pseudo-nitzschia; species Pseudo-nitzschia multiseries. The sequence continues at coordinate 2,022,552 of CM074782.1, read as the reverse complement.
TTCCTTTCAACTGGAGGGACGTGAGCTCGGTCCTCCTATTACGTACCTCTGTTCATTGCTTTAAGTATCTTTTTGATACTCACCAGCGCTTATGTATTATTTACTTATTGCGCTCATCGTGTGATAGAAGCTGAAAGTGTTTTACGTAATACGTAAAACTGAATACGTAAAACTGAATACGTAAAACGTCATACGTATACGTTTTACGTTTTACGTAAATCCGTTTTACGTAATACGTAAAACCGTTTTATTACGTAAAACCGTTTTACGTAATACGTATAACGGCCGCGGATTTACGTATTACGTATACGTAGAACGTATAACGTATTCACGCTTGGTTTAGTAATCCAATACACCCTTGGATGGTCCTTGGACTATTCGGTTCATATAGATATATCGGCCACACTTTCTTATGGTGGCTACCAGGGTGGTGTTTAGTGGGGTAATCAGCCAGATTATGTTTTCCTGGTTCCCAGAAAATATTGAATTGCCCTTGTCGTGCCCTGTCTTTTAACCAATAGAATCGCATATCAATGGCTTTGGACCTCTTTTGTTTGATCGTGCCATTTAATATGCCCTCTGCCGTATTATTGTCTGTTTTCAGTGGAGTGGCCGGTTGTGGATGGCCGAGCTCCATCAGGCATTGTCGGATGGGTAATGCTTCCCGGGCATTGAGGAATAACGACGCGACTTCGGCTTCCGCCGCTGAAGCCATCACGTTTTTTATGATTTTAGCTAACACTAGGACCGGTCCATTGAATGTAATGTCCTTTGTGTCCCCAAGGTAGTGGTACCCCCGGCACGACTCTTTGCTCCTAGACACACCAGATATGCTGCGTCGCTGTCAACTCGGAGAATCATGTCGCTGGCTCGGTATACGATGACGGCGTCCGGATTGCACGCCGCGTAGTTGAGGAAATACCTAGTGGCGGCTAATGCGGTTTGGTTGTTTGAGGCTGACGCAATATTGTTGAGGGCATGCAACATGGTGTTGTCGATCGCCTGCGCATAGAATAGAAATTTCCCGGTAACTTGTTGTATGAATTTGATCTCTTCGTCGGTTAACGTGGTAGTATCTTCACGCTTCGCATATTGTATTTTTGCGCCGTACGCGGGCACGTCCGCTCGTGATGGTCCGGCATACGTACGTGTGGGGTACACGTGTTCAAACTCTTTTAGAGCTTGTTCCACGTAGCCATCCATGGACAACTGGACCTCGCGTTTGTCATAGTCCCAACGTAGGTGGACCCCCACGTACTGTTTGCCGGTCCAGTCAACCTTGAAGGTGTATTTGGCCCCGACTGCAGCCACTAGGTGATCCACGTCGGCCTGTCTGACGTATTTTATCCCAAAGTCATCCACGACTAGGGTGAAACTTATGTCCCGCTCATCATGGAGGAATAGTCCCTCAGTATGGGGAGCCTTTCGGTAACCAAACGTTTGTAGGTGCGCTACTAGGTCATCATGTGCGATTTTCCCGCTCTGTTTGAGACCGTACCACGCCTTTTTGATCCTGGCATATACGTAGTCACCCTGCTTGAGCCTCTCTAGGCTGTAAGCGGCCCGTATTCGTGGGGGGATCATGTCCCACCGAAATTTTACAAATTCGGGCTCGTCGAGTGATGAGCATAAGTACATGTTAGAGATGTCACCGGTACAGTATTTAGCCCCTGGAGTGGACACTACACTGTTCCAATGTGTTTTTATGGTTTCCATACTCGCCGTACGGGTGGAGACATCACCGTGGTACTCCAGCTGATCGCCTCCTGCTGTGATCCGCGTCCTATAGGGATCAGCTTTTTCGGGGCGTATGGCTACTGTGTATCGGGGATAAGTTACCTTCTTATGTATTGGCACAGCACGTCTGTCGATCCAATCCAGTACATCCATCCCCTCCACCTCGTTGGGCCGGAACCCTTGAAACAGTTGGCCGAATTCGTCTTCGCCTGACTTGAGCCATAATTCTTGTACCTGTGCTTTGGGGTGTTTGATTAGGTCACGGTAGGCTGCCCACTTGTTCAAGTCATCGTCCCATATGGAACCCCCACATGCCAACTGGGGCATATGCGTTAAATGGTTGGTTTGTAGGGCCTGTTTTGGTACGGGGAGCCGGACCGGGTCGCGCGGGTAAATTCCCATTAGCGCCTTGGGTTTAACCTTGGGTTTGGAGTAGTATTGGTCGGATTTATAGTATCGGGATACCTCACCATGCGTGTAGTCGGCCGTGTCCCCGTCAGTGAATCTTACCCTGTAGTATTGGTTGGTTTGATCATAGCTTACGACCTCACCCTCGTACCACCCGGAGTTGAACTTCTTCCTAATGATGGTGCCCACAGCCCAGGGGTGTCCCCGGCGGGCGCTGCGTTGTTGCGTAGGCGGCACCCTTGGAGGTTCACGTTCATTTCCTGGCTTATTGGTTGATTCTGTATTGGGCCCATTTGACACCCACCGGTAAGAATGACGTGTCGGGTGGGGCCTAGAACAGTCACGTTGTCCTTAGAGAATTCTACCTGGCATCCGGAACCGCACAGTTTAGGCACTGATACCAATGGAAGTTCGACTTCAGCAAACTTGTGGCATCCGCGGGCCGATGGGGGAAGTCGGGGTAGGTCTAATTGGTCTGTTGCCATTGATAACATCTTGCTCCCATTTGCACATCCTACGGTCAGTGCCCCCGGTGTGTCTTGGTGTGCCCCACCCTGGTATGTTGTAGGGACGAAATGGTCCGTCGCCGCCGAATCTAGTGCTCCATACCCTGGTGAGGACCGGGTGTGGAACGCGACATCATGTGTGAAGGTAACGGTGCGTGGTGGCCGTGGTAGCGTTTCGCTCGAGGGAACACGTAGGATACTGAGTAACTGTGAATCATGATTACTAGGTTGTTTATGTATGCTACTTTTGTGGTCCCTCCCACACCGTCAAGAGTGTAAGGGCAAATCAACTATTGTGGTCCGGCCGTTATTGTTGGGGTCGGGCCCATTCCACTGTAGCCATCGTTCGGCGTTCCTGGTGGCTCCACCCATCTGGTTGTCGAAAGTGGCTCCCTCCTGGTGTCCAGCCTTGTTGCGTCGCCGGTAACAACTCCGGCCGTCGTGGGTGAGATTCACCCCACACGAGTGACAATAATACTTGTATTGTTTCCATCCCTGGTGCGATGGTTGGCGTGTGTCGGGCCTGCTGGTGGTACGGCTTGCGTCAGCTGCCTTGAGTCTATTTACGTCGGCTTGGAGGACGGCCATTGCCGTTTCCCATTGGTTGGTCATTGTCATTGTCGATGCTGCTGTGGCCGTCTCAGTGACCTGTGAATAGATTTCGTGACATACATTGGCCAGATCACGTTGCTTGTTTTCGAGATCGGTGAAACGTTGATCGGCCTCTATATCGGCTAGGTTTGCAGTAGATGTATTGTTGTGGTAACTACTGTATAGCTCCTTCAGGCGTTGTCCCCAGAATTTTTTGTATTGGGTGAATCCGCTCCTAACTAACGTGGCTCGGTATTTCTTCCAGTCCTCGTCTACTCGGTGTAGTGTGATGGGGTCGTGTTTGCTGCGGGCAAAGGCCTCACGTGAGTAATCGATCATCTGTGCCTCAGTGACGTTCGCGGTCTCTGGGAGCAGGATGATTTGATATTGATATTTTGTGAGTTGGCGAAAGTACTCCTTGGGCCCGATCGGGCTCGGTGTGTAAGTCAATGCATTCATTTTCTTAGTGAGTTCGCGTGTGAGCTGGTGCTGTGCGTCGGTTGTACATAGGTCTTCCTCCATGGCTTGGAAGGCCTCGCGCACAGTAGTACCTCGGGGGAAGGCGTCTGAACCTGGGTTCTTCAGGTCTCCAAGCATGTTGGGAAATTTTCTGTCTGTAACCAGTAGGGCCTCCCTGTCGTACTTGTTCCATTCTACATATAGGGCTCGACTTCGCTTCCATAGTTTGTATGCGTCGGAGGTGAGCTCGATGGAACTATCAAGCTCTTGTGGTTCCTGTGGAGCCTCGGGGAACGGTGCTTGGGGGTCCCTTGCGCGGTATTGTGCTTCTGTCTCCAGTAGGAAGGCGTAACCCCCTCCCTGGATATATTTGATGGAGGGTACTTCGGCTAACGCGTTAGCGAGTGCCTTTTTGAACTCATATACCTCTATGCTGGATGGTACTGCTATCGGCTTTGTCTGTGCCTCGTCCAAGTGGTCCTTGAGCGATGCATGATGGTCTTTCTTCTTGGACATCTCGTCGTCAGTATCACTATCCTCACTGTCCTCAGTATAGTCGTACAGCAACCTGTTCTGAGTTTGCAATTGTGTGTTTTGTTCTTCGGTGTACTCGAGGATATCCCTGTGGTAATGTTCGAGCTCTACCAGTTGGTCTCTCAGATCCCTGATCGCGGTGGAGCCTATGTTTCTGGAATTGTCGATGCTGGTGTCAGGGGTAACTCCTCTCGTTGTGGGGCTGGGGATTCCTTCGGTTTGTGTTCCCTCTGGCATTGGGGTGTGCTAATCTTATTGATAACTAATAAGACCAAAGCTGTACGGCAATCTTGGTTAATTTGGTTACTTTTAGTTATTTTACTTTACGTTGCTCTTTTACGGTGTTGGAAAGAGTTATCAATAAGATTATGATCGAATTGTTTCTGGACCATATTGCTCTCCCTTTTACTAATTTGTTTTCCTTTCAACTGGAGGGACGTGAGCTCGGTCCTCCTATTACGTACCTCTGTTCATTGCTTTAAGTATCTTTTTGATACTCACCAGCGCTTATGTATTATTTACTTATTGCGCTCATCGTGTGATAGAAGCTGAAAGTGTTTTACGTAATACGTAAAACTGAATACGTAAAACTGAATACGTAAAACGTCATACGTATACGTTTTACGTTTTACGTACATCCGTTTTACGTAATACGTAAAACCGTTTTATTACGTAAAACCGTTTTACGTAATACGTATAACGGCCGCGGATTTACGTATTACGTATACGTAGAACGTATAACGTATTCACGCTTGGTTTAGTAATCCAATACAAACACAATTGTCACGCGTAGAGTACAATCGTTTGTCTACTAACACACTAACGCAGCGTTGCTGTTCTTCAGAAGCCTTTGAATCAGACCCTCAACGGACCAGATTCAGAAGGAAAATCATAGATTAACAGTCACAAGCTCCAAGGTGGCTTGCACACAAAAAGGAACAGGAACGGAATTAAACACAATCCCTACGCTGGCATATGCCAATCGCACATCGTCTACGAAGCAGTTCTCATTCACTGCGCGGTTCCCTCGAAGGATCGGAATCACCACAAATGCCGAACATGCCCACCAATCTATTCGGAGGCGGGAACAGCACGGGTGATGCCGAAGCAGCTGCTGTCAACCAGTTCCCTAGTTTCGATAGTGATATGAAGCTGATACTTATATCTCTATTCCGCATAACAAGAGAAGCAAATAACAACCTGTGTTTAGCTCTCAAGGAAGGAGGATTATGCGAGTGGGCGGCATTTCTCGACGCACTTATTGAACCGAATTTCGCCCGCGAGATTACCTACACTGAAGGAGGACTACCAACACATCTCCATCGATCCATCCAACGGATCATAGAAGCTCTTGCGGAGTTCACTATCGAACTACAAGAAGACGAGAAGGACTGGAAGGATGTAAAGTCATATCTGTCTGAAGAATTCAGAAAATTCCGTTTGGAACGTGCCATCCGTATGCAAACCAAATCTGCTCTGAACCCTCCACCTCCTTCGCCAGGAAGTAATAAAAAGTCACCTCAGCAGGTAAAGTACGAATCTTGGTGCCGAAAAGCACGGGATGAAAAGTCCTTTACGCCCCTCACGAATGACTGAAGATTCGAACATTGGCTCGTGGGTTTCAAGGCTAAACTCGAGGCATACGACATCGACACAGAAACATTCCTTGATGAAACATGGCCTCCAGCTGCGCTTCAAGGTTATACACGTGACCTTTTCGTCAAACAGTGTGCCTTCTTCTGGGTACTAATGTTGGAAGTCTTCAAAAGCGATCTATCCGCATTGTGTGTACATAGTCATTCTACCACACGTAATGGACGTCAAGCATACTTTGATTTCGTTAACCTTCACAGTGACTCGAAAGCCAAGGTATATGACAATTCGACTCAACTACAGGCGTTGCTAAAGTTAAATCTCAGCAATTGGAAAGAATCCAAAGTGAAATTCATCACACATTGGTTTGATGAATTAAATCACCTCAACAAGCTCCGTCCTCCCAACAAGCCCCTTGAGTACCAAACTGCAAAATCAGCACTATGTCAGGCATGCTATTCCAGCTTCCAGCTTCCAGCTAAGTGAACAGTTTGCCAAAGTCAAGGACCCAGGTGGGACGAATAGCACCGTGACAGACGCAGTCGCTGAAGCAGCTGCTATTCACAAACTCAAAATCACACTCCTACTCGAAGCAACCCGACTTGATTCTCAGTCCGCGATGTCGGCTCCGAAATCAACTGTACGTGCACATGTTCACGACTTCTCATCTGGACAAAGTCAAAACCATGAGGACTATGCTCTCCCTATCGAATTTGAAGGTAACTATCAAGACTATGCGGTATTCAAGGCTGGTCGTACACCTGACCCTACCACGCGCCTACCCACAAACATATGGAAGGCCCTATCACGTCAGGACATGAAGAGTTGGTTAAACTTTTCTCCGGAAGGCAAGAAAATCGTGGTCGCATCGTTACTGTTGAATTACTAAAAAATACGTAATACGTAAACGTACAATTTACGTATACGTGAAACGTAATACGTAAACGTAATACGCAAACGAAATACGTAAACGTAATACGTAAAACGTAATACGTAAAAGTACGAGTTACGTATACAAGGGAATTTCCGTAAACGCAATACAGATACGCGCTACGTAAATACAGGGAAGATCTTCTATCCTATCACCAGATGAGCGCAATAAGTGAATAATACATAAGCGCACGAGAGTATCAAGAGATACTTAAAGCACTGAGTACGAGTAGAGATAAGCGATAAGAGGAACAAACTCCCAACACGAGAGTCCCTACATCACATCCCCACACAAAGGAAAAACAAATTAGTAATTGAGAGAACAAGATGGTCCAGAAACAATTCGATCATAATCTTATCGATGACTCTTTCCAACACCGTAAAAAGAGCAAAATACCGTAAATACTAAAAGAAATCAAATTAACCAACATTGCCGTACAGCTTTGGTCTTATTAGTTATCGATAAGATTAACACACACCCCAATGCCAGAGGGAACACAAACCGAAGGAATCCCCAGCCCCACAACGAGAGGAGTTACCCCTGACACCAGCATCGACAATTCCAGAAACATAGGCTCCACCGCAATCCGGGATCTAAGAGACCAACTGGTAGAACTCGAACATTACCACAGGGATATCCTCGAGTACACCGAAGAACAAAACTCGCAATTGCAAACACAGAACAGGTTGCTATACGACTATACCAAAGACAGTGAGGATAGTGATACTGACGACGAGATGTCCAAGAAGAAAGACCATCATGCGTCGCTCAAAGACCACTTAGATGAGGCACAGACTAAACCGATAGCGGTACCGACGAGCATAGAGGTATACGAGTTCAAGAAGGCACTAGCTAACGCGTTAGCAGAGGTACCCTCCATCAAATACATCCAGGGAGGGGGTTACGCATTTCTACTGGAAACAGAAACACAGTACCACTCAAGGGACCCCCATGCGCCATTCCCGGAGGCTCCACAGGAACCACAAGAACTCGATAGTACCATCGAGCTCACCTCCGACACATACAAACTATGGAAGCGAAGCCGGGCCCTTTACGTAGAATGGAACAAGTACGACAGGGAAGCCCTACTACTTACAGACAAGAAATTCCCCAACATGCTTGGAGATCTGAAGAACCCGGGCTCAGACGCCTTTCCCCGGGGGACTACGGTAAACGAAGCCTTCCAAACCATGGAGGAGGACCTGTGTACTACCGACGCCCAGCATCAGCTCACTCGGGAACTCACCAAGAAAATGAATGCATTGTTGTACACACCAAGCCCAACCGGGCCCAAGGAGTACTTCCGGCAACTCACTAAGTATCAACATCAAATCAACTTACTCCCAGAGACGGCGGACGTCACAGAGGCGCAAATGATTGATTACTCACGTGAGGCTTTTGCACGCAGCAAACACGACCCCATCACCCTACACCGAGTGGACGAGGACTGGAAGAAACACAGAGACACGATGGTTAAGTGTGGTTTCACCCAATACAATAAGTTCTGGGGACTACGCCTGAAGGAGCTATACAGTAGCTACCACAACAAGTCGTCTACAGCAAACCTAGCCGATATTCAGACTGATCAACGCTTCACTGAAATCGAAAACAAGCAACGGGATCTGGCCAATGTATGTCACGAAATTTACTCCCAAGTCACTGAAACAGCCACTGCGGCCTCAACGATGACAATGTCCAATCAATGGGAAACAGCAATGGCGGTCCTCCAAGCCGACGTGAACCGACTCAAGTCGGCTGACGCGAGCCGCACCACCAGGCAAGACACACGCCAACCAACCCGACAGGAGTGGAAACAATACAAGTATTATTGCCACTCGTGTGGGGTGAACCTCACCCACGACGGTCGGAGTTGCTACCGTAGGAGCAACAGGGCCGGACACCAGGAAGGGGCCACATACGACAACCAAATGGGTGGAGCCACCAGGAACAATGATCGCTGGCTGCAGTGGAATGGGCCTGACCCCAACAAGAGCGGCCGGACTATGATAGTCGACGCTCCCCTACGCTCTTGACGGCGTGGGAGGGAACACAAAAGTAGCATACTTAAACAACCTAGTAATCATGATTCACAGTTACTCAGTATCCTACGTGATCCCTCAAGTGAAACCCTTCCTCGGCCACCGAGAACAGTTACATTCACGCCTGACGTCGCGTACCATACCAGGACCTGTCCGGGGTATGGAGCTCTAGATTCAGCGGCGACAGACCATTTCGTCCCTACAACATACCAAGGGGGAGCACACCAAGACACACTGGGGGCACTGACCGTAGGATGTGCAAATGGGAGCACGATGCTATCGACGGCAACAGACCTATTAGACCTACCCCGTCTCCCCCTCGAGGCCCGAGGATGCCACAAGTTTGACGAAGTGGAACTCCCGTTGGTCTCAGTGCCCAAACTATGCCGTACCGGATGCCACGTAGAGTTCTCCAAGGATGGCGTGACAGTTATCGGCCCTACCCAACAAGTCATACTCACCGGTCAACGAGACCCCCTAAGGAATCTATACATGGTTCCCCTCCATCAGCCCGACCTACCAAAGGGGACAGCTGAATCTCCAAGGGTGACAGGCCCCCCGCAAAACAAAAACGAACTAACCAAATCCGGCCCCCTGCAAAACAAAAACGAACTAAACAAATCCGGCCCCCCGCAAAACGAAAACGAACAAAACACCGAATATCCGATACACACGGGGGCAGGGGCATACCAGATTCAAGCCATCCCCAAACTAATACAATTCTACCACGCCGCAGCAGGGTACCCCACTAAAGAGACTTGGGTCCGCGCCATCAAGCGCGGATCATATGCCACGTGGCCGGGCCTCACAGCACAACGTGTCAACCGACACCTCCCACTCACAGAAGAAACTACTATGGGACACCTACAAATGGTGCGACAAGGCATTCAAAGCACGCACAAGCCAAAGAAGGCGAAGAACGGACCAACAGCCGATACAGACTCACCCCAAGTCGGCCGGAAGAAGATACATAATGTCTGCGTGGACATAGTTTCCGCGAACAACATGCAACCAACCAACCACGCAGGGCCACGAAACAGAGACGAACCAAAGGAGCTCATCGCGTGGGACCTACCGGGGAGATACCCAGTCACGTCACGTCGTGGACACCAGTACGTATTCCTCATGTACGACTACGATTCCAACTATATTGACGTGGAACCCATCCAGTCACGCAAGAGCGAAGACCTCCTACATGGATTTACAGCATGCTACGCACGTATGAAAGAGGACAACGTAAGCGCAAAAATAGTGCGAATGGACAACGAGACCTCCAAGCAACTAATTGCATATATCACAAGGAACAACCTCGATTACCAACTAGCGTCACCTGGGGACCACAGGCTCAATCACGCCAAAAGGGCGATTCAGACCTTCAAGAACCACTTTATAGCGGGATTGAATGGCGTGGATGATAAATTCCCGATAGACGATTGGGACCTACTGATCCCACAGGCCCTCATTACCCTCAACTTGTTACGCGCATCCCGTACCCAACCCAAACTATCGGCATATGAGCTCAGACGCGGGATCTACGACTACAACAAACACCCCCTTGCCCCTATGGGTTGTCGAGTGATTATCCATGACAGGGCTCAGGAACGCGGCGCATGGCAGGACCATGGAACGAGGGGCTACTACATCGGACCGGCCTTAAAGCACTACAGGAATTACACATGTGTCGGGGAGGCCAGCCGCGCTACCAGAATCAGCAACACCGTGGCGTTCTTCCCCAAGACTGAGATGCCACGTACCTCTTCTACAGACCGGCTGCTCATGACACTCCAAGACATTAAAGAAATTGCTAGTAAACCCCATCCACCAATCCCTTATATGGAACAGGGAACACAACTAAACGAGGCCCTGAGGAGTTTACAAGAACTATTGCATATAAACGCGCGACAAAAACGAAATATGCCCAAAGTTGCCAAGCTGAGTGATACGACCAAAAACGCGCCTGAACCGCTCACGGTATCAAACGGGCCCAATACGAAATCCAATGCGCGCAAACCTCCAAGGGTGACACTGACGCAACAACGCAGTGCCCGCCGGGGACACCCCTGGGCGGTGGGCACGATCATTAGAAAGAAGTTCAACTCAGGGTGGTATGAAGGTGAAGTCATAAGTTATGACCAAACCAATCAATACTACAAAGCAAGATTCACGGATGGGGACGTTGCGGACTACATGCACGGTGAAGTGTCCCGGTACTACAAGTCCGACCAATACTACTCAAAATCCAAGCTTAAGCCCAAGGCCCTAATGGGAGTTTACCCGCGTGATCCGGTCCAGTTTCCCGTACCAAAACAGGCTCTACGAACGAATGATTTATCGTATGTGCCCCAACTAGCGTGTGGGGGGTCCATATGGGATGAGGACTTGAACA